>QEYB01000282.1:0-572500 GCA_017562135.1 Dipylidium caninum | reverse complement strand
AAGAAGAGGATGTGGGAGTAAACTGGCTTAACTCCAGCAGACTTTCGCGAAGATTCGGCACGTTCGGCTTTTGGACTACTGCCAGTTGAGTCCTATTCAATAAAGTGCGGGCGTTGTTTAGGCCTGCTGCTTCGCCTCCACTGCCGTCCGGGAGGAAAACCAACTGGAAGTAGCTCGCCAATTGGGCCAGCTCGCGACTCATTGAATTAGCGCTGGCCAGCATCGCTTCCTCGATATACAAACCTTCCAAACGGTTCAACTCCTCCGTCGATAGCGGGGACTCGAAAAAAAAACATTGATGTGTCAACAACTTTACCACTCCCACTTTTACTACCTCTCCTCCGGAAATCAAAATCATTCAATTACCGTCCTTAATAGCTCTTTTTCAGGGTGATAATGGCCACTGTTACAACCTTTGGGGAACAACGCCCCGGCATGATGGGCGTTCAAATTATATCTAGGAGTCAATTTTATCCGCGGATAGAGTAGGGGTCGTGAAAGCACCTCAGAGGCAACTTAATGTTCTACTTCCCACATCCCGCGCCAGTCCTCCCTAAGACACCGTTCATCTTCAAAGCCGACCTTAGTTAGCGATGAGGGCAACGGTGACCAAAAGCTTCGTATCTAAGATTGTCGATTGCGACGGTGTAAAGTGTATACGAGATATCGGACAAGGCTTATCATATAGTTGGAAATCGTGAGTTAATTGAGGCAAACCAGAAATACCGACTACTCGAACGCACTTAAGACATTAACGGCCCACAGTGGGGGGTTACTCCGGACAAAAGGGGTCAAATTACAGAAATGGCAAGAATTTAAGCGTAGATGAGTCTTCGAAGTGGTATATCTTAATCCCTTTAAGGGCTCACTATGCTGAACATGGTCTTTGGACCTTTTCGTGGTGGTTCACACCAACGCAACAACCCAGAGGGCCAAGGTAAACTTCTTTAAGTAAAACCTGACAAAACCGTGTAAAGAATGAAACAAAAATCAGTATCCTAGATGGAATAGAGGTAAAGTAACCCATGCCTCCTTCTCCTCAGATCATTAAGGAAGTAGGGAGTGAATCGGGAAGTAACTTCCTTTTCTCAACCATCCGCTTATCCGACTGCGCATGTGCCTTGGTGAAAGGCTAAATGCGAATCATTTTAGCAGATAAAAATATAGGAGTTTTTGTTCCCACCTTAGCCAAGTACGCAGGAGAAACTTACTCGCCCACTTCACCATCTTCCCGCTTGATGGAAAGTAAATAACTCACCAGAACATGCGGTGCGAATTTGTTGAGCAGTTTCGATCGACAGGACTCAAAAACTTCCGAGGGGAAGGCATTGTCACTGCGTTTTTGAGTGGTCAGAAATAGGAGATTTTTGGCAACCGCCGTGAAGGCCTAAACGGATGAGGCGGGTGAAAGTAGAAGGTCGCATGGATAAGGGAATAAGCCTGTGCACTCACCTTGACGTCACGGGTTGGAGACTCGGTTCCTGAACCTTCCGAGCCTTTACATATAGATGGGCAGATACCGCGCAGAAAAATGAGATTACACCAGACAGCATTGGTCGATTTCAATTCTGGACATTTCTGGGAAATATAATGACACAGAGGGGCAAAAATGGAATTACCTGCAGTTCAGAGTAAATCCAACGAATTTGAAGGGGAAATTCTTTGGCGTATTCATGAAAATCGTCCACCAGCAGTTCGACAAGACTGCTGTACCACTCTGCCTGCCTTGAACAGACCTCGGTACGAACGCCCGATTGAGAGGTAGTGCCATGAGAGGTAGCAGGCGACGTGTCCCGGTGTTGTGATGGACAGGTTGCAATTCGGTTCAACTCAGGGCCTGAAAAGAGCCATATTGCCCATTTGCAAACACACCCATACACGCACGAAAACATGCAGCATAGATGCGTGGGAAAAAGGACTTGACAAAGGGCGAAATAGGCTATAACCAAAAGTGCTCTTTGAGGTCGCATCCAAAACCGCATGAGAAATTCACTCAACAGAGGCGTCGCCTAAATTTAAGAGAGCCGAAACCCACAAACTCCGTTTGTTTGACCTTTTTCTTGAATAGAACGAGAGTGTAACCTGAAATCACATAAGAAAGTTGTGTTGGGCCATCTTAGAGTTCCGCGAAACCGTCTCCCGTTCATAGCAGGGATTAAAACCAGGTTTCAAATGCACCTGCGGATAGTGAGAGCGATTTGAGGCATTTGGGGATTTATTGGGTCTGTTTTCCAAATGTATCTAGTTTAGTCAGTGACGGCAACAACAGGTTCCTATGGCCACCAATAGACTCGTTCGGATTTGGAAAGATTAACGGAACAATAATGTATCCAAAAGGATGAGGCATTCGGCACCAAACAAGTTGTTGATTAAATAAGTGAGCATTGGGAAAAGAAGAAAGGCTTTAACAAATTAATCAAAGAGTACAAGATGACAAGAATGATAAGAGTTTTCTTGCAGATGCTGAGGGTCCCTCTAGTACAATTAGCTCGTTGAAGTAACGGACACCACAACCGTTCGTTCAAATAAATTCCATTGGAGAGGCACTCCACAAATAACAAAACTATCCTAGTTGGCCCGACCCCGAGAAAAAAAAAACGAAAAACAAAAACCAAGGGATGCAAATATAAGGAGGGAGAAGAAGGGATATGTCGCGTTTCATTATGCACCACTTTGGGTAATTACATCGCAAAGTGCAAATCTAATCTCCATGGATCATATAACATGGTGTGGGGATGTGAAGGCTGTCAGAAGAGAAAAAAGAGACTTCCTCGATTGTCATTCAGATCTATCTGTTACAAAGCAGGTTTCGCGTACAGTCTCCATTTGATCGATTTCTAGCACCAATAATTTGGGAAGTGGAAACAAAAATTTCAATTCGTAGGATACACCAGACCACAATATATTTCACACGAGTTACAGCACAGCACCAGGCGCTCTCTTGCGTGATGAAGTGATGTCCTTAGTGGTGTGGACCATTGGTAGTGGTACAGGATCATTTAGGGGAATAACAAATTACGCGTTAGATTGTTAGAAATGGGAAAGAATGTACGAAAATAGAACCACAACAACCATCGCCATCATCTGACCACATATTACAAATTAGTAGTTAAAGAGAAAAGGCAGTATTTTTTACCGAAAAACGAAAAATAGAGGAGCAGAAAAACGCTTCCTTTTACCTTCATCCGCTAATACACAAGGATTTGGTACGAATTTACAGCTCAGCCTTGACAGCTCCCCCACCCCCTCCCTCGACTTGCGCACAAACTGGGTAGTTCACCGCTCAACAACTTCGGAGATGATGAAGAAAAAAATGATTTATCTCCATATGTCTCGTAATACATTACCACGAAGTTATAAGGGTACTGTGAAAAAATATTCCCAGTACTGGACTAGTTTCAGTAACTGAGGGGTGGGAGCATTAAGATGATGACTGACTCGATAAGCTGACTAAGATGCAAAATATCCTAGTTCTTGAGTCTCTCCTGACTAAACCTTGGGGAAATAGTGTGGGGGTAAGTGAAGCTGATACACGAGTAATTCAAGTAGTATTCAGTTTCGTGCATGTACAACTTGTCATCTGCGCAGTTTCGTATAAGATGAGGATAATCCTGCTGCCCTCCAGCGCCAGGAACGAGAAAGTCAATGGCGCGCAGGTACGGAAAAAAAATAGACAAGAAAATCAACTGTCTTTCATTCTCCAATATACTTGGCCGTGGTCTCGTTCACACTTTTTTTTCAATATGCAAATCACAGCAAGGCAGATTTCGTTGACCTTCCGCCATCCTCGATCCAAAAAACATACGCCGTAAATTTGATCGCGAATCCTTCCAACTCACTTAATTTTGTCGTGTTCCCTTTCCCCTTCATTCGGTCTCCTGCTGGTTCGCTGCAAATAAAGTGAGGGAAAAAGGAAAATGCTCCAAGCGCATAGCGGCGTCCTAAAACGGGTCCGCCGATTCGAATGCGTGATTTCTGGGCAGGTTTGTAGAAGCGCAATTCCTCATCGAGGGGGGGGGGGAAGAAGATGAGGAGAAGTCAGAGAGGTGGTTAACTGATCCCAAGGGAGAAAAGTTAATAACCCAAAATTAGAATGTTAACAAGAGTCAACACTAAAGCTATTGGCCATTTTGATCGGGACACAAGGTAATTAAAAAGAGTAAGGAGCAGGTTGAGGAATCGGCTCAACATTGTATTTCACAATCACCTTAGTAAACTTCGTGATTCTTACTCTTAAACGACCGAAAAATGTATTTGGATTAACCGAATAAATCAGAATTAGACTAGTGTGAGGTAGGCGACAGATCGGAACTGCCAAACAGGTAATACCAAAGTGATGCAAATTTTATAGTAAAATTCAAGGAATATGGAAAACTTTACCTTCAACCATGGGGAATTCGTCTCAAATAAGGCGCGAGATTGTAATACACACTTTTGCCTTGAGAAGGAAACATCTTAATCCTGGTCGCCGCCGTTTACTAGCGCACTTACATTTCTCAACTGCTCCACTTAGTTTGTGATTGTCTTTGGATGCCAACGACCGTGAATCGGTCGGATGCGGTGGTGGTGGCCGTGGCAGTTTTTATGATAGCATTTCCCACCTTAAATTGCATGTCTCACACCTCGGATCTTCGTGGTAAAAACTAAATACACCTCTTAATCAGAGAGACTTTGGTGGAGCGTTATCGGAGAATGCCTTATAAGAGTTCCCAAAAAAATTCCAAAAGTGCGACAGGATGGAAGAGATGATTTACGATTAAACCTAAATAACGCTAGATAGATTTGTAGCTAGCGATGATAGTTGGCGGCACATAATTGTAGACTCCGGAGGAAAAAAATGCCGAAGTTTCCGGTGCGTTTAAACTATTGGGTGTCAAAGCCCAATATAATTTCGCGCCAGCGTCCCCTGTCCCACCTCCCTATGGACAGTCTACACGTCAACATTACATAATTTCCCCCTTCGTCGACTTAGTACGAACTGACGAAGATCTCACAACGTATTAATCACATTTTTACTGCAGATACCAGTAAAAATCACAGTGACAAAGTTTAGGAGCGCACACACCGCCTGGAAATGACGTTCACTGCATTAAACTTCCCTTTCCGCCTTCCTTCGACTACTAATGAATTCCTTTTCAGGAAACTTGGAAAAAGAGGCAGTAAATAATGTGCTAAACACATAACGGATTACGGACGGCATGACGCCTTCTGAAAATTAGCCAACGACTAGCACTATATTAAAATGTGAAAACAGAATAATTTCACCGCAAAAAACAAAGAAAGTTGAGTATTTGTAAATACAGGCATAGAATCCTAGCTTACCACTACCACAAACATTGCTACTAGAAGGTAGGTTACACGATCCTAACCCTGACGAACAAGAGGTTTCTGTGAGTTCTGAGACAGATTTTTCCCCACTCGTTGAAAACTTGACCGCCCGTGAGGCGGTGTTGCCGCTACCTCCAGCAGCAAAAGATGTGGAGGAAGTTGAAGCTGTTGGAGGGGAGACCGAGATGCCTCCACTGCTGGTGCTGGTGGTGCTGCTGCTAGGCGCCCCCTTTGCGATTTCGTTGAAAACCCGACGGAAGCACTTTTGTCGCCATTCAGAGCACACCATGTTCATGTACTGATCCATGATTAACAGGCCCAAAGCGTTCGAACGGAAGGCAGCGGCTGCATAAACGAAAACCAACATTAGGGGTCATCAGAGAACGGGTAATACACACTCAGAGGAAAGAAGATATACCTGGATTGTCGGTTGGGATCACTGCCTTGAGAAGATTGACAATCAACTCGAGGTGACGTTTTGATTCAATACAAGCAAGTAGAAGACTCGATTGAAAGTTGCTCTGATCACTGGCTAAGACATCCCACATATACATGCAGGCGGGAACGAGTTCTGTTTCAAGATGTGAGGTGATAACCTAGCAACGGTAATAATCGGGTGTTTTAAGGGCTTGACCACAGACTAACATCAATATGTTCGTTCTATTCCTAGATCAGCATGAGGTTATTAATCTTGGCCTTAATTAACGATACCATGGCCTTTTCGATAAGTGGAAAGGATAAAAGAACCACAAAAGCGGGTCATTCCCACTTTTGACGAAGGAAAATGGGGTGAGCAATAGAATCAAGTGATGGATGCGAAAAACTAGACAAGACCCTTTTTAAGGAAAACACTGCGTGTATGTGTGCGTAGCATAATACGCACTCCCTACCCCAGGGAATAAAGGGAACGAAGGCCCAAAACAAATAACATCATAGAAATCAAATAGCCTAAATTAGGTGCAGAGTAAAAAGCGCATTTCCTATAAAGCCCTTCTTATATATTAAATTCTGCCAACTTGGTTAAAAAAACTTGAGTAGAGGCCACCGTAACGAAGAGATCGTGTGAAGGAGCCGTTGCAATGCACCACTGGTTGGCGTAAAGCTAATGGACACCGCAGATACTGCTTCTGTGACGCTTGGGAGAGGTGTGTAAATTAGTTACTCGTAAAAGATTTTCGAATTATAATCATAAGTGCTGCAGTACTTTGGCGGATATTAATGACAACATCAGTGTAGAGCTGGACACGCGGTTTAAACTTCGCTGCACAAAATTCTAATTCAAAAGTCTCAAAAAAATACAAGGTGACAAACCTTGCGCAATTTATCGTAGCATTGAAAGGGCAGAACGTAGAGCTCGCGATAGATAAGTGTCGCTTGCTGTGAGACAGATTCCTGAAAACAGCAGATCGGTGTAGGTGTAGTGGATAAAACTGATTTAGGTTGCGAAGTCTGCTGTTGTTGCTGTGAATTTGAGGACTGGGGAAAGAGAGACTGGCTTTGACCTTCTGGTGAGTCTGCAGCAGCCGTCCGAACTCGTCCACCCATCAGACTCATCTCGAGACCGGGAGATGTTCCCAGTAAGGGGGGCTGCGAGATGGTGTTGGTATTACTCAAAACATTACCCTGGCGCCGCGAGATTAGATTTAGCTCGGCCAGCACCACCGCTTGGTAAAAAAGAAAAATAGGGAATGGGGAAGCATGAGGCATGGTAAACAATACCATCTATTTAGAAATGTGTGAGAAAACCTTATTGAATTTTCTAAAGGGTGAACCACATACATAACAGAGGCTGAAAACATGTTTATTGTGTCTCATCATAGCTATGAAGTAAAAGGAGTCTTCAGTCTCGGGCACAATATCGCACTCAACAATCAGGCAATTGAATGGAATTATAAAAAAACGGATTATTCATACAACCAATGCTGGAAATTCGCATCACCTGTGGTAGAGCCCAGAGTCCTACCAAGTTGGTCCTTCGAACAAATACGCAAGTAGTAAAAACAACTCCTGCACAATTGTGGACGCCTGAGAATGCAATGCGGGAAAAGAGAAATGTAACTACATTATTGACGATGAACTGTTTGTCTAAGGGCTTTAATGCTAGTCAATAAAAACCGCCGCAAAATTTAAATCGAGATTATGAGGTCGCCTTTAGCCACACCGTAGACGGTCAAGAAATCCGAAGGCGAAAGTTAAAAAGACTCGGGCATCGTGACCACCCCTCCCTTGACTACCCCATTTTCTGATTATATATCCTCAGGATGGAAAGCGGGCAAAGACTAATGACTAAGGGGATGGCGATATCAAGGGCAATTAAGATTTCCTGGGAGAAACAGGGTATAACCTGAGGAGTGTAGTGATTAATGTCCCAATACAGTTATAGTTGGTTAGTCAAAATGATGGCACCTCAAAACTAGAAGTGAACATTTTCTGGATTGTTACATTTACCACACTACTAACAATCGGATATTCAGAAACACCCTGCGCATATAAACATATCCACGCCCAAGTTCACAATGCACTCTACCAACAGGAAACTATCCACACTATGTCCAAGAATTTCAAGACTGGCTGCTCGATGTTTTGTTGCAACTCGAGTAGCTCTTAATTTCAACCGCAATGTAGCGTTCTCTCAGGATTTCTGATAGAATGGACAAACACACTCACAATGCGGACTTCTGTAAGAGAGGGACAGAGTTGTAGAAGGGAAGCGATTCGAACCTTTTCAACTATCAGCACCTGAAATCTAGATACTAACTGTTAGAAATGGCGTTGTATTCCATCCTTTTTCCTACCGCCTTGATAAATCAGGTAGCGAAATAATGTGTTTACCTACATGACAGCACGGAGGAGAAGTGACTGCCTACTTCATTGCATTATCTAGAGGGGTTTTTGCAACTCGCCACGCCTTCTATGTCAAGTGAGATAATAACCCGAGAAAGCAAATTTAGAAAAAAAAGAGTCTTAAAAGGTAACTACATAGGATACTTACGTTGTCGTTTTTTCTTCTCTTCACGGTATGTCACCTCAACTTTCTTGTAGCCACAGGGAAATTCCCTAAAAAAGGGAGTCGGAAAAAATAATGCAATACAAAAGAGAAATGAGTACGACCGGCCAAATAGACCATATTCGGCAGGAATAAGGACTATTGAAAGTTTCGATAAAAAAAAACTATCTCGGGTGTGTGATGGGAGAATAAATTTGCATGTGATAGAACGTTTCACGCATCGGTTAGATGGTGGTAAAAAAGGTGTAAAACCGTTTACGGCCTCAAATATATCATTCAACCACTTCCGAGGTCCCGGTTTCTGTAGTAACCCCATCAAAGATCACGAAAAGCATAATGTTAAAAATAAAAAAATTTCCTCAACTAACGGAGCACCAATAAGTACTATCTCGATGCTATCAAAGAGGCTAAATGGGGCTACAGGAGGGTACACAAATGTACTTCTACATAGGTATATAGGTATATATTACACGCACGCGTACGTGGAATAATTCCTGTGATCCATGATGGAATAGAAAGTAGTTATGTACAGGAAGCCAAATAAATTAGTTACTTTGTGGATCGGACTACACATTCTTTATCCTAATGCTCCCACTAGCAGGCGCAAATTACACGAGATTCTAATGGAAAAGTCAAAACAGCATCTTGGCTAGTTCAGTATCATTCCCATGACTATTACTCCATTTTCTAAAACGGTACTTGGTCATTTCGGAATGGCATGGATAAATGAGCGTCACCGTGCGGTTCGACACACCCCATCATATTAGTATATCGTACATAAAGCGTAACAATAAAGCAAAGGTGTGGGAATGACAGGCGGGGTGATGACTCCAAAGCGCGAGATAGTTGGGGTAGTTGTAGTAGGCCATTCGGAAATGAACATTGATACGCTCGTTACCAGCACTGTCGACCTTGATGGGGGGCACTGGTTCCGAGCAGCTTTTAAATCAAGCTGAAATTACTCTCTGTCCGACTCTAGTCGCACTAATCACCCGGCAATTGAGGGGAATTCAGATTATGAGGAAATCTTAATAATAATGGGAAAAAACAAACGGACAGAACTGGACAATTGTGAGCGACAAGATCTAACTTACGTGTTACGAGAAGGTAACAAAAACTTTATGTAATTGCAAAGAAATCAAAATTTACCCTCAAAAATTATGATAGCAGATGAAGCAGTGACAATAATTTTAACTCCATTAAAATCCTTAAGATACCGACCCTAGAACCCCAATTATGTTCTCAAAGTCAAAGTTTTAATTTACTCGTAACGACACTAGGCCACGATACAATTCCATTCCCAAAAGGCACGAAGACTCACTCAAAAGTGATTGTCTGGTTAGTCGCTCCACTGTAGGCGCGCGCAATTTCCAATCCATCCACAGTTATTGAGTACACTCCACCAGTCTCCCTTCTACCCGACGGCGGCATTGGCAACAATTTGGCGTTTGCCAGCTGAAGGAGAATCGCAAAACAGTTAATGGGTATGGGACAAGAAAGTGATAGTGAAAAAGAGGAAAACAACCAACCTTTACTTCAAGCGTCCGAAAGCACCGAACTTCACTTCGCCTTCGTTCTGGGTCCGCGTCGACGGCGGATTCGGCACGAGTGTTGCGACAGTGAGCAGCTAGAGCCTTCAGCCATCGCATATAGGCTAAGTCAATGGGCGTAGGGCCTCCCGAGCTCCCAGAACCAACACCACTTGTGGAGGCGAAGATCTTGGACCATGTCGAACCGGTGGCCTCCCCAAAACCGCAGAATCGCGGACATCCTTGAAATAAATTTGTTTGAATTAGACAATAGTCCCTTTTTGGTGCTCGATCCATTTGATGACAGAAAATAAGTTGATAGCCACGTGTATCAGCCATAAATAGCAACCTGACTCAATCAATGTGAATCTGAGACCGAAATTTTGCGAAGGGGATTGATTGATGGTTAGATGTTCAGTGATATAATTTTGGGGAATTCATTTAATTCACCGTTTTTAGAACGGGTGGAAGTAAACGATTGAATGCGGAAAATGGGGAAAGCATTCGGTTTCTTTTAGTTCCAAGCTGACTGTACTGTGCAAAACGATGACATCTGGGTACGACCAAGTCACCAACGTCGATGTCACATGTCACCGTGCCGCGAATCTATTTTACTGAAGTGGAGCGGTCCAAGGAAGAAAAACTGACCACTCGGTTTATTTTGGCAAGAGTTTGAATAAATTAAACATACCACCCTGCTTGGTACAAATAGGTTCCCACATGCGACTCTCAATTTGCGTAAATCGAACCGACCGATTTGATGTTAATGTGGCGACGACTACGCCCTTAAACTGGATGTACAGGTGAGGGGAGAAGGAAGTGGCATTATACTTTCAGTTGCATTTGGCGCGAGCAATTGCTTTAGATGATTGTTGGATGCAAGGGGTAGCCAATCCTCCTCTCCCACCCCATCCGATAGGGCAACGATGACAGCATAAGAATGAATTATCCCTGATCCATGATAGTCTTATGTTAGAAGTAAGTCGTTCTGGCCTCAATCAAAGTCCCCATAACTCGTGTTTACTTGTAGAAGCCAATTTTTAGGTAAGTATGGAAGAAGGATGTGTGAATAAAAGCATGAGGTAGGGGTGGAACAACATCAAAGGCTGCTGATTTGAGAGAGGAGTAAATTGTATCCAAATCCGAATTTTGACGCTTAGGATCAGTAACCCCATTAATTATTATCATACTAACCCAAGTGTTTAGTAGCGCCGGTCAGGGTAAATGTTTAATGGGAAGAAAGATATATAGAATATCTGCGTAAAAAGGAGTTTCCAAAAAGATCCGACATCGCCAATAAACAAAAAATAATCAAGCGCTCGTATAAATAAAATGGTTCATCGAGTGATGCGTGAAAACTAAATAAATTGGTACTTATTAAGGCGTATATTTGCCAACGCCAAGTCTGAAATCTCCCCCAGGTTGTATATCCGCTTGGATGCAGATTAATAATAAATTCACTTCTATACTGGTAATGGCTTATTAAGAATTCAGAGAGGACTTGAAGGAAGCGGGGAAGTCCGATTTCAATGAACTGACTAAGCTGATCTTTGGCTCCATGTCAAATCCTAGGGGAAACTCAGAGGACAGAAGTATTGTCTATTTCAGTCGAACTAGTTGGCGACACCAAGCTATCCTTGAGGAAATGACAAGCGTCGTCCGTTGCATAATTATTACTAACACCGACACGTAACATGCTTCGCGAATGCATCAATAAGCTAAACATATTAATTTAAAATCGTAAGGAAGGCGCTCGTCAATCACGCATACCCCAGCCGCGCATTCCAACCACAATAATTCCCAACACCGTTTCCACAGGTTTAACTTTGTACTGAAAAATAAACATTATCCGTCGTATCGAAACCCAGGCCCCCGCTGATTTGATAATGGGAGAAAGAGAAGGCAGAAGAGTGAGAGAGGGTTGGGGGAAAGACGGAAAAAGCCCATTCATTTATCTAAAAAGAGCAAGGGTTCATTAATTTATGAAAATGCAATTGAGATTAATTACTGATTAGCTGTGGAAGGTTTCACTAACGAGTTACAAGTGATCAAAGTAGGGGTGCCCAAATGTTAAGAAAAGGTACATAAACCGCCACAATTTGAACAAACTCGGATGAGGAGTAAAACATAAAGCAGCAGACTTACGTCTCTTTTTGCGTCGACTATATATTCGATTAAACAAGAATTTCGAAATGTCCTTGTCCCCAACCCCCCTCTTGACGTCATTAAACTCGTATGGCACACATTCCCTTTGTAATTTTATACAAGACGCCGCTACCTGACATCTACCCCATGCAATATCTGTACCGTTAGCTTGACTGACATGTGTTAAGTTCACACTTAACCTGAGGGAAAGATGAGTAAATAGGCTTGAAGTCTGTTTTAAGATCTGTCGAACGAAACTAATGGTCCGATGATTAGTCGCAGAAAGAAAACTCTCTTCAAGAATGATAAAATTATTCTAACTCGAAATATTGTCAACGCACGACAAAAAATGCCATTAAGACTTGATACGGTTGCTGGGGTAGATACTTATCCAGTTGAATTAGTAAGCTGGTGAAAATGAGTAGGAACACACCGGAAGCCACAACGATGAACGGCTTAAGTTCTAAAAAGTCACCGGATGTTTCTTGGATCTGAGTAGGGAAGTGAAATTTGAGAAGAGTTAGACCAAAGCATTAATTTTATGAATTTTAGAATAGTATGCATTTCAAGAGGGCTCACGCTGCAGTCGCTGCACTTTTAAGACCTCGGGCAAAAGGACACGTTGAGAAATAAAATCAAGGAGGACTTTCCCTAAAATATGGTTTCTCCACATATTTATGGCTTATTGGTATCAGATACATCAAAGTGATATAAATCTGGCACCATACATGCTGTGACGAACTAGTTTCCGCCTATGCAAAGAGAAAGGGTGGTTATATCGATGACCTCAGAGAAATTTGTGGCAGACAAATAAGGAAAATTTGAGTAGTATTAGTCTTAGCCGTTACCAAGTAATTAACAAAGTAATGTAATGATGAAGGGCTGAGCAGATGTTTAAGTGAGACTCAAGACTGAGGATCCCACGTCTTCCTTTTCTCCAAAACTGACAAAAGATGGATAGTAAATAAAAAATAAGGACACAAATCTTCGGTCACAACCCCATTTTCCAAATCTACGCATTTCCATGTCATAACACAACGCGGAATATGGTACAGAAAATATTCGCATTTTAGATTCAATACTGACAAAGTGAGTAAAATCAGGAACTAACAAGGCCGAAATCATGAGACGGGAGTACCGTTGCATATCATAGACTTAATGTAAGCATTATGACGAGTGCATTAGTAACCCAGATAGCAAGGAAAAGAGGCACGCGAAACGCACCAGCAATGAGGTCAACGTTGCCCGACGTATCAGTTCGACCCGCGTAAGCCTGAGGATCTAAATCTGTGGTAGGAGCAAGAGCAGCAGGAGGACATCCATTGTTACTGTTTCCACTACCACTTCCACTGCTGTTGTTAGCGTTGTTGCCGGCGTTAGCACCAGTAGAAGCGGTCGTTGTGGGCGTCAAAACACCACCCACCCCGTGCTGAAGTCGTATAGAGGTATATGAGATAGGAGCGGAGGCAACAGAACTGTTCACAACATTATCACTGACATTAGCACCAGAGGAAGCAGTTTGAGGATTGTTATAAGAGTAAGGAGGCTCGACTGCAAATGCATAATCCTCGCGTTCACCCGTAGAAGAGAGAAGGAGACCAAAGCAATGCTGTTTACTGAAATTAAAGAATGAATGCAACGCGGCCTATAACATTGTAGATACGACAATTTACAATTTATTTATACGACAATTTATAATTTATAAATATATAAAAAACATGGCTGAAATACTTAGTTCGGAAGTCAGACAATGCCAAGGGTACAAATTAGAAATAGGTCAAGAGGATAGTGAATTAGACAAAACACCACCCATGTGAATTTAAAAAGAAAACTGAGCAACGAATATCATTTTAAGCAGGATCTCGTAGTTAAACGGCCTTGGTAATAGTACGAGACGAATTTACATCTCTAAATGAAACACCTTGTTTAAAAATCGTCACTTCGAGATTTCTAAGCTATCGCGCAGATGCATATAGCAAAAGAGGAGGTTTTGGACCATCGTTTTCAATCCTACATCAAGTTAGGTACTCTCAATGAAATAGGAGTCGCCTATCAAAGATTCCCGGTAGACAGCCAAGAAATCCAACAAGTGGTACCACTAGGAGTAAGAGTATCCTAGATAGCAAAAATATCCCATAACACGGACAATGAGGCAACACTTCAAGCTCATCTGAAGGCATAATAAAACATATGGGGGAGAAATTACAAAAAATATCATTAACGGTAACTTATGAGAGACTAAGACAGATTTTCTTCAATCAAGTAATTGTTCTAATGACAGCTGGAACACGGCAACGAAATCCGACTTTCCACGAAACGACTGTGGGATAAAAGCGCGCAAAAAGCCCGTAAAATAGGTTGACTGCCATTTGCGATGTGCCTAAAGCTAGCGCCTTACACCACAGGCACTCAAACACCATCTGTCAAAAATTTGGAAAAATCGCCAAAGTAGAAAGACTGTAATAATCGAGCGCTTACTCGAACATGAGTGGATGTACAGGGAAGAAGTCGCATCGGGAGAGGTCGAGGCGCTCAGGTTTGCGTTTATCGCCGTCGGTAAGGGTGATTATACTCTGCTCCCTGTCCAGCGAGGCGTACAGCGGTTTCCATTTCTTCTTATGTGGCACCCCTTCCACAAAACATGAAAGAGAAATGAAAATAAGTGAAGTGCATTCAAGCAATTACCCTACAGGAACACATATCTTCGAAAGATCATACGGCTGGCAGATGGAGAGTTTGAAGAAAAATAATCTCACACTGCCTTTTCGACAGTTATGGTATTCCCTGCCCGTAAAATTATTCCTAGTTCCTCTGCCATTTCGGTGTGGAATACCACAGGTAACAGCTGTGTCCGCAAAGTTGCCTTGCTTTTTTGAGCCCTTCCACAAAAACATGGACAAAAAAGGAAATCTATCAACAAATACCAAAAGACTTGGAAGTTTTAAAGAAATACTATCCCAAGAAGTAACATTTGAAAATTTCGGTTGAAGAAAATCGGCTGCTAAGGAAGAAGGCTAACCCGAGCTTTTAACCTGATCAACAATTGTAAGTTCCACTATCGAACAACAGGTGGTCATCAAGGGTTGATAAAAACGTGTAGAGACGAACCCAAAATTTGTATAGAAACCCGCCATATAGCTTAATTTTCACTTTCTTTTGATGACCAGAGAATAAAAGCACATGTTTACGGTTGGTAAATCAAAAGGGGACTTAATCAAATAAATGCAAGCACCGTTGCTCGCTATTTTTAACCGCAGGCCAAAGTCGCATTCCATTTAAAAACGAAAAAATTCCTAGTTTGGTAGATCCAATTACTGGCGGCAACTACCAGCAGGATTATCGTAAGTCCACATTTTTCGTGGAATTGTTAAATGAGACGATGGTAAGGGGAAGGAAACTCAATGAGATGACTGCATGCCTACATTCCGCCACATCAAGTTTGACTCATATTACACATATTCACTAGAGAGGCTCATTACCAAAACTCAAAACATGGATCCCAAGTTATTATTGGCCGAGAGCGGCACTGTAAGTAGGGCCCTACATTAATGGTGAGGACAAATGATGCTGGTTATGGGATACATTCCAAACATCACCAAAATTCTACACAAACGTAAAGTAGTCACGCACCGCGGGTGGCTATACGTAAATCACGACTCATTACAACCACCCCCACATTCAGCAATTAATTAAATCTCGAGGTCCCGATGAAAAAGTTAAAAACTAGAGGGAATATCGGACTTGGGCAGAATAAGGCGGTCCATTAAGGAACTGTTTGAGGTTGTCAGTAATAAGGCCGCTAGACACTGCCGAAATAAAACCCAAAAATAGGAAAATTGAGTGGCCTCCACCTTGTGCATAATTATTAACTCTGCTCCAAGTACTAACTCAGAGAAGACTCGAGGCGATATACCAAATACCAATGGAAATCCTGACAGAGGGGATCAAATTGAGTATCTGCACCCAAATTTACGGATTCGTGTCGACGGAGTGATATTGCTGAAACTGCATAAAAGTAAAATTTGTATTAGAGTGACTTGTTAAAGAGCGTAAGGACTAAGTCTGCAATGAAACCACTAAACTTGTTTGTTAGCATACGGTAAATATATCAGCACTTGGATTACGGAGGAGCAGACACTGCAAAGGCGCCACGGTCTCCAAAATAAAGTTGAAAAAATAATTATGCATAAAAGACTATTAGGTCCTGATAAAAGTGTCGCAAGTGTCCTAATGCCCCGTTTACGGAAGATAGAGGGCTAAATTCTCGTGGCAATGGCAAATGCAAACGATCATTATTGAACGCATTATTAATGTCTCATAAAACCCACTTAGCAGCTGCACACGAGCCCACAGGACAGAAAGCATGGCGACATGGAGAGAGGAGGGTGGTTCAGCAGAAATTAAACAAGTCGGAATGTAGGAGCAAGTTGTACGCACATATATATGTAAATATAGATACACACACACACACATGCATACATACACGCATGGCGGATTCCTCTTTAAAAGTAGACTTGGAAACAAACTCCAATTAAATACAGAGAGAGAAAGTAAAACCCTTTTTACAGTCTAATTCTTGGTGGTTCCATGAAAAAAGCGTACCTTGAAACGAAATTAAAACCAAGGTTGAGTCCTGTAAACACATAAAAATGTTGCAGTAAGAATATCCTTCCGCAAAATTTAAAGATGAGCAAACCTACAAGGCTTTCACCTTCGTCAAAGAGGCACTGGGAAGGGTAAAAAGTACATATAACTGAATTGGGTGTTTTAAATCCCCGACAAGTGGCAGAAATTAAACGTACTTGAAAGCGGTAAATGAGGAGTTGTTATCGCAGCCAAGAAAGCGCAGTGATTCCTTTCAAGTCACAAGGCGGAAAAAACGTAAATAAGAGAGATTTTCATGGATAAAGTCGAAAGTATTTAATCAATTTGCCGTTGCCCGCACTAATAAAAGCAACAGTGAGAACCTTAGGCTTGATGGAAATTGTAAGAAACCAGGCAACAAAGGTGCAACTATTGTGAAAGGGGAAAGCCCCAAATAGTAGAGAGTAAACGAAGCTGAAGTAAAAACCAAAAGGGAGGCAAATTCAAATTCGTTCCAGGGGTTCCATGGAGCGCAAACCCGAGAATCATAAATCCATAAAGGCAGCATGGACAGAGCATGTAGGAAGAAAGGCTTAAAATAGCCAGTGACAGTAATAACAACCATTCGTGAACGTCCACTTAATCAAGAACTGCAAGCTCCCGTAGACCAAGTACGTCTCTCTTCTCCCTTTCCCGAGTTTCCATGAAACAGATGGTCAAAGGAGTAATTTATGAACCAATAAAAATTGCCGTTGTTAGGCGTTGTAAGCACAGGAATATGTTGATAAAGGCGTGGTTCCTCCGTGTAATCTCTACAGGAAATTTAGGCATAATGACCCGTGTATTAAGGTCAGAAATTAAGTAAAACTTGTTTCTCCAGGCCTTGAGGCTAATTATCGGAGAAGAGGTAAAAGAAACCTATTAAAGGCACTTCAAATAGGACGAATACGCTTTTGAAGTTGATTTTAGGTACCAAATGAAGAAGTGAATCTTCAGACATCCTCCAACCGTGAGTGAATTGTTCAAACCACAAAAATCAACAAAATATGGCATTTTTTTATAAAGATAGCAACAACAAAAATTTCTCAAATGTGCAATTTTCAAGCATCAAACAAAAAAAACATTCTATAGTTAGCGAGCTCGAATTAACACAGACTAATACATTGTAACATATTGAGCCTAGAATAAAACATTCAAGCATGACATATTGTAGAAGATAGAAGGCAGTTCAACTTACAGAGTGACAACTCTCCATGTATCTCCAAGATCGCTCGTGGTGAAGGCGGCCGTCGATTAAAGCTAATTGCCATGTATATAGAATCTTGTGAGGGAAGAACCTAAAAATGTACATCATGAAATAAAAGAAGACATAAAAGCAGCGAAATTTCAACGAACACACCTACTTATAAGATCAATTACGGATATAAATGAAGGAAAATAAAATTTGAGTGAAACTAAGAGCGGGGTTTCGCAAGCAGAGGACTTAGTTGTAATTCATAAACTTTAAGTAAAGATAGATTTATTCATTTAAAGGAAACAAGGTGCAACAGGTGTTTAAAAAGTAATATTATCTACACAAACCTTGGGTCCCCGCTGAACCGGTTTCAGTTCCACTGAACACGGCTGATAAGGTGAAGAAGGTTGGTTAAATTGGGCCTCAATTGCAGCGACAACGTTTTCCACAGAAGTATACCAGAGATTGTTATAGCGTATTTTAAAAACTGATTTATAAAGAGGTTTATTGAATAACGGAAGGATGGAATGCGAAGCACCGTCTGGTGTATCGCCTTCCACCTCGTTGGTAGCGTTTGCAGAATCCCGCAAAAACGTGTTTGCCGCTGTTGGACCACTTTTATTACCATTACTGAGGGGTTGAGTCGTGGACCACCAAACTATACTTGTTGCAATTTTGTACTTCAGAATTCGAACTCCATCGTAAACAAGTAAGGTATAAAGGCCGGGATCTGAATCGCATAACCTCAGCAAGTAGCTGAATGGACCGTCTAAAAAAGAATAAACGTCTTTTACACTAATTGAGTCTACTGGCACTGAAATCGACCAAAATCAAGAGCAGAATTCTACCGACGACTGCGATAACATAATGGATTAACAAAAGTGATTAACGATGAATAACTCGATCAGATATCCTCAAAACACGTTTACCTTTCAACTCCTAATAAATAATCCTAGATTTAAGTCCATTTTGCAATGATGGGAACTCTTGCTCCATATAAGAGCAATGGAATAATGTCTTTATTATTGGAAGACAAATAACTAGTGCGATCGGATTAGTGAACAGACACAGAACACTGCACATTTGTCAGTGGGATCTAGGAACAAGAACGGCCAATGTCAGAGCCTAGATGTTTTATTGTTGTCAATAACATCACACCGATTCCCATCTATTTTATTATTTTAAACTCAACCCATATGTTGACGACACGAAGTTTCATACCACCAAGAAGCTTTCTTTGAGTGATAAAAAATAAGGCTATATTATTTTAGACCTGGAATAAACTTTAGTATGTTTACACGAACAATTTATCGTTCAAATAGACTATAACCTACTACCCAGAGCAAAACATTTGTCTCATTAAATCGGACTTCGACTAAAACAGAAATAGTGTATGCAAGGTTTAGGACAACCTACTGCATATTTACAGAGGTGCAGAGAAGCTAGATGGTCATACACTCCTCACCGCCTAGGAAAGTAAATCTCCAAAAAAGCTAACAGGAAAGTTCTAATAAATCGAGTATCGAGATCGCGGTAATATGTAGAATATTTAATTACCAAATCAAGTAAAATAACAAAGTTAAGTGGACTACGTCATGTATAAAAAGGCCCATTCTTTGATATGACGGCGCCACCTCGGAGGCATAAAAGCGTACATAATACTATCGCAAATCCTGTTTCCTCATTGTTCCACCGCTAGAGCACATAAAAATCCCACTAAAGAACAAAGTCAACACCACGGCCAAATAAAGAGGAATATCGAATTGACAAATAAAACAATGGGAACAAAAAATTAGTGATCCATTTGCCCTTGAAAGGCCAGTTCTTGTTAATAAATAACCCCAATAAGATACTACTAAGTTGATATTGAGTACAAATAAAATATCCTCGAAAACGTACTCTGTTTCAACAATTCCTGCTGCTCCAGGGGGTCACTGTCTTCGTGGAAAAAGGATAATCGCTCTATTATGTCTGGGTATACCTTCTAAAAGTGAAGAAAAAACAAAGTGAATATAGTCAGTAGTTGTAAAGTTCGGAAGCACGCGAATAAGAGGTAGCTATTGGGGCGAGGGACACCATGCTTACAATTTTGAGTAAAATTTTGGGCATCCCATGAACACTTCCCTCTTTAAGTAGAAATTATCAAGAGTACCAAATGTCCAAGTCGGCGGAAATGTGAAGGCAACTTTCTCCATCAACACAGCAACATCTCCCAATTGTCGCAAAAATGGTGGGGGGTTGAGCGAATGAGCAGACGATAAGATTGTAAGTAATGTCTTATCTAGAGATTGGAACGAAAGGTAATCCTATTAACTGTTACCTTACATCTATGGATGTAAATAGTCATTCAGGCAAATCTCTGCCTATGGAAAAGTTGCCTCAATGGTTGTACCGTGAGTGCCACATTTCCGAAATACCAAATTACACCCTGTGTGAGAAATGACTGAATTACTAATGCAGGAGCAATAGACAATTTCTAAGGGGGTATCAATCAGGGGTTATAAGGTGATTAGAAGTTTAAAGGTTACATTCCAAAATTCCTTCTTGATTTGACACTCGGGCACTCAGTATGTCAGATAAATTACCCGGAATGTGTGTTCAAAACAACTCGAATTTTCTGGTCTAGCAATTCATCAAATAGTAAAAAGTGAAGAGCGCCACTCCTCCTGATATAGGAGTATTCATATCCCATGTACATGCCAAGGATAATCAAAACATCCTCTATTAGGACGGTAACAAGTGATAGATATTTTGCATGCTTGCACACATATGACGAAAAATCGCCTTGGCAAAGTAAAGTAAAGGTGCAAAGCTCAAAAAACCATCTATCATTTGTGGCAATCGAAAGCTTCAAGCATAACGGCGAACTACTTGCAAGGTAGCGATAACTAAGTCACCAGGTTGAAGGACACCAATGCTTTAAGAATGTAATCTAGATATTTAGGAATTAGTGGTTCATAACCCGCTGTTGTGGACTTGAGGTGAAGACGAGTATACCTGAGCGACAACGCTTCCCATTGGTCGAAGGGAACCGTACACAAAGCAAAAAACAGACAGACACGCTACCCTGGCAGGCCTTTCAATCCACAAAACAGCATATAAGTTAGTAATTCCAGCCTGGTTGTTCTCCTGATGTCATTTTAAATCATATATACACCGCAAGGCAGTGTCAAATGCTTCACCAATTTCCCCGTTTTATTGCTACTACTAAGTTAGCAGATGGATAGAAGCAAAGAGATGAGAAATATTTTAAAACCTCTGGCGTAACAAACTCACCTCTAGGCAGAACTTGGGCAAATATCCGCTCTGTCGTGTCTGCACTGAAGTAACAAGCATCCAATCCGAGTGTGATTCGTCATCGACAACCAAGAATTCGTCACTCGGTTTACAGCTGAAGAAAGTTGAAGATAAAAAATACATTAGCTGTTTTTGCAAAAATCCCTCTTATAAATGCAGAAGTTCATCACTGCCAAGTGACCGAACTTATGTTTCAATACCAGCAAAATTTCGTTGTGGTTCATTTCCCATTTGGCTTGAAACTGACAGTTTCCCGTGTATCAAAAGGCACTTCCCCTTCGAGTCCTCTTCTAATGCTTCAAGTTCGTTTGAGCTTTATCAATCTGCACCAGCATTCAATGCATAAAATGAGCTAGGCTGCAAGATTTGCACATACCATTACCCACAAACCATGATTTGATTCTTAGACCCTTCTCAATACCCCCTTGCAAATGTGAGAATTAAGACCATTTAAATAATTTTTATATCAGTGGCAAATTAACCAAATAAAGATAGTAGGAAGGGGAAGACAAATTAAAGGTACCTGGTCAAATAGAAAGAAGAACATAGTAACAATGATATCTAGAACTGAGTTCCCTTTACTTTATCGTCCCCATATAAAATTATCAAAGATGTCAATTAGTGTGGGGATAAACAAGGCGAATAGTGATATCGACATCTTTGCCTACAGACGCAGAGTGAGCACAAGTTTCAGCAACCACTCAATCACATGCCCGATTGGTTTGTTAAAATCAACTTTGAAAAAAAGCAAAACGGCCCATCCGTTGCGTACAACACAAAAAGGAAAGCTAACTCCACAACGTGTTAAGAGTCAGACAGAATTTACCCAAAGGAGTACACGGCCAATGCGTCAGATTGAATGTGTAGACACAGCATTCCCCATTATATCAACTTCAAAGCATGTCGCGGAAGCATAGCCGGATATGGAGGCCACCTCACTCTACGACCAGGAATCACTAGTATATCCATCATTCGTAGCAACGTACAGGCATTTGCACATCATATCATTTTGTTGCGACTATTAGAAAATGTTCAGATCAAATTATAACTTTTAAACCCCCCTGAAAGCAAGTAGGAAGCAAGTGAAAACGTCCTTACACGAGCACCAGTAGCCAACATGCTTATTTTGTGCACAGTCCAAGGTGAAGCGTCTTTCCTGTAACCAAAATGACAGCAAGCAGACATCAGTGATGGTGCCTGCACGCAATGCCCCGAACAAAGGTGATGAGAGCGTAAAACTCCAAACCTAGGATATCTACCTGTATGCATGGACGAGTCCATGAATAGTTAAATAAAATGAACCAAGTAATTATACCAGCGACGCTCAGATGGAATACACCATTTGTGCTAACGATAACAGCCCCATAAGTCAATAGCTTTAGTGAAAATCCTAACAGTAGTAAGTGATGCACCAAATCGGGGAAGTGATCAACCGTTCAGGAGGTCAACCATAGTGAAATAAGTGCAAAAGAAAAAATAACCCTATGGAAGGAGGACGAAGTAACTTCAATTTTCCAAAACAACAAGGATATAATAAGAAAAGATAAGCAAGACGTCCTGGAATGATGAACAAGCTTTAATAAGTGCCTAAAAGACAAAACATTTTTCGTGTGTCAAAACTAGAATCCGAGTTAAATATGCTTTTAACAAAAGTGGATTTTTCGGGGATTACCAAAACTGTTCGTTCATTAGATACTCCAAAAAGCCAAGTTTCACTTGAATCCACTTCAAAAACCCCTAATTCTGTTTTATGTTTTGGGAAGTCATTAAAGTTTGACGGTGATCGCGATAGCGAAAAGAGAAATTATGGCTGTACTTTTGACTATTACCATAAATGGGACAGAAAGCACTCTTAATCAATTGTCCATAGTAAACACGTGCGCATATGTATTCGCGCATGTGTGCGTACAGAAAAGCACGACTATTCGAGGAACAGATAATCACACCTAGTTGGTCAAATGCGCAGATGATGAAGCAAGCGATAAAGGCAACTGGGGATGTACTGTCCTTACAAATGCGACACCACACCCTTGGTCCAATCGTGCAAAAACAAAGATACGAGGATTCAGTACTCAATCCATACCCAAGTCACTGGAGCATCCATTCTAAACCGATGTTTTTTCAATATGGTAGACATTAAAACTGTTTTGTTGGTTCTTAATAATCAAATGGAATTTAAACAAGTATCAGCCACTGTTCCGATAACCCTGAGTTATTCAGAAATTCGAGTTCAACTAAAATGTATTAGGCAAAATTAAGAAGTAGTATTTTATATCAACTGGATCAAATTCCGCGTAAACGTCACGTGAATCAGCCTAGTGAATGTGAATCAAAACATAGTTAACAGATAAAATGTAGTAAAAATGGGATAATACACCAAACAAAGTCAAAACCCTCTTGTTATAAAATGATAAAAAGATCCTTTCAATCCGAATCAGCCAAAATTTCCACAAAAGTGGGAAAATGCATTCTAACGAGACATTTTAACTAACAAATAGAGGAAACAAAACCGTTGCTTTGAAAAGGGAAAACGAATCATTAAGGAAGTGAGCTGCATTCGAGATGTACACGCAAAACAAAGTAGGTGCCTTTAAACGGGACACATTTACACATATACATAAACACGAAGCGGATAATGATGTGCATAAGCTTCTAGAGTGCCAGGAACTCCAGAAGGGACCCAGTTTCACCTATGGTGAAAAGGCGGATAATTTTCCCTAACGCACAAAATATTGAATTTGGACAGGCAACCGAACGATTGGAAATGGAATAAAACGATCAACCGTTTATTTGGCCGCATTTTTTTTCGGCGGCAGATAAGTCAAGTTTCATTGGACACAGCGTTGCAAGAAGTTGTATGTTCCTTTCTCCGAGCAGTAGAGCTGCAGCCAAACTTAACTCGAGTGACAATGCTGTTAATGCAAGCAGCAAATTCTTCAAAGTACTATTAACCTATTACAATCTCGGCATCCTAATTGAAAAACCTCTTCAAAGTATTTCGTCTGTTAACATCTAGTAAACACCCTACGTTTTACGATCGATCGAAGGAATTTCACGATGCTATTACAAATAGAGACGACTTATTAGCTATAACCTGTAGAAATTTACCACTGTTGGAAAACAATCAAATTACCACATAACTTCACAAATGCAAATGCACCCCTAGAAGTCAAAGTTTTTTTGAAATAGTAGATGATTCGATGAGTGAATAACAAAGGATGATATCACTTCAACGTCTTGTAGTAGGCAGAAAAATCAACTGAATAATTATCGCATGCAAGTTCTGCGAAAATCATACAATGATATACAAGGGTAATATCTAAACTGCTTACGGTATGAGGGATGACCAAAAACGAATACCCGATTTAAGTCATAACAACAGAAAAAGAATAAGAAAAAACACTGTTCTATTATAAAACGTGAATTACGAAGCGGTAAAAATGTCATAAACTCACCCAAGTCGCAGATTACATGGTGGCTCATATTTCCGAATGGCTCGCACTCTACGTGTATAAATCTCTTGCGGTGGCTAAAATGAACGAGAATACAAATTTCAGGTGCGATTTCAGGCTACCTAGTCAAAAGTGGTGGAAAAAAAACCAGGTTAAAAAGGAATGTAGCGGAATGCAGGGGCAAATACGAATATAGAGCCAATTGTCAAATATCCTTAAAAGCTGTGACTGAGATCACAAAAAACAATATTAATGCCACAATTGGCAGGAAAGTTTATACTTCTCTTCAAATAATTCACATGACTTTTGAGAGAAAATGTGAATAAAAAATCACTCACGTGTAAATATATACATAAGGTCATGTAAAAGTAACTTACGCTACATGGGGGAATGGGTACACGTAAATATTCACCCGGAGCAAGAGGAAATTGATAGTGACGTGATAGTATGCACTTTAGACACTGAAACAGCCTCTCTCCAAGTTGGAATGATTGCAAACGAGGTACGAGCCTAAAGAAACCGTAAGAATACAGGTGCTCACTTGTAATGCTGACAGACGAGTTTTGAGGTAAGAAAGGAAAGAGCATAGTAGAGGACAATCTGCCCAGTTTCCTCATTTTCGTAGATACTAAGACGAAGAAGATAACTGTTTGGAATAGAAAAGCGTAATAATCTTTCTTCTGCCTCCTGGCGTGTCAACTCCCCATGGAAGCAACTAGAAGCAAGTAAAATGGCGAGAATATAACTGCGGTGAAAAGGGTCTTAAAATGCGTTTAATTTGTTGCCATTTTAGCAAAACGTGTATGACATGATCGAGAGACAAAAAAGACTACGAAAGCTGAAATTGTTTGTAATGGATTCATGTATTTATTAACTAAAGAGTAAATGAAATGAGCCAAAATGCCAGTAAGGCGCTGCGTATATTGCAAAGTTGTGCAAAAAACATTAATATTATACCTCGGTGAAGAATACCACTAAGAAAATCAGCTTGAAAAGAATCAAATGTGATAATTAACTTGTAAATATTTTACTCGGGGACTTCGGGGATTTTCCAATGTCCTGAGTTTTCAACACAATGATCACTCGCCATCACAGCTTGGAATGTCCATAAATCGAGGCAACTATTTTGAAAACCGCGCCGGCATGGTAATTAAAGTTGAGTAATTAAACAATATGGAAAGTTGATATATAGAGCCTCAAAAAATCAGTGAATATCAAAATTTTCTCATTCACCATTTCCAAAATATTAGTTCTTTTAACTTCTAGTGTTATATGAACGAGATGGGATTTATTGCGCTGGTAATGGACCAACATTTAAAACCCGTTTCTCAATATTTCCTATGGCTCTTCGGGTAATCAAGATGGATCCAAAGTTTTAATGCCAGGATTGACTCTCATACTTGTTTCCTTTTTGGCATAAATAATCACATTACGGCAAATCAACGGTTCATTAACATTCTAGGTTTACTTTATCGCTGAGTTCTGCGGGATCTCGTTCTGAATTAATATTTATTTGAAGATTCAGTTGAATCGAGTTTTTGCTTTCCGGTATTGGTGCACATATGGTCCGAAGGTCACATTATGTATGTTTGTTATTTTGTTTAAGTCCCTACTTTTTATTATAGATTTTGGTAATTAACGATAGGACCGGATTTGCAACCGAAATTCTTATAGAGCGCTGAAATTGGTTTTTGTTAGAGTTCCGTCTCGGAATTTATACCCTAAGGAAATGTGGTAGTAGGAGACATTGTATTCCTAGAAAACTAAGGCACAAAATCGCAATCCCTCTTCTGCTCATCTTTTTTCCTTTCTGTCTTCGAAGACAATAACATTTACGGAGTATTTGCAATATATTTCTATTCTTTCATTTTTATTACGCCAAAGCCCTGTTGCTTAGTGTATTTGTCTCCCATTTTAATAGCCTTATGCCAATCCAAGTGGTGGTTGCGTTTGTAGGTTGAGCAGACTGATCAAACGATGACTTTTCCGTTAAAACTAACTCACGAAACACGCATAAGAAGTAAAACGACATCTATTTTTGAGAGTGCTCAATACGTCTTGATCCTCGACCCCTCTCTCCGTCCTCTTTGTACGAGGCCAATTTGATGGATCGTGAGTACGTTTTGCCTCAAAATTACACTCAAGTATGTGAAAATGAATACAAAATATCCCCAAGTCGTAGGCACTATTTGCGTTACTATACACAAAGGAAGAAATGAGATCTAAAAGTCGTCCCATAACTCCATGAAAGGATATTAATCTTAAACATGCAGGGCCCTTTTCAGTATATTCCGTGGTCAAATTAACCAACTCATCCACTCATACGATTCCCTAGTTGAAATGATAGTCAAGTGTGTAACTTTCCCATTTCACTTGAAGAGATCATCCGACTGCAAAACTTTGTCATTTTTATACTTACCATGACTCGCAATTAGTCCAGCAAACGTACTCGCCATTAACTTTCTTAAAATGGCCTGTGTCCCAAATTGGGTCAACATTTTTGGTCTTGACAGATTTGTGCAGCGAGTTATTACCTTTCTTTTGGTATCTAAGAGTTTTTACTTACGATGGAACAAAAGTAGCTGTGTATATACGTAGCCCAGTGCTCGGACCTAAAGCTGAGTGATACGATTCTGATTCTTTATACAATGTAAATTACGCGGCCTCATTTTGTGTCGGAGGAACATTTACATGCTTGGTCAACCGTTATTCCAAGACCTTTGACATTGTTTGCTCGAGTTCCTCATCGAAATTCATTTGCATCGAAGAGTAATTATGCACTCGCTTGAACAGAGTTCTGCTTTGAGTATATTTCCTGTAGGTGTCAGTTTTCACATACATGTCAAGTTATTTGCCGAATATATCCGATAGGAAAATACGCATCGTAGTAAAATGGAAGTTATTTTTGTGGGCGAAGTCGTCCCGAAATTATTCACAGTGAAAACTAGATAAATTTAACGGACACTGGAACGTTCATTGCCCGGAAGCTAGATTAGAATATAAAAAAAGTATACAGAGTATCTTATTCGACTAAAATCCGAAGAGTTTGAACTGCAAGACGATTTGCAAGGAAATAGACCATCTATTTATCAGTAAGACTGTATTGTGCTATATAAAGCGGTGGAATTTTGTTTGTTTTCATCATAAAACCCACACATAATGGAAAATTTTCGTACACTCTTTAATTGCAGAATGTTTTCATATGTATATATATGGCACAAAAATGGGAACGGAAAGGCCTAAAATCTCTCGTTCATCTTCTTATGAAGGAAGTAAAAACCAATGACGAAAGTCGCCTCTTTTGTATATCATAATTCAATATACCAAAATATACCATTTAATCAGGTAAGCGGAAAACGAACAAGATTGTTATTGGTACTAACATGGTTTGGTTCGCCGGGATTAAACAACGCCGTCGTAAATTTGCATACCATTGTGGACACCATTTTTCTTCTTACACAAAAAAGGCTTTTAAGCTTTAAAATTAATTCAGACACTAATTAATACTACCTCCTGAGTCAATTAAATGTGTTGATGCAATGAAAGCGACGATTAGCGACAAAATTGTAGTTAGTTGCTTGCTAGTTCTATAGTGTCGGGGTTTCAATGGTGGCGAGGTGAGATCCTCAACAATGCCATCCAAAACCCTGTAATTCAACTACTCAATTTCTTTATCAACCCCACCTACTAGGGCGTGTCCTCTTTTTGTGCGTTTAGTAAAACACAAATGTGGCGGATTTGAATGGTTTAATGTCTGTTTCCACTTTCCTCCCCGGGGTGCCGTTTCACTACCGAAGATGAAACGACTAACATGCGTCCTTTACAATCGCTGTACATATCTTGCTTATGTACAACTTCTAGTCGCATTATTCGTTTGAGGGCGCAACAAATCCACCAGTTAAGCCCCCAGAATACGGCATCCATCATCCCTCTGATGAAGGCTGCAGCCCGCTCACTCGCTCAGAGGAGGTAGTGTCAACGGTTGCCCATGCTCTCTTCATCCATGCCCTGCACCGAAAAATGTGTAAATTCAATTGACCGATGGTCATACTATCTCGGAGGAGGGAGACTGTGTCAAGTCTAAGAGCTGGCGAATTGAGGCCCACGCACCTACTACTATTTTTTTCTTCAACTTTCAAATCAATCTGAAAGCAATCCCACTTAAGGCGTAACTGCACTATCTTTCTCGATGGAAGACGGAGCCTTTGTTAGGATTCCACATGGTAATGGTAGTTGAAAAGTCCACTATATGTTTACTGGTATACGGTTATATTTCACATCAAAAGAGGCGAATATAAACTTAGAACCTACCATTTTAGACATTCAGCAATGGTGAAATAAGAGGCCACGTGAATGAGAATGCGGTTGAAAAATTGTCTAGCACAGGGTAGAGATTAGATCAAGCGAAAGTGACAGTGAAAAACGAGAAAAGGGGGGTCAGGCGAAGAATCCGCACAAAAATAGGGTTAGAGATAGAGAGAAGATGATTCCAATGGTGGTGAGGAATTTGCCCCTTCTACTCTCCTCAATGCTGCTCTGATGCTCTACCTCCAGCAAGTATGCTTCGGCCTCTGCTTGAGTGAAAACTGGCTCCCTCAGGTTTTGCATAGTCTCAATTCCGCAGAACCAATTGAAGATTTTCCGCGTCACGGAGGGTCTGGAACTCTCGACTGCCCCCTCTGGGGAACGAAGATGGGAAGAGAGAAAAGATGCACAAGAATTATCCTATTCGGTGAACACTTAAACTTTTAAGTAAAGGATCCTTCGTTGGAGGAAAGTGCACTTTGCCTTTCACGTCCCTACCTTGGAGCCACCTCTCCTTCTCCTCATCTGAGACGATCGTGAGTTTAGGCGCGTCTAAAGCCGGATCGAATGCGGTGTGGATTTCGGAAAAGATCAGACGACGAGACTACATTATAGAGAAAGGGTCTGTTATTTTATTATTTACACGGCGATTTGCAGTGCGAATATATTAAGAGTCTCTTTCTTACACACCCAAAAAATGCTAGTTTGCCTGTGCACATCTACCTAATTTTTATACGCGTCCAGCACTTACGTACGAATTCGGTAGTGGAGCTGTTAGCAGACTAACACCAACGGCAACAAGGACGGGGATGATGAAGAGTATGATGGAAAAGTGGAGGTAATGAAGTTGGAGGAGTTGGTGAGGGGGATCATCGGGGATTTCG
This sequence comes from Dipylidium caninum, assembly GCA_017562135.1. Taxonomy (NCBI): domain Eukaryota; kingdom Metazoa; phylum Platyhelminthes; class Cestoda; order Cyclophyllidea; family Dipylidiidae; genus Dipylidium; species Dipylidium caninum. The sequence continues at coordinate 542,735 of QEYB01000282.1, read as the reverse complement.
CCACAAGGCACCTTTCCGTAGGCGAGTTCCCATCCGAAACGAGACAATCCGATCACCAGGCCAACGATGAGAGCCGCAAAACACCCCTATCGATGAGGATATTGGTGAGAGGACCGATATTGAGAACTTCAAGGGGGATCAGACTTCTAATTTTTTTGGGATAGGCAACTTTTTAAGGATCACTGAGGTAATAGCAATCAAATGGATGTCTTTTGGAAATAAAGTGCAAGAGAGGAAGTCTATACTCCACTCAGATGTCCTAGTAATTAGTGAGAGTTAGCGGAGGGTGTATGGTCCCTCCAATGGATCAGCAAATCGTCTGACCTCCAGAAACAAGACTATGTCTGAAGACACCATTAAGTTTTAGGGTTGAGGAATGGGAGGAAAATCCTCCCTACCTCTGAACTCTCGAGGTTAATTCTTTCGGAGACGTTAAAGTCCGCATTTCACCTACTGTTTCATTGGTGCGCTTCCAGAAGACTGCTAAAATGTACACCGCACAGATGGGGGGTGCGAGGTAGCCGGTGACTGACTGAACATAGTCGAACAATTCGTCACTCAATTGGACAACCGGTATCCAGGCGATTCCAATAGCAACTAGGACGATGACACAGACCCTAAGGTGGAGAAGAGACCAAATAGGTAAATAACAGACCGTGCGTTATTGGGAAAGAGGAGGAAGAAAAAGGGGAAGAGGGGTAGGAAAGGGATGAGGCTTGAACCCACCTCCCCACAATCATGAGTTCAGCATCGTTACACTGAGGCCGGATCAACTTCCAGATGTCCACAGTGAAGATTGTAGAAGAGGAATTGAATATGCTGGTGAGACTGGAGACCAAGGATGCCATCATGACAGCCAGCATAAGACCCCTGGCTCCGGAGGGCAGGATATTAAGGACGAGAGATGGATAGGCAATGTCCGAACAGCCCACAGATTTGCCACAGACCTGTGTACATACCGGAGCGGAGCCACAGGTGACTGTGTCTAAGAGAAAAATTCAAATAAAGTGGCACTTTCAGTCTACCCCTACCAGCAAAGAGTACTCGAGCTGTCATTCCGGGCACAACCATGAGCCAGAGTGGAAGTAGTTTAAGAAGGGAAGCGAGTATAACACCACCCTTGGCATGTGAGAGGTTCTTGGCCGCGAGGGTCCTCTGAACAATAACCTTGGCAATGAATAAATCTGTGAAGTAAGGCGATTTGTCAAACCTGATCGGTGCACCAGTACCAAGTGGCATTGACGGTTAATCCGAAAACAGCTCCGGTCCAGGGAAGATCTGTACTAGAGACGGCTTTGAAGAAGTTCATGGCGTCTGCAGAGGGTATCTGACACTCAGCGTAGAATGCCACCTTCTTGCCTGCCAAATCGGACATGTTGAGGATGGCTTCACGATCACTCTGGGTGCCATAGTGGTCGGGATTTAGGGAGGCTAGTGAACTGTCAACAAGACTGAAGGATATGCTCTGGTAAACCTGTGTTGTGCTTGGAATGCCGTTGAAGTAATGTTGGAGCATTGAATCAAATCCGCCTGTTATATGCAGGGCTGAAGGAGAGTAATCAAGTCACCATGGAGGAATTTGTCAGCTTCTGGGAGGGTGGAGGTTATGTGGGGGAAAGCTTACTTCGAATGGTAAGATAGAAGGCCCCGATGAGCATGATGACGGTTTGAGCGAAGTCCGTCCAAATGACAGCCGTGAGACCCCCTAAAGGATTCCACTTTGTCTCATGAGAAAGAGGTTACCCATGATGGTAAAGAGAGCGGAGATGATGAGAAGAATAATGACGGCAGGGTAGATGGAAATTTGCATCGCTTGTTGAATAAATATTCCACCAGCATAGAGATCGGCCTAAATGCTCCGGTAATTGAGGTGTGGATCAGGAAAATTTCTACCGAAATTTTCGTGAAGATATAGAGAAAGAGGGCAATAACAGCCAAATAGATTCGAATTCTCTGGCCACCGAGACGTTTACGCAGATACTCGGGCACCGTGACGATCTGTTTGAGTGAAGACTTAAGGAAGAAAAGTTGGACTTACGCCCGATACAATGTAGACAGGGACGAATAACCAACCTAGAATAGCGAGTACAAAACACGCCTGAAGAGGAGGCTGTTACACTCTTGAAAGACCGCCTACATTGAATTCAAAGACAGCGATTGCAATACCGCTAGATGCACCCGAACCGGCTAGACCAATGAAATGTCCGGAACCGATGTTACTGGCAAATAGGGAAGCTCCAACCTTGAATGTCAGTTAAGTAAGGCGGCCTTAATGAAGCCCTACCGGTATCCAATGCATTGAACGACCAGCGAGGAAATAGCCGCTGACACTCCCTCGATTACGGCATGAGGACTAAAGATCAAAGACGCCTGCAAATATCTAAGGCCCTACCCAAATTCCGACTACGAAGAGGATAATGAAGTAGCCGAGGAGAACGCCGAAATCCGCTTCGTCTAGATGTCCTACACGCATTAGTGCTGGGGTGCGCTAATGATTACAAAGCCATTTTCCATGTTCTTATAGGGTAGTGCAGCCAATAGGGAAGGTTTGTGATCTCGATTAAATTAAATAATAACCAACTTTCGAAATTAAGCGTTATTTTTTTAGTGTGTTACGGCCATGTGCTCCCTTAATTGAAGAGAAATATACATGGTAAAATAATGACTCACTGAAAGCACACACTTTTCTTTGGTGAAGATTCCTTACAAATCACAAACGTATTGGTGGAAAAACGATAGAAAAATTTTGAAGTCGGCTTATGTTTTCCACGGTTGAAACATGTTTACATTTGTAGCTCCTCCGACTTTGTCACTTTGTACTTCGAGAAGTAGTTCAGAGGCTACAAAGCCACAATAATATTGCCATCCTGCCGACACTTGAATCTTTAGGTAGTAGTCGAAGTAATGACTGTTTTAAGCCGCATTACTGCGCTATTTGGTTATGGTTTGTTTGAAGCTCATGGAGTGGCCGTCACTAAGGTGATAAGAGATAAAACAGTTCACTGGATGTAACGCGAATTAAGTATTCGCGAATCTACTATCTGCCTCGTTATTTCTGAAAATAAATGTATTGCGTTGACCAGATCTGAAGGTCTAGATTCTACGCAAAAGTCCCTACTGAGCGTTTTCTGGTGGCGTAGTATCTCGACAGGACAATCGTAACCTATTCGTTACTTATGCCGAGCGAAGAACGTTGGGACACCAAGCGAAAAGGTTTGTAAGGTTGATGAAACGATCTTTTCCGCGTGGCAGTGATCAAGATTGAAAAACCATTACGTAAGAGAAGAAGACAGTTCTGTCCTGAGGAAACTGCATTAAACCATAAATTGATGATCACATCAAAGGTAGAAAAGTGAAGAGGACTGCAGGGGGGAAAAGATGTTACCCTAAGGGGCTTCATATTCTCTCTTCGTGGAAATTGCAGTTTTTTCCTCCGTCCTCAATCTGAACCCTTTCTCTGATGTGATGTATTTGGTTTTATGGTACTAAAATGATATGGGGTGATATCCTCAAATACAATTCGCTCTTGTCTTCCTCCATGTTTATATTTACACTCAGCAAATTGGCCTACAATTTGGTTGACTTTAAGCGTCATATATTTTGAGCAAGCATTGTAAGGTTCACTCGAATATTGTGATTCGGTCAGAATTTACTCAATATGAGGGTCGTGAATTTGTCAAAGTGACTTTCAACGATAATCGACGAAAACACCCTGGCTTGACGTACTCTTCCGTTCTGTTACTGACTAATAAACTGTAACTGGTTCCATTCATTAACACAGACGACGTAACCCAAATAAAGTGTCCAAGATTGAGTCCGACTGATTTTGCATACGCTCCAGGAACACTAATTAAGTTAAGCTAGTAATTCATAAATTCGAGGGCTAAGTAAACTATGTTTTATATAATAGATTAACAAGATTCAATCAAGTCCATTAACATGAATCTCCAAATTGTTACTGATGCTGTTTTTAGCTAGCCAATCATTTTCATACCCGCCTTGCGAGAGAGGGCCTATCACAAACTTGTACAAATACAAATGGCCAATCTCTTGGATGAAGTTCAACGACTGTTCCATACTGACAATCTCTATACCCTATTGGGTTGTGACAAAGACAGCACACAAGCCGAAAGTATTGGAATTCTTCTTATTGATCTTTTTAGTCAAAAGAGCATTTTACAAATGTTCACTTAAATACCATCCAGATCGTCACCATGAAAAAGACAAAGGGCTAGCAACCGAGCAATTCCAAGTTGTGGTCAAGGCTTTCTCCATTCTTTCCGACAAAGATTACAGAGCTACGTACGACGAGACAGGTTCGGTGTATATCTTTTGTGACTTAAAATTCAGGTATAATTGGGGAATCGTTTTCAGAGAAATCATTCCAAGACTGGGTTGATTATTTCAACCTCATCTTCCCACGTTTTACCGAAAAAGACATAGAAGAACATAAGAAAAAGTACATAGGCAGCACAGAAGAAAAAAATGACATTGCCAAGTACTATGAACGTTACAAGGGTGACATGGACAAAATTATGGAAAGCGTTCCTTTCGCCGATGTCTTTAACGAGGACCATTATCGGCAAGTTATTCAGGAAATGATAACCGACAATACAATCAAACCTTATGATGCTTTTCTCAAAGAATCTATGAAAAAACGAGCTAATCGTTTGAGGAAAGCTAAGAGAGAGGCTGCTGAGTTCGAGCACCAAGAGAAAAAACGAAAAGTCACCGAAAAAAATGGGAGTTCTATGGATTCATTGATCCTCGCTATTCAAGCCAACGAGGAGCAACGCATGAAAAATGCTGATAATCTAATCGACAGGCTAACCTCAAAATATTGCCTTTCACAAAAGAAGACCGGGAAAAGCAAAAGGGGGAAGAAATAATCACAATGACGCCAATTCTAGATTATTTATTTTTGTTAAAGACATCAAATAACATAGTCTACCCAAAATGTTTTCTTGCCAATTGTTTGACTTTCCTTTGGAAGGCTTCTGATGTTATCCTCGTATTTTGCTCAAAGAAGGGGTTGAGCGACAGCTAAAGGTGTCAAATCGCAATGTATGCATACCCGGGTGTACGTTTCATAAACTTCTTGGAAGAACTGACGTATTCTATCTTCGTTATTTTCCTCATGCATGAAAACGAATCTCAGGCGTTCGAAGCGTTAAGGCCGGTAAGCTTACTAAAGTAATTTAGCATATGAATTGGTGGTAAAAGGATATCCGATGGAGTAACGAAAGCAGATATAAGCCAGTCGTTAAATTTGTCCACGATTTTCAGATAAGTAGAGGATGATGACCACATTGTTTCATCAACCATGTCGAGAGCCGCGTGTGCAACAAATTGATTTAAGTACCTAAAGTCGGTCTATTTTACGGTAAATGCAAAAATTTTGTGCAACCTGCTGATCTTGTATTTTTGATGGCACACCGTGAGGTAATTCAAATATAGGGTTGTCATCATGCCCAACCATCACGAAGTAGTAAGGACCGCGCATCAGGTAGGAGTTACTACAAAAAGATAAATAAAGTGTGTAAGGTAAGTTAAAGTGAAGTAATTCAATGGCCCGGTTTCATAGTTTGATGTTTTAGAGGGTGTTAAGGAGTTTCGTTCCTATTCAAAGTCTGGTAGCCTATTTGCGGCAAAGTGGTGCAGGGGAAGGGTTACACAACAGAGTAATAATGATTTACCGGAATGAAAATATCGAGTTTCTGAATAAGGTGCAAGGCTGTCATATTTGCGAATAAATGACGATCGTATTAAGAAAAATTGCAAATAAATGACTTTTAGCAAAATTGAAGCGACATATAATATTTATGAGGACTTATATAATGTATAAAAGGACACAAGATGACGAACCTTAGCTACTGTGAAGCGTCACGAGCGTTAAATTGCGTAAGGCGGTAGACTTACAGCAAGCTCAGATTGCGATGAAGTGTGCGTGTGATTGGATAAAATAGAACACTCTGGCCTCAACGCAAGAGTATACTATGGAACAAGACACACTAAAGCCTCAGTTGGCACATTTAATTATCCCGTGGATTTATATTGTTTATTCAAACATCCTCTGGTGTGGAAAATAAGTGACATCCGTTAGGCGGTGACAATTCAGTCCACTTTCTCCGATGACAAGAAGTTGTACTGTGTTTTGTTAACCGAGCAGATTAGTGGAGCACCCACTTATTTTTATGTTACGAAAAATCTCGGTATTAGCCGTGCATGACTCACTTTGCAAATCCTACTGAATATAATTTAGGAGTTGTATTCACCTGTTTCACACTCAAAATTCAGATCTTATGCCTGTTAGTTATGTTGTCAAATAGAATATACATCCATCATTATTACCATTCTGCGAAAAATATTGACCTGCCAGTATTCCGACACTAGACCTACATGCCTACTTAGCCTACGGGTCGTTGCGGTCTGAACGGTAAGTGGAGGTGGTTAGGTAAGTCCTTGTTACTGATAAAACCAGAATGCACCAGCTGCAAGGTTCACTATCACACCTTAAAAGTGTTTTCTGACTTTTGATATTCCACCTTTCTAACATAGATATTTTGGTTTTCTGATTGGGGTTGTCGTTTCGACTTTTGTGAGTGAATTCTCACATCCTGTCCTCGGCCCTCCCATTAAAGGCACTTATTTTACAATATGGATTTAAATTATGCTGTTAATTTAACTAAATGTCAATTGTGTAGCAGAGTTTTTGATCTTTGCTTAACTAGAAACAAATGAGCTTCGGTCCTGATGATTCTGGTATACTCGAGTTCAGAACGGTGGAAGAAACTGAAGAGTACCTCGAAAATCTAGGCCCCAAATTTAAGTACGGATGTCTGCGTGAAGGCAATCCAATTCGTATGTTTAGATCTGCACAAGTTTTATTTCCGCTCTTTAACCATATTTTACATCCCAGCTTTTTTAGAATGCCACTCATTGGCTCGTTGGTACGCCAGTTACAAACGTGATTTTGCGAAATCCGAAGATATTTTCCGTCAAAATTGCTTTCATCGTCGCTTTGCAGAAAGCTGTCGAAGCTATGCCTTCTTTAAAGTAATCGGTTCCGCCGGAATAAAACGCGATACCACGCAGGGCTTTGAAGCACTTAAGTTCGGCTGCCGTGTCTGCGATGATCCTGGATGCTGCCAGGTCGGATGCTGTTAGGTATTCCTTTCTACGGGCTAGTTACATTCTGACACGTTAATCGTATAAATTCCCCAAACTTGGCACTACACTTGATTGCTTAAATAATTGTTCGGAGATTATAATCCGCCGAAACCTTTACGGAAGGCTCGATTTAACACAGGCCAATTGCCTAGTCTTATGGTTGTTTAGACTTGTTTTTAAATGCTTGACTAGTGATTGAATCGAAAATCAGTCTAGAAATATTAACCATACTGTCTATGGTAGGACGAATGATTTTACGGACTGCTTAGTTGTAACAAGGATGATATGAATAAATCATCGTAAACGCTACTGGTAGTGCACATTTTTTGCTGTTGTTAATTCTGGAATTTATAATGCTTGGTCTCTAGGCCGCCGGAGAGTTATTAGTAGAAGGCGCAGTCGATGCGAAGCAAGCTGTCAATGAAGACGCCCTTAGTTTCTTCACTCGGGGTTGTGAGTTAAACCGGCCAATTAGCTGTTTCTACCTCGGAGGCCTTTACTATCGTCTGGCAGAGTCGCAACGTGTAGCTGATGTTGAACGAACGGGTGTATCGATGCACCGACCGCCGTCAAACCGTGAAATGGAACTTCGTCGCCTTGCTGCAGCAGCTTGGGTACGCTCCTGCGAGTTAGGGCGTTTCGATCTGGGTTGTCGCAACGCGGAGCGAGTCTATCGCCTCGGAGATGGGGTGGAGCGTGATGAGGCCAAGGCAAAGAGCTTCGAAATCCTCAGAACTCAGGATTCTGCCAAGTCGCCAGACGATGAATCGAGTAAAAAGTGAATCCATATGACCTTATTTTTGTACATTTGCGTATGTACTCTAGGCCCTAGATGTTCTTGCATTTCAGCCCCACCGTAGCAATTTTCAGTCGACCTCTTCGTTTGTTATAGATTGATTGTCAAGTTATGTCTGAGACAATCAACTTTTTTTTAATTCAGTGGTAACTATTTTAAGCCTTATCGGGTTGTCCCATGCCATTCAAGAGGTTGACGAGGACCTGCCACTTACACTCGGTCCATTTCGAACTCCTTACCTCTGTTACATGTAGCTGTTTCTCTTCTCATGTGATAACAGTCAAAATTTAGGGATGGTTTATGGCTATTCCTTTTTGTCAGAGGTTTTGCCTCAAGTTGCATTGCTGATACCATCCCATCATTAGACGTCTATTATCGGATGATATGTTCTCCGAAATTATTTCGTAAGAATGATTTCGGACTTTTAGGCCGAGAAGGCTATGTACAGCTTCCTCGGAAAGGACTTTTTTTTCTCCTTATTCACAAAGAAGTTGAGAGGCACAAGCGCCCAACGGTCACCGCTCATAATATGTTAGAGGGCTGAATCCCTTACTATTAGGTATGGAAGGGTGGCCTAACCTATCGTCCGAGTTGTTGAGCAGTGTGTCCAAAAACCGTAATACTGCTGTGATAGCCTGAACAAGAGGAACCTTCAAAACGCTTACTCGCATTCCCTTCCCGGTGGAGTGTACTACCACGTGAGAGTTGGATCTTTTTTTGGTCTTTTCTAACGCTTCATTCTGTCGACATCGTGTGATCATTTAGGAATTGAGAAAATTGTTGTTGTCAACAGTCGACTAAGTACGTCATACCGAGTCGTTAGGGCGTTCAATGCCGGCTCTGTCCCCTGCGTCTCTTGCAGGCCCCAGCTTAACTATTTATACTTCACAACACTGGTATAGTGTTTATCGGCGGACGTGGGGCAGCACCAGATAGTTTCATCGCAAGTACGCGGATTGACTACTATTACGACTGGCGGAATTTTGTCCTGCTGATGGTTAGAAGGAAAAGAACAAAAAAGGCACGTTTTACTTGAGTTAACAAATGCAATCAATCGACATTCGAGCATTAATCCGGGAGCAGACGTATTTTCTGCTGTTGTTCAGAGGGTCGAAAAAGTGGAATAAGAAGCGGCGTTGACTCAATGTCTATTTCTCTTACAAAGTGTGGACATTATTGCTTGGGACGCCCCAGGCCTGGGTTAATCTGAAAAACATGCGGGTTCAAATATGGTACAGAATGAGGTTGGATATTTCAGACTGGATGTCCAATTAGGTTTCACTCACGTGGTGGCGGCAAAATTGAATCCAGGTGATCCACAAACGAGGCACAATAGGTCGCTGATAAGTGTTTTCACCTGGGTCTTTAAGTACTCACGCGATGTCTTATCTCCGATTCTACCAATCGTAACATTCGGTAGATGTAGCGAACTCGATTCGCATTCATCATCAAGCCAGTAGTGTACATGGAACCTGTAAACGCCGAGTAGACGTCGACATGACTACCGAAGATATTTATTAAATGAGAAATTAGTCGAGATACGGTCCTGGGAACCACTGACATCGATATTCACCAAGACATTTTCGAGTAGAGGCGTGCTTCTATTATATAATGCGACACAGCGACGAGAACAGGTTCGCATCGCCCCAGGACTTGGAATGATCCATCTTCTTAAAACCAATAAAACAAATCTGTTTGTTTTTTTGGGCGAGTTATTACCGATGTCTATATTCAGAATTGGTTCCAAACGCCACATCGGGTAGACCTCCATTTCAATCCATTATCTTAGAAAAGTATGTTTAACCGCGCTGTCCCTTTTAAGTGTTAAGTGGTTGGATTACCGCCACTACGGGCGGTCCTTCGTCTTGGTAAAAAAGTGTCATTTTGTACCCTTGCACTACCCAAAGGGCGCCTTACCGATCTCTGGCGGACGCAGCAAGTTCATCGAGCTCGGAACGCAGAATCAAATCCTGCTCCAGTCGGTTGAACCAGAGGAGATGAAGACAAGCGTCAGTCATACTCAGAAGGCACCGAATTAAGGGGAGAAATGGCGTTATACCAGTGCCTCCGCAGAGCATGCACACGCACTGCCATGACAGGAGTTCTGTGCCAGCATTTCTCAGGAGAGCACTAGGGTCTAGTTGGCAATGTGGCAAACTCACTTGAAGCGTGGTACCTAGGAGAGAGGATGAATAAAATTTGACGAAGGATGCAGTCACGCTAAGTTGATGTAGGAGGAGGAAACCAACCTTCAACCATGTGGTCTAAGAGTCTGGAGACAGTTCCGTGGGGATAGACCTTGGCAATGATATCGACTTCCGCGGCATTAGTTGACCCCTCCTCTTCCGGCGACAGTTTTACACAGGTGGGAGTGTAGGGTCGTAAATGCACCAGACCAGCCTCGTCCGGCACCTTGAGGAAAACATGATTGAGAAGGGGGACAGAGAGGTGTACAGTTTCGGATGAAAACCCCAGTCGAAGCAGTCGATGGGGCGAGTTGTCCAGGCGTTGGGAGGCGGTCACTTTACAATCGAATAATTCACCTTAATGAAAAATGTGATTGCGACGCAGTTATTTTCCGGCATAGGTCTATTACGCTACCGGTCTCTGACTACGCTCTCTTTGGATTTCAAATAATTCAATTTCGCCAGGGAGAGGGAGAAGTGGTTCAGCGTGAAAGAATTAACAAATCTCGATCCTGAGACTGACAAACAGTCAACGCCTCGGAGTACCTATGAGGCTTTGGCAGTGTACACGGGGGCTAACGCAGGCCTACCTGGTATGGGCATGTTGGAGAAGCTGACGATTTCATCTTGAAGCACACTCCCTAGTGTGCTGAATTGCACGTCAGATGACTGTTTGGGGAATTTAAGGTTCACACACACCTGTGGATTCGTTGAGACGATTGGAAATGTTGGATTGAAACGTATGCTATGCACGTCGGGAGTGAGGTCTGGTAGAAGCCCTACAATCAGATGCATCGTAGTGGCATAGTACTCAAACTGCGGGTCGCACAACAAACCCCAAAACTAATTGCCTACTGAGTGTGAGGAGGTAAAAGGCTGTATCGAGTAAGACGCGCATGCGTAGGATGGTGCGTTGGGGTTCACGTTCATCGGGTTGTGCGATGGCTACAAGGTGCCGAGACGGTGTGAGGGATGCAATCTGCCTTCTTAAGTCAATTTCCAAGGTAATCAGTGCTTGCTCCGGAAAGGTGGTCCAATTCCATCTGAAGATAAAATAAGTGGGTAAAAAAGACGACCTTGATCGTACCTCAAATGAAGACCTCAGAAGGGAATGTGTATGAGCGGAATTGGATTTAAAAAAAAACAAAAGAGAAACGTGAAGATGATTAATGGTTCCCGCACATATAGAAAATGGGATCCGTCATTTTCACCAACTTGTGAGTTGTAAGCTAGTTGGCGGGACGCAGACCTATAAATCTGAATCAAGGCAGATAGGTGAACAGTCTGAGGCTACTCAACTTCCTCAGCCCTCCATCATCCAGCCCTCCCTATGCAATGCCTTGAAAAGACTTCAGCCGCGAAGCTTATAGGCGAATTATTGCACCATCATCCGGGGTGTGAATAACTCCTCGCCCTGCCCTAACTTTTCTTTACAATCTCTACTATAGTTTAGAATTTCCAAAAATACTTTTAAATTAGCTTTTTGGTTATGTGTCAAAACCATCTGGTTTGTAATCCCTTTCGTCTCCCAATCGTCCCATTATTTGACCAACGGCATTCTACGTTCGAGATACAAATACCGAAACATCAACGTGACCTTTCCTTCATCAGGTCGAGCCTCGACGACTCTTGCGATCATACTAAATTCTCCATGTCTAATACATCGTTGAAGTATCACTACTGCTTATCGCGTTTCTGTATTTTGACGGTACATGGGTCAATCACCGAGAGAGGAAGAACACAGACAGGCAAAAATCATGCTCGTCTGCATTGAGAGATGACAGATCAATCATATTGCAAAGCAAATGGATAATTTACTCATCCCTAGCTTGAAGATTTCAAAGTAAACAATATTGATGATGACGTTAGTCAAGCCGTTTTATTCCACTCTACGACGTACCGGGGCCTTCGCGTCGGTTTGTGCTCCAGCGACGGAGGTGGTCTAGACATTATGTTCATGGTAGGTGAAAGGACTAAAGAAGAGATGAAGACGCGGTAAGAATAAATTTCAGTAAATGAAGCCCAACGCCTCAAAACAAAGCAGTATTGTTGTACAACTAAAAGCCCGTCAAAAAATAAATGGTGGTATTTTGATAAAAACTGGTTTCATGCTTAGACCATATAAATCCGTCACGAATAGAAGCATGACGTAGTGTGGTATTTTGAGACTCACACTTAAGCGAAGGACGTGCCTGTCCGGTTTGAACAAGACGGCCCATCTTTAACCGAGAAATCATGTTTACGCTTACGTAAGCGTGGGCCTACGGAGTACAAAATTATAATACAACTCACTACAATGTTTCGATGCTTCAATGAGGGTTACTGGCAACAAAAGTTTGTCTTACACAACGGAAGGCCTCAGTAGCATCTGCACCGCCATATTGAGCAAGAATGTCGGCGCCGCCCGGATGAAATTCAGCGAATGGCGTCACATCATAAACCTCAACTAAATAAATGATAAAAACGGTCGTCAATGAATGAAAGTCAAAGAAATCTTTCATCACAACTACAAGGCATTAACGACTGAAATCCAGGTAATTGATCTCACCGAATGGTCCATTTCGCAAAGCCACCCATAAATCGTCGAGCGTTGTGTGTTTAGCTAACTCCTCCAGTGATATAAGACGATTTTGCGGCTCTCGTGTGAGGTACTCCGGACTACTTGCGTAGGAATTCCAGAATCCAATGCCCCTATGTAAAGTTATAAAAGAATTAATCCACGAAGATGACGCGAGGACGTTTGAGACACTACACATAAAAGGATTTTAAGTAGACATTATACGAAGACACTATAAGAAATCGATTATTGTTCTGGCGTGATAAAGTTGGTTAAAAATTAATGTATTATCTATACAGTGAATCAAATTACAACGAAATAAACAAATTTATAGCACAAGCAAGACAACTAACTTAATCGCCTGTCTGGGCGCCGAAGAAAAGGAAGATGAGGGGACGGATATATTTGGAATTTCTCGACCGGAGCTCATTTTAAAATGAAAACGACAACCCTTGAAATTAACAGAAATAGCGAGTGAGAGATAAGACGGCCAAGGAATCAACAAATAAAAAACACAAGTTGTGTAAAGTTGTCGATTGTAGGAAATTGCAACAGTGCAGTAGTACAATGCCAATGCATGATTGATCATGAAGTGTTTCGGCATTGCGGTGAACAAGAAAAACAGCGTAGAAAAGCCAAAGAAGAGAATTTAAACACATGAAACCCTGTAATGAAGATAAATTTACCACTATTTGAGTGGAAATTATGTAAAATCAAAATTTTAGCGTAAGAAAGGAAAGAACGGTAACAACGATAAGTGGTGTAATTCAAAAATGTGCTATGAGATGGAGGACTAAAAGAAAATATATAGATTCAAGGTCAGATGATAAAAAAGGGAAGAGGGTCAAGGGAACAAAGGGCACATTAACATAAAAAAGACAACAAATTTTATGTGCCAATAATTAAAAAAGGTAGGCAGATAAATTTTACGGATTTATTAAACGACTTAAGGGAAACCATTTTCCTGCACAAAAAGTTAATGCACTTGAAAGTGAAGTCACTCAATTTTAATATTTTTGTTTCCCTTAAGAAATGAAATGTGATCTGCAAAAATTGGACGAGGGAAAAGTTGATCTGCTATATATAAATTAAGTTTCATCGATTCTCTAAGGCCAAGGATCAAGGCAAAATCAGCTAAATTTAATGGCACAAAGGCATTCTCCAGCGTAAATGACAGTTGTCATACTAATAAGCTGTAATAAATGGTTTAAATGAGCCTTATTTTTCCACGTGAACGCATAAATAACCGGCATCTTTCCACAAGTTAGGATACTTTTTTGCTTCAGGGACATTGCGACTCTACACTGTCACATTTTCTAATATAAAAAATTTTTTTGAGAAGTGAGACTCCTTAAATTTTGCCTTAAATTAAAGATACATTGTTCACATGAATAAATGTTGTCATTTGCTACTTTGCCCCAATATATTTAATTGTTCCCATCAATCTTTCCCTCAGTATCGCGTTCTACTTTCACTGACATCAAACAAGCTATCGTCCAACCCTCGTCCGACTACCAACAAAACCACCGTCACTACATATGGCCTCTCATCTTCACCCCATCTTCCCTCTCATCTCCTCCATCTTCGCAGTCCTCACCATCGTCCAGCCTCGTGTCTGTGCTCACGACAACTTCCCCCAGTGGGATCCTATCAACTGGCTGGTGAGAAGCACCGACCACGTGGAACTCGCCTGCTATCACCCCGACTACTACCCCTTCAATGACATGGAGAGCATCCTCAAGATGCAGTGGATCCTCCCCAAATCCACCTCCTACTTACACCTCAGTCCCGGAACTGCCGTCGAGGGATGGATCGCCATGGACAAGACGTCCAACTACACGCTGCTCATCGAGAGGAAGAAGGTGCATGTGCCCGAGGCTGCCAACGGCATGTACGTGTGTGCTGCTCTCGCCAAAGTCTTCCCCGACCAACCCAGCAACAGGACGCACGCCTGGTTCTACCTGCGATGGGGTGTGGGCATGTACACCAATGTGCCCGCCATGCAAGAGGGCACACTCGGACAGAGGTCAGCACATTCTCGCACCTCCAAAGAGACCAGTCTTGTTGTTCTACTCTCTGGTTGTCGTGCTGTCGTGCTGTCGGGATGTCTGGTTGTCTGACTCCTCTTCCTCCTAAGGGTGACTGGAACGGATGACAGTTGTGTGTGTTCTTCTGCCTCATTAATTGTCTGTTTACCGCTTGTCTGCCTCTATGTCTCTCTGTCTGTCCGTCTGTCTACCTTTCATGATAATGTCTCACTGGCCGCGATTTTTCCTTCACACAGATACTACTGGTGTTTAGCCTACGCTTGTGCCTCCTCTCTCGTTGGCATAGCGATTATGGTTCTCTTCTCCCTCACCATGCACTTCCGATATAAGACAGGTCCGGCTCTATCTACGGCAGACGAATGGGACGCTTTAAGTGAGAGTTCTTCGATGGGAGACTACGCGGCATCTGCTCTGAAAAGGGGGTTACCTTTCGAAGGCCTTGACGGCTGCCGTACAGATGGTACTTAGATGTACCGGTTGTTAAGGGAAATAACGCCTACATTTCTGTCACTTGCCTCTCAATAGATTTTCAAATAATACTCAATTAGAACATGCGAAATTCAGTCTTATCTTTACTGCCTTTTATACGTAGCATTTTGTCTTTGGCTAGGTCGTTATATCCTAAAAATGGGAAAAACTGTTATTTCACCACATTAACCTTATAAGATTTTCGTGATTGACTTAAACGGTCTTACAAAATACCAGTCGGCTGTATTTCTGAGCATATATCTATGATGCTGAAAAAAAAGAACTGTCAGATTAGTTCTTCTACTTCAATATGAACAGGAATGTTCAGAGCCATGAAGGTTTAATTTGCGCGCGGTTACTGCGGCGTGACAGGATCAGGCATTTGAGGCGAAGACGAAAACATAATATGAAACACTTGCCTGCTAAAGGTAAGAATTCATGTAAAGTCGCAAAGGAATTTAAGTAAGACTGAGATTACGAGCACAAATAATGGACATGTGTAGAACATGTTCTCTAACCATAAAATTCCAAGTAGGTCAGTTGCAGCTGTAACATGAGAAGGTAGATACTTAATGAGTTGCAAAGACTAACGAATTCGGCGGTTCAAAAAACTTCGCGAAGGCGAGGGACGAGTTATTAGGGCATATCAAGCATAGAAAGAATTCAGTGAGGAAAAAGTAAACAGCATATATTCAAAAAGGACACCATTTTGTTTGCTAACTACTTATTCCTAGACACAGGTGAGCTCCAACGCTGTAGTCAATGTCTAGACTCAACGCTCCACCTGCTTCCCTCAGAACGAAACATTTCCACTGTGCCATGTTCACACTCAACCAATAATAAACCCGTTCCCGTCCATCAACACAACCACCACCAACCATCTCCAAAGTCTCAACTCACCATCAGGTGCCTAAGTAACGCTGTCGCTCTAGCAGTCGCGTTGGGTCCACCGCACCGTTACCACGTCGTCACATTCCGCTCTTGCAGCATTGTCCTCGTACTTCTCGCGCATTCACGCGGTTCATACGCACACGAGGGAGGAGGACCTCTGCATCAGGCTGTGATCTATTACACTTCAGACGTCCATCCCGCCACAGACGAGGCACCTCATTCGAACGAAACCTTCTTAATCGAGTTTTATGTGCGTATAAGCGTCGCGGAAGGCACCTGTCCCTGTCACCATGACACATCCCTAGAAGCTCAGAGACCACGTTTATGGTTAAGATCCATTCAGAAGCAGTCATCCCTGCGTCTGGGTGAGGAGTGAGTCAGACAGGTCGAGGGGAGAGGCGTAGTGAAACTAAGGAGAAAGAGTAATGAGGGGCGAAGGTGTCAGAACGAGTGAGATAAATCTGCTGTTGCCGAAGCCACTCGAATTGACAACCACACGCACTTACACTTACGCTCACCCTCATATTCACGGGCACACCCCTTGAGCTGTGAATATAAAAGGGACCACTTCGTCTCACCGCATTATTGCACCGTCTGCGATCGGAACATCTACCTCTTAAGGTACGCCATTTCTCCTTCACTTGCCTCTTACTCCCATTCCTTCTTCCTCTAACTCGAACGCTAACTCTCCCTCTCCACCTTCCTCGCCTTCGCTGTTTCTGCTTCTATCATCGCTTCACTCCTTTTCCCCCGGTCTCCCTTTCTTCTGGCTCTGTGCACGCACGTCTGTTGCAATGTCCCTGCCTTTTCCTACGCTCCTCCAGTGAGTATGTCTTCCCCGTGTCCCTTGTAGAAATACAGGTTTGCAACACCTTTCAAATCCACGTCAATGCTCCGTCATATGCACTCCATTTCCTGCCTTTTTCTCGTCATCGCCGTGTTAGCCCCTCTCGCCGTCGTGCGAGCTGACGTGCACGATGAATTTCCGCAATGGGATCCTGTCCATTGGGTTGTACGAAGCACCGACATCATACGACTGCCCTGCACTCATCGTGTATATTACCCCTTCAACGACATTTCCAAGGCAATTAAAGTAACGTGGATTTTGCCTGAGCGAACCTCCTACCGTCACCTACAGCCTGATGAGTCCGACGAGGGGTGGAAAGTGCTTCCCGTTGGTCAGGACTACACTCTATACATTGATAAGTCACGCATGAACGTCCCCGATTCCGTCGACGGTATGTACGTATGCGCGGCACTCGCCAAGGTGGACCCCAATAACCAGTCGAGTAACGTGTACGCCTGGTCGTACCTGCGATGGGGAGTGGGTCTCTACACCAACGTACCCGCCATGAACGAGGGCACCATCGGCCAGAGGTACTACTGGTGCTTCACCTACGCTTGGGTCGCCTGCCTCGTCACTATTGTCATAATGATACTCTTCGCAGTCGCCGTGCACTTCCACTACAAGGGTGGTGCCAAGATGCCAGCGTCGGAGGAGGAGGGGAGCGATGAGTTGAGTTTAGTGGAGGAGAAGAAATCGTCTCCAAATCTGAAGCGAGCGCGTCAAATTTCCGTGGATCTGAAAAACAACGAATCGTTTTAGTCCCCCTTAACTTTATGCCTCACCATTCGCCTCACACACTGCAATACACACATACCCGCATTGAGTGACTTTCTCTTCTATCATTTTCACATTCCGCGGTATATTTCATCGGTATGTGCCCCTTCACCTTCCTCCGTTGCATTTCATTTCAGACAGTTGTTACAGAAGCATGATTTTCGGCTAATCCCAAGTCTCTTCGTAAACGTTTCGCCAGTCCACCCATTCACGATGATTGGTTAAGCTCAGCTGCTGAAATTAATATTGGAAGGTCAGCGGTGCTGAAAGGGGGCCCTTCGGTCTTATTTATAGGCCGTTTTAGTCTTCCCTTCTCGGCTTACTGACTTTCGGCGTTCTGTGCTTCTTGGCACCTCGATAACTCGCCTTTCTTTCCAACTGGCATGGCGAAATGGAGCATCAGGCAGGAATGCGGATTAAAGCCATTGTCTTTCGAGGGGTGGACTACCCGACCCTTTGACATTTATAGAAATAGATCATCAAGAAGTGGTATTGAAGGAGGATTACTAGCGGGCAAGTGAAAAACGCTCTCAATGCAGTCAGAAGTGGTGGAAAGGATGAGGATTAAGAGTCGAAAGCGTCTCTCCCAACCTCCTCTCAGCTAGCGTCCGATTTCTGCGCCTTACAGACGTGATGGGCGTCTGAGAAGCCGTCTAATTAACCAAAAGTCTCACCTTGGACACCTCCTAGCCACCAACCACACGCACCTCTTCTAGACGAACATTTTCCGCTTTCTTTCAACTTGTTCGTAATGCATCTGTCCTTAGCGTAAAAAAGACCCAACGTCTCGTTTTGTTGACAGAAGATACCTTTAGCGTAATTTTAGAGTCCCCTAGTGTTACCTCGTCAGCCCAGCGATTAAGACTCATAATGAGGTAATAAAGGTTTAAAAACCTGTTAATCTGACCTATTTGTGCCCACTGCTGGTAACCAGAGATGGGACAATAAGGGAAAAGAGTGGAAATGAGGGAAGAGTAGAAAGCGAAGACCTCGGGTGTGGTGAAACAAGACTGATGGATAGCACCTACTACAACCATCGGTTCTCTCGGGGTCACCCTCATTCCAGTTTCTCATGAAGCCATCTCAACGAGGCTGCATGACATTTGGGTTTTTCCTCGGGCTTGAGGAGACTGGTATGAAGTAAAATCTCGTACAACAGATAGAGAAGGCAGACTAGCCCGCCCACCCACTTACAATCGATGTGTAAATATTTTGGGAGGTGGTTAAACTCAAAAAACTCTGCCTTTGTGCAACTCTTCACACTCCAGTGCGCCTCCCCAACGGTGGTATTAAGGAAGGAGGTGCCATGTTCTTAATCTACACTGATATTTGGTTTTATAATGTCGGAAAATCCACAGGAATTCACTTCAAGATGCATGCTACTGGTAGTGACGCACATCTGAGGCATGCACCACTTCTCCACCCGATTTTAGTCGGCATTAAGTTTGCTCCGTCTCGATTCATGACGGAGCTACGTAGGAGGTGGTGACAGGATTAGGGAGGCCAAGGAAGATGCGGAGAGGATTGATTCCACCTGGTTTCATTGCCTGAAAGTCGGACTGTTGGAGAGGCGGTGGAGTGATGAGGTGTCTGACAGGTGGGCAGATCATCATCGAAATGCAGTCAGTCATTTGGAGTGGGGTTTACTGAGACCTGCGGTGAAGATCAGCTCCAAGTTCTCTCGCAGAGAATAACATATTGAGTGCTCTCCCGTCAGACACAGGACTTATGCCCACACGTAAGACTTGATTAGGAAGGGGCTATCCGCACGAACTGGTCCGAATGTGATAGTGTAGGCGTCCAGAGTGGAGTAGATCACAGCCCGATGCAGAGGTCCTTCTCACTTGTATCGATGTAAATAGCGTGCAGACGCGAGTAGGACGAGGACTATGCTGCGAGTGCTAAATGTGACGACCTGGTGGCAGTGAGCTGGGCCTAACGCGACGACTAGTTAGAAAGACGATGTCGCCGAGGCTTCTGATGGTAAGTTGAGACTTTGGAGATGGGCGGTGTTGTCGATGTTGGTGTTGGTGAACGGGAACGGAGTTTTCTGTGTTTGGATGTGAACGTGGCAGGGTGGGAAGGTCTCGTTTAGCGGGTAGTGCGAGCATGTGATTAGTGGAAATTAGGTATGGCAATGAGTCTAGAGGTTAACTTGAGCTTTGGAGCTAACCTGTATGTGTTTGCGTGTGTGTGTGTTGAAAGGACTGCTATTTTCAGAGCAAAACAAGGTGTTTGGTGAACGGGTAAGGATATAAATGGCTTGTTAAAAATGTATATTGTCTTTATGGCGGTTTTACTGTTTATTTATTCTTCCTTGATCGAATTCGCCATTACTTCCGTCATTTATCCTCGACCGTTGCTACTGCTAAATGATTAAGTAGCGTTCGCTCAACGTATAGTCCATTTCCCAAATACTTTCCACTTATCCCTGGGATTCTCATGTCCCATCGAGATCAAATTCACTCACAATTGGTGTATTTCCTAAGTATTTATTAACGTGGCTGTTTTTTTAAACTCACCCCTTTCTTCTTTCCTCTATGTGAACTTCCCTAAAATTCCTTCATGCTACAACATTATTACACGTATCCTCCTATTTTATTCTTACATGATATTCGCAGTACAAACAACTAATCTAACTTCCACCTTTATTTGCCACCTGTAATGAAATTAAGTATTATATACTATATAACGCTTTTCCTCTATGTTAATTTGGCTGCTGTACAGTTGAATGCATTTCGACACTGGAAGACACCAAAGTCCTATGAAACGACCTTATTCGTAGAAAAAACCAGAAATTGGATTTAATTCAAACAATGAGTGGGCGAACTATCGTTGTGAGGGTCTAAGTGGGGTCGGAGAGTAGAGGTATTCAGCGGGGAGGGTGATAGAATGTCCCTTTCGAAGATTTTGCTTCACACCTTCTCCCACTTCTCAGAGTGATTTGATTCCACCCTCGAAACTTCACTGTTGGTGTAGGACTCATCTTCTTCCAAAACATCGGACACTTCTTTGTAGTGGAAGTGGACGGTGAGGGAGAAAAGAACCATAATCGCTATGGCGACGAGAGAGGAGACCCAGGCATAGGTAAAGCACCAGTAGTATCTGTGTGAAGGAAAAATCGCTGCCAGTGAGACATTATCATGAAAGGTAGACAGACGGACAGACAGAGAGACATAGGGGCAGACAAGCGGTAAACAGACAATTAATGAGGCAGAAGAACACACACAACTGTCATCCGTTCCAGTCACTTTAAGGAGGACGAGGAGTCAGACAACCAGACAACCAGACAACCAGACAACACGACAACACGACAAGACGACAACCAGACAGTAGAACGACAAAACTGGTCTGTTTGGAGGTACGAGAATGTGCTGACCTCTGTCCGAGTGTGCCCTCTTGCATGGCGGGCACATTGGTGTACATGCCCACACCCCATCGCAGGTAGAACCAGGCGTGCGTCCTGTTGCCGGGTTGGTCGGGGAAGACTTTGGCGAGAGCAGCACACACGTACATGCCGTTGGCAGTCTCGGGCACATGCACCCTCTTCCTCTCGATGACCAGCGTGTAGTTGGACGTCTTGTCCATGGCGATCCATCCCTCGGTGGCATTTCCGGGACTGAGGTGTAAGTAGGAGGTGGATTTGGGGAGGATCCACTGCATCTTGAGAATACTCTCCATGTCATTGAAGGGGTAGTAGTCGGGGTGATAGCAGACGAGTTCCACGTGGTCGGTGCTTCTCACCAGCCAGTTGATAGGATCCCACTGGGGGAAGTTGACGTGAGCACAGACACGAGGCTGGACGATGGTGAGGACTGCGAAGATGGAGGAGATGAGAGGGAAGATGGGGTGAAGATGAGAGGCCATATGTAGTGACGGTGGTTTTGTTGGTAGTCGGACGAGGGTTGGACGATAGCTTGTTTGATGTCAGGGAAAGTAGAACGCGATACTGAAGGAGAGATCTTTGGAAACGAATGGGTGGCAAAAACGCGCGAATATTGAGCTAGGTAACTCTTGCCCGACCTGAGATAACACCGAGTCGCATATTGCTGCAGGAAAAGGCTTAAGCTTTTATATCTCATTAATCAGAGGAAAAGGGAGATTGAAGGCTCACAAGGTGGCAGAATCACCTGCGCACCTCCTACAGTGTCAGCATCAAGGTCATTACTTTTTTCTCATGCATTTACGACACAGCCTCAGGCGTATCTATTTACCTCGCCATCCTCTTTTCGATTCATCCACCTCTTTGTGAATCACTGCTCCTTAAACTCTGCGCTCTACGATCGTTCGATTTTTAAACCGCCTCGTATTCTTTTTATCAGACTGAAATTTCATCAAGTTAGTTATCGCTTCCTACTCTTAGAGGTAGAGTTCATGGAGGGACGAGAGGCTCTCTTGCAATTACTTCCAATTACCTTTGTTCCCTTTAACTAGGCAATAATATTAAACTTAACTCGGGGTGTTCAAAGAGGATTCGCCTCTTGGCACCTCCTTCCTCTCGTCCCTTCATCCCCTTCGCCCCCCCCCCCCAAATTCATTTCCATCTCCTCCTGCTCTTTTCCAATTGGAACGCTAGTGTTTTCGGTTTGTCGTCCGATCCACCATGACGACTGCCTTCAGGGCGTGTCTGTACTGAGCGGGTTTTCGTCATTTTCGCGTCAATCGGTCACTTGATCAACAGGGTTCACTACACAATGGCGTCTTCTAGTAAAAGATTATTCCCCCCCCCCGGAGAGTCCAACGTTTTGCGTCATGTGATAGAGTTTCATCATTCGCCCGCACCCACATGCAAGCACACACAGGTGAGAAAGAAGGCGGGGTGGAGGGGGGGGGGCTAAGTGGTAATGAAGCAGAATAGGTGTGTCAGCATGTGACATGACGTGAGCTGCCAGAAGATATCGCGAGGCTGGCAGCTACTGCTTCCGATTCAAGAGTTGCCTATTTGCCGAGAGACCAGCGTCTCTCCTCTCTCCGAGGCGAATTGACACGGCGGCGACAAGTGGGACGTGCAGATGGAATACACGCCTGCTCCTGGCTGACAATCGCCAGTCCCTGCTCCGCATGATGGCCCAGCGATGTAATCTCGAGTGTGGACAGCTGACGAGGCGTTTGAGGTTCACGCCTGCTCTTCTTCGAACAATCGGACCGAATTTCCCTGATACGCATTTGGACGAGTTTCGGAGAGTTAGTGACGTTGATGTACATCTGCGCTTTTCATCCCTCTTTTTGGAGTGCATAACACACAAGGAAAAATTCACAGACGGTAATTTTCGAAACGAATAATAAACGTCAACTGTTGTGCTGGTGAGTTAGTCGACAGAGTAAGAAGATTGTTAGACACACCCATCCACTTGGTTGCACTATGCGAGGTCTTTGATGCGTGTGGAGGCATCATGCCCCCGAGGCCCACGGCAATGACGCAAATTGCGTGATGGAGGAAAAACCCGCCGCGGTAGGCGACGTTTAACAGGAATTTGGCAATTCAAACCCTCTTATTCTCATCAAAGAGTCGGACAAATGTGACAGGGTGACAAGTTCTGCTTTGACAATTCATTCGGCCAGTCGTCTGCCCACCTTGGCACGGAATTAGCCAGGAAGGGTTTGGTGAATCCCACCTTAGGGCGACTCTGGAGTCTCATGCTCAAAAGCTTTAAGCTAATTACATGAAGACCATCATTTAGCGCTCCACCACTGTCTGTCTCAGTCCCCTTCGATTATTGACAAGCGGGACTTAGTCGCCCCAGGTTGAAACGACCTCGTACCCTTACAGCTAGCCTTATTCATAAGTTTGAGCGGAAAATTTGCATCACGGAGTAACAAGTTTGAGGAGCCCTACGAAAATTCTTGCCAGAATGAGTGTGGCAGTTCAGATGTTCGAGCAGTCTCCTACAACGAATACGATTTGGCACGGAGGACCTTCTCAATACTGCGACGGTCTGATACGTCAGATCACCCTGTCATCGACTCCCCCCAATGGCATATAATCATGTTAGGCCGCTGTATTATTCCAGCGTTTTAAACGGGGCTGGTATGTGAGAAGAATCAGAGGTCAGTGGCTTCTCGTGGCATGGAATGTTTCATAATATCACTTGTGATCACTTGAGGTTACTGTCTCGAGAAAATTCTCACCAGCAATGGAAATGGATTTTTCTCCTTTTGTCGTGATGTTAGGTGACAGATAAGGGGAGGCGAGAGCTCAGTAAATTTCAAAAGTATTCTTCCTTTTTCCCACCTTGTCAGAAAGATGCCACGGTTCAACGACATGCCCCAGCAAGTAGAAAGAGAGAGCAGTGGAATCCCCTCCAAGCGATATCCTGAGACCCACCAGCGAGGACGTTGAAGCAGTCCTACGCAATGGAGCCCTGGAATCTGGAAGGAGTCCTGATGATCGACTTCGCAACACACAGTACGACTTTAACAGTCTAACTCGAGTGTTACCACCTTCCCTTCGACTTCTGCAGAGGCCCACAGCCACACGGGTGCCTGTTCCGACTCCCGCTTGCGGTGTTTGAGTTGCATAAATTACCCCCATGATACAGAATTAATTTGCACAATAAGACTCATTTGCAAGTCCTCAGTCATCTCGTGCACGAAAAAGTACATTGCATTGTGACTGGAGTCCCGCGCCAACTGTGCAGTCGACTCACTACTTGACCGCGGTGAAGTCGTCGAGGTCGTCGAGGTCGTCGGGGAGGCGAGTCGACCCCCGCCGGCCGGCAGAGGTGAGTTCGGGAGTGACATCGGAGGTGAAACGGTCCTCCTCTCAAATCTCATTATTTGTGTGTCTGTGCGTGTGCACGGTAAATTTTACCTACAGTCTGAATTAAATGCAAATGAATTGAAATGGGCGTGTAATGAGGCATGTGGAGCCAGCGACGTGGGGTGTGGTTGCATTCAACTGCCAATAATTACACACCCATACGCTGAAGCCGCTCACTTTCAGCGGACTCCTCTTCCCCTTCTCCCCTACTCAAAAGCCTGTTCTCAGTACGGTGCTGCGGCTTCTACTCAAGTCTATTTCAAATTTATGTTTGCATTGAGTTGCTCCGATTCGAGTCTGACTGTTACCGCCTCTATCTACCCACGAAAGAGATTTTTTCAAGTGCTTCCATTCGCCACCCTCTTCCTTCTTACCTCGATGCCTTTGCCAAAAAGCACTACCACCTGTCAAAATGAGGACTAGGAGCCTGATTTGTAGGAGAACAGACTAAGAAGGCACTGAACGCCTTCTCTAAACAGTCTTTTGGGACTTTTGATTAATTAGGGCGCATACCTTACCAGAAATAAGGAAGCACAACTGTAGCCGTGCCGATGTGAAGGTCTGGTGTGAAGATCGCCTCACCAGTCTTAAAGAACGCATATTCTCTCCGAAGATGGGAAAACTTCAGAATTTTTTGTTATCCATAAACTTTGTCCGTGAGTGGGTCTAATTGGATTACTAATACAAAAAACGTCTTTACACATGCTTTGGAGCACCCAGGAAAATCATTCCTTCGTGGGTAAGTTATTTCACTAAAACATCTAGTTAGCACGAAAGTGATTGAAACAGGAGTTTAAAATGAAGGCACTTAAAGAATACATTAATCCTTGGATTTTGTGGGAATCTAGGCTTCCACAAGGGGAAATTGAGTGGATTTGTGTGATGCTACGTGTTTTGTGGGATCATAACTCATTCAGGCTTATTTAACGTGACCTGTGGGACTTACTGCGGACCGTCAATAGAAACACCTCATTTTGTCGTGAAAAAAATTTAGCCCTTCTATTGTCCACGTCTTCTAACTTGATGTTTTGTACTGTTGGAGCAAAACAATCTGACGGATCGTGTTTCCCCAATTCCCTTCTCGTCGCACTGACAACAGTTTTCTGTTAAAAGATGGCTCTGAGGGGCACAATAAAATTGCGAGATAAGAATGAAGTTGTTGCAAAGGACCACTGGATCGTCTCTTGCGGTTCTACTAGTTGGAGTTCAGTAAGCACTACATAGTCGCATTAATGACGATTTTTTTCACTCACTGCTTTAATAAGTGAGGTTTGTTGATTGCCCCTAAGCATAAGTAACAAAATACGGTTTCCGACAAAGGTAACAATAAATAGAGGCCTATGAAATTACTCCCTGGCGGGAACACCCGTTTTGGCACGAAATTAACAGTTGAAATCAAAGCAATTAAAACAGAACGATAATGACTTAAAATTTGAAAAGTAAAATGAGCGGAAATCCTTACATTTCGCTATTTGGCCATTTTTAGAGCATGTTTTATTCACCATCATGTGGAAATCAAGTCCCAAGTCTAGCGAATTAAATCTGCTATGGAAAGTTAATTAATCTGGCGGTAACCATAACACGATTTTAAGAGACTAGTCATTATTGAAAGCAACATTTGATTATCACGCCGAGAGCAATTAGCAAGCCTATCCTGGCCCAAAGTGGTTACAAAATTCCCGAATAAAGGGACTTTAAATCGGCTGTCGGTATTGTTGCATTAACGCTTTAGGGCACAAATTCGATGCCACTGCTTCCACTTACGGTTCCCTATATCCTACAATTATGGACGTTGCATAATGGCCCGAGATGCCCGGTTTGTGGACGGCAAATACGCTCGCGCCAGCAATGAAACTAAATTTGAAGTTCCCAGGGACTATCGCCTCATATCCTCCTCTGACCTTCCCCGGTGTTGGCCATTGTGCAGATAGTGACCGTTGTCCTAATCCAACGCCTAAGTCAACCTTCAAAGTAGGCCGCCAATCTATGGCTTCCATGCAAAACTTAGGTCAAAGGCCACCTCCTATTTTCAAGTGTCGTGTCCCCAAACCAGCGGTCGAGTTTCTTACGGTGTCCCACCCAGGGTTTTAGTAGAACGTCGGGAGACTAAGAGGAAGTATTGCCTCGAAGGGTAAATGAAGACGCGTCACATTAAGGAATACTCCACTGTGACGCGATTCGACCAAAAAATTACACAGTAATAAACGATATACCGGAAGGTGATGTCTGTCTCAATGACAACAATTTTTGACACGTAGCACACGCTTATTTGGTGCACATTCGACTAATTTTTATTGCCGACTGTAAACATACAGAAGTACCAGATTAAGTAAAAAAATTGATTAACGTTAGTCTTAAATGGGAAGCGATAATGTACCCATGAGCCTTGACAAAGTTCATTTACGCCGCTGTATTTTATACACATTTCAACAAAGAAGTAGTGCAACAGAAGCATAAAGAAATTTATCGGGAGTGTTTGGTGAGGATAAAATTTCTGAGAGGACAGACAGAAGGCGGTTGAAATAATTCGAAAGAGGATATCTCGAAATTTCTGCTGAGTCGTGTTCTGAACAACCGTCTTTGAACGACGACGATGTTATTACGACCATGTTGGAGGAGGATTCTTTTGCGACAACATTGGAGATTACAGAAAGGCTTAAGTCATTTCAGCAAACCATTTCGTACCATATTCGGAGGATAGGATTGGCGTGGAAATACTCATGATGGGTGCCTTTTTGAATGGATTCAGCAGACTTTCGATGATCCCTTGCTCGAAACAAAATGGAGCTCTTCTTGAACAGGATGATGATTATTGGGGATAAAAGGTTGACAACCTATGAAAAAATTGTCAAGAAAGGAGAACATTGTAAACCCAGAGAACCTGGTCCTTCCACCTCCAAAGCAAATTTTAACTTTGAACAAGCGAATGTTGCGGTGTTTATGGTGGGAAATTTGGGGACAAAGGCATTATGAACTTTTAAAGTCGAATGAAAAGCTCAATCCGATGTGGAGTTGTCAGTAATTCGATGATTTAAAGACAACATTTCAATAAAAGAGGCTGACAATGTGGAAGAGGAAGGACACGCCACATGCTATTTAGGAAACTCGTCAAAAAAGCTGCAGAAGCTTTTGTCCGTAGAAATACTCCTGAGTGTACAAAATTTTTTGAAGGGCAAATATTTCAGAAATAAATACGATATCAACCAAACACTAGTTCAATTTTTTTAAATCAAAAGATGAAGAATTTTCTAAAATTAAACATAAAAATTGTTCTCAAGCTGGTAAGAGGTCATTAATAATAATGCCAATCTTATTACTTGATAATAATAAATGGCAATTATGATTAATTAATGAAATTTGTTGACGGTAAGAAGAAATTGCATTTATATTGTTTCACGTCGAAAACGGACACATCTTCGCGGTAGATCCGATGTAACGTGTGGTTCGCGTTTTGTTTGTCTCCTTTCTAGCGACCCTCCTCCGCCTCCTTCCTCTCACTCGAAAATAAACCAAATTATTCATAACTAAGGCTATTTTTCTCCCTCACGAAGATGTCATAACGTCTTATCTGTCCATCTCGAGTTAGTCAACTATTCGAAGCAGGAGACTTTTACTGCGTACAAGTTAATTTTTCGTCTTTCAGAGTGATTTCCCCCTGTCCACTAGTTCGAGTTTTATATAAGTAAAGAGGAGATTTTGGCCTGTGGCGATTTTACCTTCCACACATTTCAACTCTTCTATCAAGTCCTGATCGTACAAGCACTTCCGGGATGCAAGCCGAGAGCCAGACGATCATTTTTGGTTCACTTTTACTTAACAACAAAACCAGCGAAGAGGAGAATGAAACTGGTTCTTTCGCTAAGGGCTTCCTCCTTCCCGCCTCCGACTCCTTTCTGACTTTGTCATGAGGTTTACTAAGCGTGAATTGGGAGACTTCTGTCCACCTATCTTAACGTGTTACGATTTTAAACGATGTATAAATTATTATGGTGCAAATTGTTTTGCCCGATTCTACACGTCAAAACCCTCCTTCACGCACTCACGACTGTTCACGATTGGAGGCAGAGGAGAGGAAGGCAGGGTAGATAAACTTCATTTGAACACAAATGTACGATTTAATCAGATCACACTTTTTCTACTGAAATGGGGTGAGAATGAAAAAAATTCGTGGTATTACGCGAGCATTCCCAGCACTGGACAGGAATAAAAGTACCATCTTTGGTCTGCAGCGGAAGGAGTGATGGATATGTTCGTGGAGCGAGATGAGTAAAACACGTGTTTATTCGCCCTCCTCAGCGGCGGACTGGACCGGAGGCAGTGACAATCTTTTTCACCTTATGCGTTAATCCAATGGGTTTCTCCTCGGTCGCCAGATAGATGAATTTTTTTTTTCACCTTCTACCCAACCTCCATGACTCTGAGTTAACCCGAGCTGAGCAGCCGTCAAGGACGAGGCTTCAACTCAATGGCGTTGTGATGCCACCTGAAGGGGTTAAGTAAAAACGATGCCATTAATTCGTCATGCTAGGCAATTGCCGCCTTTTTTCTCCTTTTCCCTCGGCGACTTGAGCGAGGTCGTAGGGGGGAGGAGGGGGAGGGGGGTGGACTCCTGTTTACCGCCAGAGGGCACGCCCTACCCTCTTTTCTGCAAAGTCTTCATAGATATGCTGAGTGGACCAGATTTTAGAAATCTCAGCACCAAAAAGAGGCGTGTTGTCTGATGGCCTATGCAGGCGTCTCGTATAATCCGCGTTGTTGTAGGGCATGGTCTGCGAGGACGAAGGGGGAAGGAGGGCCGGTGTAGACAAATTTGAATGCGTCTACGCCACATTTTACCACGTGGAGTAGAAGGAGCGCCGAATACCCATGCAAACATGTGACAGTAAGCCATCTTCTTCACCCCTCTCCACCCCATGTCCTCTCCTACCCTCTGTGAGATAAAATGTTATTTGCTATCGCGACAGTTGGCCAAACAGTTATGCCTCTTATCAAGGTGTAACCTTGACAGCACCGGTAAAGGTTCCCGGAGTCGACTTTCAGCCGATGGTGATGCATTTTGGTTGTGATATCGCGTCAAATACACTCGGAGGAAGCTCGATAGGCGACCCTCCCATAAAGTTGTGCGTGGCATTGCAATGTGACCTTCCGTGCTGCCGATAAAACAAAAATATATCTAAGAGGTTGAAGTGAACCATGTCATTTGGGTGTCCAAGCCTAGCATTGAAGTGGTGGACGCATAGAGTTGGAAAAGACAAGCCAAACGAAGCCCATTTGGGAGTTGAAGAAGAACTCCGGGTTAGGGAAACAATGTGACGCCAGTTCAATGATGGCGTGTAATCTGTTGATCGTTATCTACGACCTCTGCGGTCTTTATTCATCTCGATTTGGGGCGAACAACCAAGTGTTTGTGTAAAAAAGACCTGTCAGTCGCTTATAAGTAGACATGTTATGGCAAGTGTTTTACCATATTAGAAGACACTATGGTTTAATCAACAAGCCCAACAGCAATGTGAAAACTTTTTCAACTTATGTGTCTACAGTTCTGCTGTGTTTACCTTCAGCATGACACTGTGAGTTGTTGAGTATATCCTTCAAGGTGCCGCCCGTTCTACTCATTCAATCATAAGTAGCGTGTTAGTTTCATGGACTGCTCTGCCAAAGTGCTGATATTAAATTACTACTTCCGAAGGGTCTGAGGTTATTTTGTTTAATTTTATAATGTTTTATGATAACTAACAAGCAGTCTCAATTATGGTGTCGCTTAATACCCAGAAACGAAGGCTGATCGAATAGTCATTGGCCAAGCCGACTCCCTTTTCTATCGGGAAATTGAGCCATTCATTTAGACACATCTACCGCATCTATTCAGAACGTCGGTAGTTCCTATCAACCCTTCGAGGACAGATATCCACCTGGCTTGCGCAATTTCGTTTCGGCTTAGTGGAAGACCTACTCTCTGACAAAAGAACAACCCAGTTTCTAGACGTCCGAGAGGATTTCGGGGATATTTTGGCGTAAAGTTGAAGCACTTTAAATGTTTACTTTGTGACACACCCAGGTCTTTTGAAGCGTGAGCGCCCTCCTATCGGAGTGTCTAAGTGACTACACTCAAAGTGGGTTCGGGTGTGGTGGAGACGCATAAATGATGCCCTCGCCTAGACCTGTGATACCAAACTCCGCCTGGTCCCTCCCCAAAAGCAGTCAGAGGGGACGAAAAGTTGTTCACCAGCCAAGCGTGATGCCTCAAACCTCAAAACATGCGCTCAATCTCCTTGTCAAACAACATAGAAACGAGGATGGATTCGTTGCTACCCTTTTGTCCCGCGGGTAAACAAACTACCCACCGAGGTTAGTTTTCCTCCTGCCCGCCTTACCAAAAATTGGTTTCACCTCGAAGAAAGAGGCCATTCAACCACTTACTTATTAGGTGTGCTGATTGTTGCCAAATGGGGTGCGTGAGAGAGCTGAGAGCAGAAGTAGTGCAGAAGATGTCGTCAGTCCATTTAGAGCATGGCGAGACTAATGTGAGTTAACTCACGATTCAATGATACTTTCACTCTTCCACCCCTTATTTCCCTATGTTTTCTAACTCACCAAGCTTTAGCTGTCTCACCTACTGATGAGAGACGAGGGTGGAGAGTGGGAATGGATGGAGTTCGGCAACGAAGACGACAACGGCCACTAGTAATTGTTAAGCAATCCTTTGAGGATGTTTAAATTCTTGAAATTGCCACTACCGCAATTTGTCATTCCCTCTTCTTCTGAAGGTGATTTGACGCCTTCATCTCCACAAGAAGTGCCGTTTTACAGTGGCAAACCGCATGTGATTGCCTCCGCATGTGATGTCAACCTGGTCGCCGTTGATGTAAACTAATTTTAGGGATGGAATGGCTCAAGCGATTCTATCCCTACCCTCTCTCCTCTTTCCACTCCATTCGGTTTATACCTCCATCCCTCTTTATAAGAGACCATCATCGACAGTGTCTTACACACATCATTGCCCCAGTGGGCAATTAAAATCACACGGACTGTGGACCTAACCCTGGGACGCGAATAATCTGGTTAGACATTAGCGTGCCTCTTCAATACAGACATGAGGCGAAAAAAGTCTGGGCGGAACCATGGCACATCGCCGGCGATAGAGAAAAATAATTCCACTCCTCAGATATGGATTCATCGTGATAACGGGGCATCACTATC
Organism: Dipylidium caninum; assembly: GCA_017562135.1. Classification (NCBI taxonomy): domain Eukaryota; kingdom Metazoa; phylum Platyhelminthes; class Cestoda; order Cyclophyllidea; family Dipylidiidae; genus Dipylidium; species Dipylidium caninum. The sequence goes on along the minus strand of QEYB01000282.1, from coordinate 511,038 downwards.
GCTTAAATGAGATCGACTGTCTAGTTTTGTCTATTTAGAATATGTTGAAAAGCTCCTTAGGGCTGAAACAGTAGTGTTAGCCTTCGTTAAAAATAACATCGTCGTAACAAAAATAATTCCATTCCTCATATCTCCCCCATTCTGCACGCAACTTTTCACCACTTTCAGTAGCTTTGAGGAATCGTAGAACCTAATATTTCATTAACCCTGACACATTCAGCAATGCCTTTCAGGTAACGGACAATCGGGGACTCTTTCCTTCTTCCCCGAGAGGAAATAAATATCTTGTACGGTGGCCTTCGGAAAAAGCTATTTGAGTCTTTCAACCACAAAGATTGATTGCTTCGGTGAATAAAAAAATGACGTAAAAATGACGTAGCTTTGGTTTTCACCTTTAAGGGTCATAATGTTCTCATCTAAGACGAGGGTACTTCGTCCACTGCGTTTATTGGTGGAGTGGATTTGGCCAACCCTGAGTATGTCCCCCTTCAATTGAGAACACTTGACCAATGCTAGGCAAAAGTACTCGCTTCATCGAAACAAATGAGGACTACGAGCTACGGTGGCAAACATATAAAGAGACATCTTGGCGTAGAAACATTCATCGCCCTCTCTACGCATACACATACAACTTGTAAGTGATGCTTGCCTCTGTATTGACATTACATTCTGAAAAGAAGGAGTGGGCACTCAAAAAACAGCAAATGTAGACTTCTAGTGGGTAGTGCAGAATAAACTAACATGTTTTAAACACTATAAACATTAGTTTCATCAGATTGTTATTTTGTATGTCATTGATCATTTGCTTTTTTTTGACATATCAGCAATGTTCCTGTCCCCAATTATCTAATGGTCTTGATTTTCGAGCATTTAACAATAATTTTATCAGTTGATAGATACCGATCCTTTTCAGCTGCTCATTTATTAATAAGCATTAAAAATTTGTACTTTCTCCACAATTTAGTCCTAATCTTGTCAGATTTACATACACCGTATAACTATTTGCACTTATGAATCCGGAGTATCATGACAGTAAAATAAAATACATGAATCAAATGAGCACATGTACTACAAAAGTTGCCTTTCCAAATCACTTGAAATTTCTGGCTGAACTGCAAGCGGCATTTGTTTTTCGTTGTTGTTACTTTGAATGAATCAAATGATTCCCCTCAGGAAGTTAGTCCTTATCAAAAAGTTGTGCCAAATGTGGCCAAACACTGAAGGAGTAGTAAGAAGTCTTTAAACAAATGTCAAGCCATTAAAGTGCAAAAGTCTTAGGCATTGACTTTCCTACTGGTTTGTCACAAGGGTAGATCAAAATGTCTTATGCTATCATAATATTAGTTTAGGGAAACCCCAAATTCTTCCCAGAAAGTCCAATTTCGTAGAGAATAACAAGCGCAACTTTAATTATTACCTCTTATAGAATCTCAATGGGGCTTCCTCAACAGATGAATTTCCTCCTTTACGTGTTTATACTGGCATACTTCGGCGTGGTCGGCGTTAAATCTCGTGCAACTGACAGCACTTGGGGTGACATTGAAGCTCAAGATGTGGAAACAGCGGAGAATGAGGAATTCGTGAAGCATTTATTTGCCGCTATGGCCACACTTTCGCGAGATCAACGTCGCATTTTCATGGACTCTATTAAGAACGTCTATTACGTAGGCACCTCTTTTCTTGAGAAAGGATTAGATTTTTATCCAAGAATTGTCTAAAAGCAGCATTTTATGGGACAGCCATTTCACCTAGAGAGCACTTTGATTTCAAGAAGCGTGACGATCTTGTAATGGAGTCACTATTGAACGAAGACACTTTTAGTCTCAAAGGGTAATATCCTCTCGGTTTAATCAAAATGGGATACCTCACGGAAAAGACATAAAGCGGAAATTGTTTAGGGCTAATCAAAATCCTCAAATACGCCTTTGCGATTATAAACCCCAAGGGCAGGACGAAAAGTGGTGGTTACATTGCAAAAGACTTAAGTGTTGCAAATTTTACAACCGGAAAACCTTACAATCATTCTGATGGCATGTCCATGAATACTTTAAGCTGCATATATGGTTCACTTTGACATCCATAAATGATGCCTTGTTGTGAAATAAACCAATTTTTCTTTGCATTGAAGGCACTCAAGAAAGATGTTGTCGATATGAATATACCGGGTAGGCATTTTAACTTAGCCATTATTATCAGATTAGAGAATGTTGAGTATGACCGAATAATATCTAATCTGCGATTGTGTCTCTTTTTGAATCTTAGAAAAATTCCTGCGGAAACGAATTTACACTTTCCTTCGAGGATGAGAGGGATCCAATGTTAACCTATAACTCCACTGTTGGTTCCATGTTTCTTCCCACCCTTTGGTTAGCCCTCTCAGTTTAAAGTAAGAATAATGCTGTGCCTCCCATTCAGATAAACGTAATCCGTTGCATATATGTTAATAATAAGGATATATTTCAGAGAGATTTGAATTTCTCTTCCCATTGGGGGGCTTTATGGGATTACATAACCTGCCACTTATATCGATTTTGTTAATTTTACAGAGACTAGATGAAGCCCTTGAGTAACAGCTGATTCTTCAAATAACATAGATGACTTAAATTTTCCCGAAACATGCGAGTCCATTTAACTCGTATCGTTCAGATAAAAATTTGATAAATATCGATGTAAAGAGGTGAGATGAAGTTGAGTTTGCGATCGGCATGAGGGAGAAAGTTTGAAGGGTACACGAAAAACCCTATAATATTTTCACACCTCTTTTGGGGTTATCAAATGTGACTTCCTGTGGCGCCACTACACTATTCGGGTTCCCCAGTTCTGCCGTCTGACAATGGAATTCGATAAATTATACTTTACTCTGGGAGATGCAAACGAAAACCTGCTGCTTGATGATGGACTTACGTGGGCTAAATTCTTGAGAAAAATCAGTGTAAAGTAAATTAAATCGAGGGCTATGTTCTACTCTGTTCTGCTCAACCATCCCCGTATATAGTTCTCCAACTTTCCCCCCAAATGGTCAATGCAACTTTGTTTAAAGTACTCTACTAACTATGGGTTCATGTGGTAATGAAAGACGAGCCGTTTTTGACTTAGTGGCAGCGGTGCATTCGCTATGCCCTTCATAACCGTAAAGTAACTCTTGGATGCATTTTATAACAATTGCTGCGGCAGTTTATTTGCGAGGTCATACTTTACAAGGTGGAATCTTCACAACTCCCTTATTTCAAACAGAAAAGGAAAGTGTCCCTATTACGTGTCGATAATTTTTCCCCTCCAAATTCGTGTTTATCATTACTTATGTGATGAGAAGAAATTTACCATCATTTATGAGGCCCGTAGCTTATAAATTTTCCCGTCGTGGTAATGTACATTTGCGCACTATAATATTTTCTTAAACCAAAATTCTGCCAGTGGTTAATTTCAGTAAATTAGAAATTACCTGATTACAATATCCACTCGTTGGTATGTCTAGATGAATGGAGTGGAAAATTAAACAAGGAATAACAGGATACTGGTTTATCTTGTAACTGATCAGCAATTCTTCTTCATTTCATTCCGCTATGCCTTAGAACTCTTTGCAGAATGCCTTTCCTTTCCCGGTTAAGCTTTCTCACCAACTACTCCCATATTCTTCTGTGTCTCATCATAATGCCTGACACATCTACTTAAAAGTAATTAAAATTCCTAATTTAATTTGTTCCCTCTTGGTGGAATTTCCCTACCACCCCCACTCCCCATCCTTCCTGTGTTTGAAAATGTGGGTATAGGAAAGAGACACGGCGGATGTTTTGCACCTTCATTAATTCGTTAAGATTTTGCCTGGTTTAAACTTACCTTGCATGCTCTCAAAATGCCTGGTCCTTTTTTCAAACATTCCAAATCAAAACATGGTCGTGGCCAGCCGACTGGCTGACTGGATCTCCAGGATCACATTTGACCAACTTTTAATACATATTTGATTTCATCGTTAGTGGTGGGACTGGATAAAACTCTAACAACAATTGCATTAAAAAACACAGGAGCTTTGTTTGAGTGAATTTTTGGGGCGCCTTTATCTGTAGTCAATCCTCCGAATCGGAAATATGTGGAAAACACATAAGAAATCAGAATTAAACGACCTCTGCATGCGTCAAGTGTCCCATGATTTAGGCGCCAAGAGGTGAGTTTGCAATACCTAGTGTCAACCACATAAAAATACGTCTGATTAGCGTTGATTAATAGTGGCTTGGATTTGATTGAGAAGCACTCAAATATGGCCAAAGCCTAGTAACAATCTGCCACTGACGGAAATCACTCCAGCCCGTCCCCCCCTTCCTCCCCCCCCCCCCACCGTCCCTCTCTCCTCTCCCGCCCGACAACTTCCCATCCATCAGTCCGGCCTGACTGCTCGACTACGAATGATGCTTTAGATGACACATTTCAATGTGAATGAAAATTCGGATGTTTACTGACAAGTTTGCATTTATTATAACGTGGAAATAATTATTGTGTGTAATGACATTCTGAAACATCAGAGTTACATCCCCCTTCCTCAACCTCTTCTCCTCTAGCTGTTTCCCAGGTTCACGTATACCTCACAAACATAAACCAACAAAGCACTGAGTCTGGGGGCAGAGAATTGGAGGCTACCATCGAAGTATAGTTTAGCTGTTTAGTTTAGGGGTTTAAACCCAGCCTATCATGAATTCCCGAAACCAAAAAGACTAGCACCCGTGAAGGTTTTCCAGACTCGAGGAAGCGGGGGCGACGGAGACGGGGGGTAATCACGCATGAGTAATTGTTACCATCAAGTAAATTTTTCATATCCTCACGGGTATGCCTAGGCTGAGTTGCAACCACAATTGCACTTTTGAACGTAATATTTACCCGACATGTCGCCGATTGGACAGCCACTATTTTATTGGTGTCCAGGGGATGACACGGTTCCGCAAAGTGAATAACTAAGTAGGCGGATTAACGACACAGCTTTCCAAGAAATGCATTTTTTAAATTTCCTTCTTATTACAACTTCGTTTCGCCTTCTTCGCTCATATCAAACTCGAATGAGGCTAAATTTTATCAAATATATAAGACAGCTGCGGATGAAGTGTATTCCACCAGTTTTGCAAGGCCAAATATACGTCTTTTTAAATAACCCCAAGACGGCAAAGAGAAAATAGGAGGAGATTTCCGTAAGAAAAGAGAGATAGCAAGGTGAACATCCCTGGTCACCTAGTTTTAAGCTATGCAGGTCTAATGATCATGTCTCCGACAATTGTGTTCCCCTAAACGGATGTCCTGTTGTCTCCCCAACAGAATTTCATTTTTATGGATCAATGAAATTTTTATCAACGCGTCGACTCCATGACTCAAATGGAAGCGAGTTGGAAAGGAGGAAGAATTGTTAATTCCACTAAATTTCCCTCATTTCTGACTTCCGCGACCTTGCACCCCTTTCTCCTAATTAAAACACGGACGGTTGACTTTGCTTCCTGATCCATGCGTCAGTCCAAAAACGCCTTGTCGAAGAGCCTATTCCGAAGTGAATAGAGGGAAGGAGGGTTATGAAGTGATTCATTCTCACGAGTAAGGAGGCGATTTGCCCGGGAAGGCGAATGCAGGTGAAACGTTTGACTCAATAAATCAAATCCCCCTCTTTCGGCAGGATTACTGTAAAGTGAAACATTCTCTTTGTATGGTACATGCCTCTCCTCTACCTGAACGATTCATCAATGGAATTTAAGTGAATATAATAGACTTTCCTAATATTCTCCTGTCAGAGGGAATTAGAGTGGTCCTAGGAGGACAAATGAATCCCTTCCTCCAGCACTACCTTTTAATGAACAAATTACTACTTGTTGATCATTCAAGTTCATTTTAACACCTACCAAGACTATGTTGCCTGGCAAAATTGCTTGGGAGGACAGAAACAGAGGTCGCGATGGAAAAAATATTGAGATTCAACACCCCGCCGCTGAATGGTGGTGGAGATGCTTGGCGTGGGCAGCTGCTAGAATTGCCATAGCGTAACAATCTAGGAATGACGCTGTTGCTAAGTTCACAAAGATAGAAAGACGCGCTGCAGGGTGCTAGCATGCATTATTCACGGAATAACCATTTTGTCCATGTTTCATGCTCATGAGAAGGATTAATCTGTATCCATTGTGCATAAATCGACACCTGCATAATTTATACACCGTATGATTTGTTATAAACAAGTGATATCAGCCTTCTTGGGTCGTAGAATATATCTATAACTGGACAAAGAGTGGGTCGATCTTAGATCAAGACGGGTAATCACAGGTTGAACGTTAAACAGACACCCTGGGACTTAAAATTGCCTTTAATGCGACACACTAACCTTAAGAGAAGGTAGCTAAAAGTATCCTTTGGGATTCCACAAACATACGAGACCTGATTGCGTGAAAAGGAAGACCAGTAAAACATTTCTTTAAATAAGGCCGCGATGGTTTGATGCGGCTCCATGTGTACTCATATTCAATAGTAGAAATTATTTTTACCACGTAAAAGTCACGAGAAAAGAAATTCGAACGCCGCGAAGTACATCAACGACAAATTTTTGACAGCTGCAGACAATCTAAGGCCAAAGTAAGGCGCGTCAAAATCCAAAGTTAGAGAAGATATCATAAATTGGATTGAATGTGCGTGCAAACACCTGAACTGATAGAAAGCGACTTCCAAGAACTAGGAGAAAATGAAAGAAAATATCCACATCCACCAAAATTATGCTCCATGTCTTTTAATAACACAAAGTAGAGTTTAATACGCAAGAATAGTCACTCAAACTCATAAATTTCCCCTTTAATGAAAATGAATGAGCGATCCAACAATCATAATTTGCAATGGTATAGCAAAAGCTTATTGTACACAACGGTAAAAAAAAGACGTCTACTTAGATGGATCAGTTGATGGAAGTCTAAGAAGATCAGGAGGAAACCAGGAGGGTCGTTTTCGCTCAACACGATGAGCAAATACACTCTGGTCGCCGGAAATTTCCTGGTCGTAGAGAAACTTCGTCTCCCTATCATATGGTAGCCCGTTACGAATTAGTTTCAAGCTGTCACGAAGAGCATTCGTCTCTCTCCTCACTTCATCGTAGCAGCGAACTAGCCGTTTAAAAACAACATATCAAACAATAAGTGACGCAAACATGAAACAACGAAATTATACTTTGCAAGATGTGCAAATTTAACACCAATTTCGGATTTTTTTGCGACAAAGCGGTTCAATTCAAAAACATGAATAAGTAAGGCCCCACAAAGGAAGCGCAAGCGAAGATTCATCGTCTTCAGGCTTACCGCAGATCGACGCCTGAGGGTGCCAGCTGCCACAATGCTGACAAGTTACCAAATCCTTCCGAAGTTTGTATCTGTCCATCGTAACTAACACAACGTTAGAGCAAACGAAAGCGACAAACAAGAAAGAAATTTTCTTGCTCTCCGCCTCTCAATAGAATGTCTCTTCTTCGGAGTTGCGAAATAAATGTGATCGTTCCAAAGGTCCCAAATATCCGCCAGTTTAAGAGTTATGGGTGTAACTGATGTGCCGACAAAGGAAAACTCTAAGCCAATTTGGTAATCCTTATAGCTTAGTTTTTACCAGGTAAGCCACGGCCCAAAATCAAATCCAGGACTAATCGAACTCGCGTTAAAAACCCACCGCAAAACCCGTGCATTGGCGTCCTTTACACACGCAAAAATTGTGCGGGGTAGGCTCTGACGTCCTCCATACATTCATTGCGTTATTTAAACTAACGCACAAACTTGAAATTGTCGCCAGGATTGGTATTGCAATGATAACGGCGAATTTTCAGCTTATTTTATATGTAATATTTTATAGGCTTTGGCATATGTGCGATAGTCTGTTGTAATCCGCTTGGGCTTCTGATTTTTAAAGAGGGACGTTATTTGTCAACGCTATATAAGTTTTACGAGACCTCCAGAGGTCGAAAATACAAGTTTAAATATGCAAGTAATATAGTAAACATAGGTGAAACTTACAACAAGTTGTGGACATTTAAAACTACCTGGCTTTCCCCTTCAAGCACCAGTGAAATGCTAATGGTTTCGCATGAGAAAGGACGTACAGCTTAAAATGCCTATTCACTAACTTTAGATCCCAATAATATGGTATGCCCTATTTGCAAATGACGACATTGCTAAGCCCTTGTACGAGCAACCGCTCAGTTACCCCGCATACGTGCATTATGACAATATAATAATTACCCTACGGCGCGTCTCACTTTTCTCCAACCCGAGTGACAGGCAACACTGTTACAAGCACATTATTATTGTGATCACACTTTACGAACTAAAATAAGGAAAACACAAATCCGGACTACATTAATAGAGGTGTGTACAAACGAGTGTGTATGTATGTCATTTTGTCCGGCACTCAACCCCCAGTAAACGCGCTGCTCTCCGCTCTCTCTCCCCTTTCATGCTCAAACCGCGATTTAACCGTTTAAGGAGGGAAGAGGCAACGTGAAATAGGCTAAGGAAGGGTAGCACAGGCAAAGTCATCATTCACGCACACAAGGGAAGACATGCCAGAGGGAGAAAGTGTTAAGGAAATGCATTTAATAGTAGTAACTTCCATAGTATCCTTTTCTCGATTCTCATCACGAGGGAAAGGGCAGATAGGTAACGTCGAGCGATTAGCGGCTATAGGCAAGAGGCGTAGCGCACGTTGACGCTTTATCACAGGAGCATATCAGAGGAGGGATTCTTTCTTCTCATCTCACTGGTTTGAATCGGATGTGGGCGAACGAAGGTCTGTGGGGGTAACCGGAGTTGGTCCGCAGTTAGCGTAGGCGTCGCGAGGGCGATAAAGTGAAAGTGATTGACTTTCCAGAGGGTCACGAGTGGAGTTCCGACGGCTTCCTGGTGTTGCTGTTGTCACTGTAGCCTGATCATTGGCGCCAATTCGGCTGCAGCTGCGTGTTGGACGAGGTAGATCTGTACTGGATGTGGGGATGGGGTTTTGGGTAGGACAGAATGAGTGGGCGGAGGGTTGCCTTTTAAGAGTGCCATCGTTATCGTCGTTGCTGTTAATGGCTTCGTCGCTGCCGGCAAGAAGGGAGTAGACTTCGTTGTTCACTGAGGTAGCCATAAGCGACTCCGGTTGAAGTACACTTTTCTAGTAACAATGGAATAGACAGAAGACCGTGGTAATTCACGTATCACCTAATCTTCTCCAATTTGATTAAAATCCTTCTGTCATATGTCTCATCGTGCTATTCAATCAATTAAGTTTTTGAGGGATTAACTTGAGGCAGAAAAATCCGAGTTTACCACATTTTAAATTCTGTTTGTATATTGTAGTTTTCGCCTTATATTCCATAGCAAGCACGAAATTGGTTGAAGTGACAGTGGTATTAAACTAAATGTAACACTTTTAGCAACTTAGTTTCAAAACTATTTACAGGGATTTCTTTTTCTCTTCGGCACGTACTCTCGGTAATCCGAACCAAACTATGATGACTCGATTTGTTTAAAAGAACATCAACAATCAAACTGGCACACCTAGACCCCTTGCAGTTATTTCAAAAAAAGCGATCAGTTAAAAACACAGATGACCGTGGAGTAGGGGGAGCTCACATTCGGGAAACTAGTAGGCCGCGGCGTCGTAGGCGAGTGATTCTGTTCGCCATAGTAAGAGACGAAAAGCGGTGGTAATGGCTGTGGTTTCATTTTCGACGAAGTCCGTACGGGCGGACAGGGCGGCGTACCATACTCACCGCCATCCTGCCAGGCTGGAATGTGGCTGGGCAGGGTCTGGTAGCCCTCAACAGTTCAACATCGTCGGCATCAACGCCCTCTCCTCGTCTTCCCCCTCCCCCGGCTTTTCAGACGGGTGAGGAGGCTCTCGGTACTTCCAAGGCGACGAGAATTCTCGGCTGCAGTAGCATCGCTGATTCTGAATGTAATGGTGGCCAAACCCGCAGTCTGCTGAGAATTTCCATTCGGGATTTTGGTTGTCAAGGATTAGAGACTGGCCAAAAACGAATACGGAACGGCGGCGTTGGTCAAAGAGCGGATGATTGTAGTAGTGCTGTCCTGACAGATGGTTTCTGTGGTGGCAATGGCCTTGACTAGCCTGGTCGCCTTGGTATGAACCCGTGAGGTTTAAGTTGAGCCGTTGACCAGGGTTCACGCTGCTCTGAACACCACGTCGTGGTGTGGATGTTTCTGATTTTTTCGGCTCCACTGTATTGGTTAAAATACGGATACTGCATTCTTCACCCTTAAAAAGAAAAAATTGTCTTGCGTGTACAAAAGATCAATTTACATAGTTGGCAGATCCAATGTACCTTTACTGGTTCATTTCAATGCGTTTTTCTGTGCCTGGTAGACATATCGTAACATAGTGTATGGGTCCCTGTATATCTCGCCATTTCGCCCTATCAATAAACGTCTACTAACCATTAACTAGTAGCAATAAATTCCTAGATCCTAAACGTAGAACTCCAACTTCCCAGATCTTATTTTTGAGTCTCGGACTCTATCCCGCCGCCCCATGAGTCACCACTGAAGCTACACTAGTTTTTACTTCTTTAACGACAGTGCATCTCCGACGAGGCGGGAGGGACCAGCGTCGATTCTGTTGCACGGCTCCAGACTTCCAATAAGAGGTCACCAGAACTGGTCGTTCATAACGGTTGTAGCTTAGTAGAACAAGGTAGTCCAGTCGACCTACCTCATAATGACACGTAGCACAGGTGGGAAGCGAGTTTTTATGCGCCTTTGGTACTAGTGGACTACTGCAATGATAGCCATTGACGGGCGACAACTTTTGCTGCACATTTGACGAGACGACCAGAGGTGAAGCATTGTTATTGTTGATGGTTTCGGAGACAGAAGAAGAGGAGGAAAGAGGTACGGTAGGTGTAATGGGGGTTCTAGAGAGACTCGGATGCTTAGATAAATCGACGGAGGTAGTCGCTGTGGCCACACGAAGTCCATTTCCACTGTTGCGACAATTTTCGTGTTGACTTTCGGCCAGAGCATCTCGACCCAACCATATCCAATCGCTGTCACGATTCATGCGCTGTTGGGACGAGCTCTGCAATATCAAAAAAGAGGTGAGGTTGGGAAACCACCCTTATCCTTTGCAGAACTCCAATGTTACTGATAAATGAGTAGTGTACTCCTGAAAATTACTTAACTCATATCCATTTCCCATGACCTCAATCACCTAATGTTAATGTATCTGTATGTGCGTGTGTCGATAGCATTTTACGCAGATGACCACATTTTTCTTTCCATCAAGGATGCGCCCCAGAGCCAAAATGGCAAATTCTTTCACCAAGTTTGCCACCGACCCTATTAATGCCGACACGTCTACTAAGCACGTATAGCAGGAGATCAATCAACGCCAGTATAATTTGGCCGCGATCTTCATCATTATCCTTCCGGATCCGAATCTTTGAAGTTGGCATAACTATCGGTAGTGAGGACGTACAACAGAATGCGAAATAAGGAGTCCGCCCTTCTTCGACTGATAGGAAGACAATCGCGAGAAATCTGCCGCGAGCACTACCCAGACAGGCCGACACTATTATTTCCAACGGTAAATCCGCCTCGAGAAGACTCGATTGAAGTTCGAGAAGAAGGACGCTTCACACGAAGGTGAAGAAGGATTTCATTCTGTGGCGCACCTGACGCGTCCCTTAGGCGTCCTCCGCTCCGAGCCCCAAGCCTGTCCAGGGTCGTTCATAAATCGGGATCCGGAACCCGTAAATTACAATCCACCTACCGGAAGGGCCTGGCAACTGCGCCCAAGAGCGAAGGTTTAGAGCATAATCGGTGAGCGGGACGCGTTTTTTTCCTTATCCCATAACCGCGGCTAACTGCCACACGAGAAACAATTGACATATAGGTTGTGCCTGTAGTAGACCCCAGTTGACAACATTCAAGCAAAATCTTGTGCTGATAAGCCCCTTAGTCGGTGCAATTTCATTCCTAACCTCGCGCTTCGCTCGATTAGGGATAGATGTTATGAAAATTCTGAGTTGGAGAGTCTCACGCCTCGGTTATGACATGCATGAGACAAGAACGTTCTACAGACTGCGGTAAGGTGGAAGTATAAGGCGTCCCGTCTCAGACACCCCCTGACGACACGGAATCTTCGGGCGCAGCGCCCCTCAGGAAGTCGCCTACCCTCCTCTCTCCTCATCATTCTCCTGGTGTAGTTCAAACTTTTCTTTGTAACTTCCAATGCTAAACCCAACTTCCCCGCTGGCGTGGACACCTTTCAAGCAGCCTTCGCACAGCACTAGAAGAAAGTGTGAGGGCAAAAGATGACGCCGTCCTAATTGTTGTTTTAGAAAAATCTCAGGCCAGCGGTGCTTCTCGCGGTGAATCACTTAGAAACAGGTGACGGTTGAGGAAGACCCGAAGCATAGGTTTTTTACCTTTTTGCTCACCAAAATGACAAATTACAAGTCGTTAGAGGAGGCAAGGTGAGATCAAAGAGCAGAAGGTTGACTAAAGCCTCGGTCGTAAAGAGGAAAATGCTGTGAAAGGTAAGCATAACTCATTACCACGTCACTAAGTCAGCTTACAGAAAATAATGCATTAAGAGTCGACATTTTCAAGGGAGTCGCATTGGTGAAACAAACTATCGCCACTGCAGATCAGTAAGGCAAGTTTAAAATCGTGCCGCAAGTCTCCTTGATGCATTTCAAATGAGTTGGTGTGGATGTGGATTGGGGAAGGGGAAGGGAAAGAGTGGCCAAAAATAGGCATCCGTCCCTCGCCCCGACTATTCATTCCTCCCGCGGACTTTTGACCTGCACTGATAATTTGGCTTGCGAAAGCACGGTAATGCGAGAGGAAGGCACGAGGTGCCGCCTTCCATGGCTCCCAGCTTCCTCGCAACGTAGCATGATAGTTAGGCCACGATCGAAGTGTTGGCTGTTTGGCTCTCGACACTTTGAGAGTTCAATTTTAAGTGTAAAGTCACTTGGGACATTTTCTGGCGCCGAGTGAATCTCCTTACGGTCACTGCCACATGGAATTAATTGGCCTCGCGCCAGAAAGGATTACCGGGAGGGAGGCGAGTTTTATGACAACAGGGGTTTGGAGGGGACCTTCTTCGGGGAAAGTGATAACCGTCCTGTGGACAGAAGTCAAGGCAGAAACAGTCATGCGCGACAGCCAGCCGGAGGTGATAACCACCCACGTTAAGTACACAGTGAATCCTCAAGAAGATGCACCATAGCGACGTTAGAGTCTCCACGGCCACCATGAGGTAGCCCCAACGGGCGTTGAGAGCACAAGTTGCTTCGCTTCCCCCCGAACAGTGTGTCAACGCACCTGACACACCAAGACAATTTGTGTCATTCTGGAAGTTCAGAGGATGCAAGTGACACCTCACTGAGAAGGATGGCGGGGTGAATCGGTGTCATTAACTTACGCGTAAGCCGAATTTGCGACGGAGATTGACGAATGCGTTGATACAGCTGGTGTGCAAAGTTGCCTTCCCACTCGCGTTTGCGCCATCCTGGGGATAAAATAGGCGAATAGGAAAGGGGTGAGGCGAGAGAACGGCTCTATTTCCCTTGGATTGATGAAGCGAAAATAGCATTACTTACCATGACATCAATCTGATCGCCTTGGGACTGTAGATCCGCGGTAGAACTGCTGGAACAATCGCCAATGCCACCGGCATCCGTGTTGGCGTTGCTCATGGCCAACTCGGAGAGTTGTTGCAGACGCAGATTCTCCTTGGCGCCTCTCATATGCTCCCATCGGTAGCGCGCCACCATGGCGCCACAGTTGACGGCGAAAATAAGCGCAATGAGGATGAAAAGACCGAGAAGGATGTACATGATTAATTCCAAAGCCGGACGGTTTACACCTGCGCCACCGGAGGCACCGTCACCGACCTCCTCGTGGTTTCCGCCAGCCCCGGACAGTTTCACTATCCCCTCGTTGAGACTGCTGTCTGCGTTGGGACGATCCACGAAGACCTCCTTTTCCTTTACCACTATTTTTGGCATCTCAAGGGGATCGGGGTAAAGAGTTCTTTGGTAGGTCGAGGTGGAACGCATGCCCGGGGCGTCTTTGAGTGCCGGAGAGCCGAATAACTCGGTAAGTTTGGGGTTGTAGACTGAAGGCTTCTGAAAGAAACAACATATCTTTTCCGTCTCAGTACTGGTGGCTTTCGCTTCAGAAATAGTTGTGGTGTTCAAGTCAATTATACAATCAAAGACAAGCCTTCTTCGTTTGGGGTGCGAAAATGCTCGGTTTTAACCAATCACCCAAAATAAGTTGATTCGAGGGGCCTTAGCAACAGACCAGACGTCGTCAGAGTGAAATCCACTTCGTTAGAAGTAGAAAAGCTTGCGTCGAGGAAGGTTTTAGGTTAATCGACACATCCAGCGGGTGGAAGCCACGATAAGGACAATCTTCCTGTGAAACTGGCTTGTTGTGTGTCCAGATGTTATGCAGAAGTTCAAAATAGTTCTTACCTGTTGAGAGTCAAATGGCTCAGAAAGGTGATTCCACCCACGTCCATCGCCACGTTTCCGTGGGGATCCCACAGATGTGGAGGCATCACTGCTGTTATCCAACTGGTCGTCTGCGGGGCTACCCTCAACACCGCCAACGCCGCTGGCAGCATCATCGCCATCGTCACCGTCACTGCCATCAATAGGAGTTGCATCATCTCGTTCGGGATTGGACCAAAACCGAGTTGGCAGGGGACGTGATCCCTCAGCTGAGGCATGCGTGGGGGAGTTTTTGCGTGCCTCATGTGAATTGTTTGACGTAGTTCTTTCCCCACCGATCCCCTCGACTGTTTCTCCCGCCTCTTCATCGCCTCGACGACGACTGGGTCGCGCTGCCACAATGCTGGCGTGGACCGGGGCGGAGAAGAGCAGGCTGTTGTCTGCGTTGGAGCGCAGATTCACTCGAAGAAGGTCGCCTAATTTGGAGGCATTAAGACTGACGAAGACGGGTATAAGCAAGCGGGATAAGATTTGCGGAATGGTACAGACATGAGGCAATGTCTCAGTCAATGTCTCCCTCTCCACCCTCTGAGCCCGATAATAATTTTCGTAGCGAAATGACGTGGCGGCCTTTATTTGGTCCACTCATTTCGTGTCGAAATCCAGTTAAAATAATACTCGGACGACCTTCCTCACCATTTTATCTCACGCCGCCACACATACACAAACATACGTTTAAGTCAAGCGGAGGCGAAGTCGGGGCTGGACAGAGCATGAATGTGAGGCGCCGTTCATGTGCCCGCAAAATGCAGAAATGTGCACAACTTTTTGTACAAACCGCCTGATTCATTGAAGCGCGAAGGCTACTTTTTTTTGCTCCATAGACTTCAATCTCTCCTTCGCCCTTGTAGAGAAACAGTCGAGGTCTGACTGTAATCCAAGATGATGGTTAACAGCCAGTCGGCGGAGCTCGGAATTCTAACATTCGACTGCACTCCCGAAGAGATGGTGGGTCCACCGGATCTCTCCTCCCTGCACAGACAGGATAACTTCCCTCTCCCACCGGTTGAGACAGCTAATGCGGTGTAAATTCCCTTAGAGGGGAAGTGAAGGGATGGACGACAGAAAGTGAGGATGGGTACGTCAAAGAGGAGAGCCAACCCTCACTCTAAACAGGGATTTTGATTCATACACGTAGTCTCCCGTCGCACGCACTGGTGACACAATGATGGCGATCTTTTGGCCCATCGAGGCCGAAGGCTTTTGAGTGAATTTGGGCAAGGTTTCATTGTCTTATGGGCTCCGAGTATATATTTTCGGTGTTGACACAGTCTCTGGGCCAGCGATGGTTGGAGTTGCAACTATTCTGCCGTGTCAGTGGAAACATATGACCTTAGACAAAGCGATAGTGAAGATCCAGTTTGCGTCGAGACGTTGAAAACCTGAAAAGTTACCTGGCAGAACGGCCAAGTCGAGGGTCGGAGGTACGGGAGGGAGGCGGATTTAACTACCGTTGCATAAAGGAACACGTGAGACTACCGTATCCCAGTCGTAGGTGGGTAAAATCTGAAACCTCGAGCCATCAAAGAAGGAGGATGAGGAGAATACTAGTCCCCGAATAGAGCGTGGAAGGGCTCCACGAAGGCGCAAACTCACCAATGAATGACTCGTCCTCGCGAAGTAGGAGGACCGTGGGACCCAACCACTCGGGCAGGGATTCCGCCCTCGCTGTACTATTCTTCGCCTCCTGGGATGAAGAGTCACGGTGGAAGTTGAACCATCGCGAATCGAGGGAGCGTTTTTGACGTTTCGGGAGAGGCGACGGCGGGAACGACGTCGACGGTGGTAGGGGTGGCATATCAACCCTAACCAGATCGGGACGCAGGTTCTCCACTGCCAGCGTAAATGGCACAGTAGATTCGCCAAGCTCCCAGACAACCTTGACATAAAAAAAGGCAACATAGAGGCGTGGCATCTATGTGTGACGGGCTATGCCAAATTCTCCGCTTCTGGGAATTTTTTGTCGGGTTAGGCGTGGAATGCCACCGCCCACGATGGGCGAAGTCACGACGATGCTCCGCCGCTCGGAGCGTCAAGCACAGGTGGCACCTATTCAAAACCCCGAGGACTTGTTCCTCCTACGGGTAAAATCCTTTATCATTCGATGAAAACTAACTCATTTAAGTGTTGCACCGATTTAGACTGGAGGTTACGACATTTGACACTCAGACGACGAATGTCAGTGAGGTGCTTCAAATCAGCAGACTTGTGCGGGACCATAATGATGGACCAGCAAGATTAGAGAGCAAACGGATTATCGTTTATGATTGAAAATAATGATAAACGTCATAAATACGTGAAGAAATAGTTTGAATTCTAATGATGTCTGTCTTCTTCCACTTGAAAGGTGGAGAGACTCACCTCCATTATGCGATGCCACGGAAGGACAGACCCGTCGGAGAACTGGACGGTCACGACAAGAAGGCCTTGACGTGGCAGTGTTTTAGTCGCAAGTTGTCGTTTCAGCCGTGTGAGGGTGGGAAAGTGACCGCCACGTTGGAAGGCAAAGGCGTCGGGCGGTGGGCCCAAACTCGGTCCAAGGGGAGCTCCCCTGCTTCGGCCCACCCGACTCCCCGAGAAGCGAATATGCGCGGTGTAGAAGGTAAAGCCTGATTCCGCTTTTGGTCGCTTCGACGTTTGGCGGTAGAAAGGCGCTGTACTGGAGGCTAGCTTATTCTCCGACCGATCTTGTTGCGTGACTGTCACAGTAAGATCTTAAACGGAGAGGGGGAGGGGGAGAGGTGGATTAATTACCGGATGGAGATTCATTCACCGCCGTCCCTTTCCCCTCGTCCCCATTCCCTTCGTTCTTTGATCATTCGGACAGTCAGAGAGTTTGTTGATTTCTTCGCAAAACTTCTCCCCATTCAAACATATCCGCGGTTTCAATGTCTTCTTCTTCTTCATGGCGAAACGATGTCACAATTTCGCGTACATCGCGAACTTAGTCCAACAGATGCCCCCGCCATTAGGCCGGCGACCATGGGGCGGGGCGAAGTACGAGCCCAAACTACTAACACATGCGCAATTTCGGTGGGCAGGCGAGGTTGTGGGGGCTGATCCCGCGCTCCGTGATATATGAGGGAACGGGTGGATGCAGCAGGGGAGTACCCAAACAGATAGACAAACAGGTGAAAAAACGAACAGTCAACCTCACTGCAGTACAAGGCCGCACAACAGGTCCGTTTGTTTGTTTCTGTGAAGAATGGATAACTCTGACAAATAAACATACTGAGGCGGTGAACTCGCCCTGCCCACCCGCGGTCTCTCTCTCTCTCCTGCCAATTACGCTACTCGGTGCAAAGTGGCGCCGGGATGACTTTGTCAGTCACTCGAAGGGGCTCGGCAGCCGCGAACTTTATTACGGAGCTGGTGAATGTTTTAATCACTCTTCGTCCCTAGAACAGATATAAACGTTGCGTACTGGTAGGAAACCCTGGTGGAGGGAGGAATGGGACAAAAGGGAAGAAGAACAGAAAAGGCCTAGGAGAAGGGGAAGAAGAAGAAAGAAAAAGAAGAAAAAGAAGGTAGCTCATCGTCGGTGTCTCACACTTGCCACTAAGTTGGCAGAAGGGGAGATCAAATAACCAGTCAAGAGAGGTTGATACCTGTGACGAGTTGAGCCGTAATTCCAACCGGCCAGACCCAGTCGTTGTCCGTCACGGTGAGCCAGATTGCCTGCATCTGTGGAGACTCCCACACGCCACCGCCTCCACGCTCCTTCATTTGAGACCGCTGCTGATGCTGCTGCTGTTGTAGGTGATTCTGTTGTTTTCTCAATCGCGCCAGAGATGTCGGCAACGCCGTCTTCACCAGCGGTGAATCACTCACCGAGGCTATCTTCACTCTAACTCGTCCAGGCCTCTGTCCCACCAGCCAGACCCGAGTCGCTGTCTGGAGGCCACCAAACGCCTTTGAGTCTCTCACTTCATCGACTAGTACAAGACGCGCTGGAGCAGTCACACTGTCATCCACGTTGAGTGCGCCGACAGCCTCGTTGTCATATTCCAAGCGGAGACAATGAGCCGTCAGCTCGGTGACGTCTAGGGGCGGACTAGTAGAGGCCTCCTCCGAGGATGAATGGGTGTACTCGTTGGCAGAGGCGGGCCGATAACTACCCGTGGAGAATCTGAAACAACGAGGGTCAATTAAGAGCGAAATAAAATCTAGAAGTTGACAATGTACCGTTCAAAAAGAAGACGACTGTAAGCGTAAAAAAAATTGAGGACCTATTTCAAGGTTCCCACGGACAAAGTTTCAACCAGTCATCAGTTTTCAAAAGCCATCTCCCCTCGCCGTCACATTCGCTGACCAATGGAAACCACCGAGGGAGGTACTTTTAAAGTTACACTTTAAATTTTCCCCGTGAGGCAAAAATTTCCAACTCCTCCGACCTCCCTTTCTTTTAATTAATTAATCAAAGAAATCATTTTAAACTTTAAGAAGACACGAATAATTTGAGCACACGTAAAGGATCACTTTTCCTTCTTTTACGTAAGTGGACTTTCGGTACCGGTCAACTTACTCATCTTCATAGGCGAGGGCAGATTCCTCTCCGCACGATCAAACAATAAAGCATCTTTCCGTCTTTCTTCGCTAGTGGAAAGAAGGAGGTTGAGGGAGGGGGTTGAGGCAGGCGGGTGAATGATCTCTTCTTCCCTCTTCCCCAGTCTCTAAATCCACCCTCAAGCTCATCGTCAAGCGCAATCATTTACTCTTGCCACAGCACAAAGTTAACCTCTCTGGCGTAACCACCCCAAAGACGTGTAATAAACTCTCCCACTTGTTTTGCTGAGCTTTAAAGCGTTGTTTGCAGTCTTGGCATGTGTGTGTGTGTGTTCCTTGTTCGCGAATTGGCTTCCAAGCCACGTCGGCCCCTCACCGCTCTACCTCCGAGGTCTTCCTGCGCTACGCTAGTAAAGCCGCCTCAATTCAGCCTACACCCTGTTTGATGGGAAAGAGCTCGAGAAGATGTCCAAATTCCATTCTCTTCCTCTCCTCTCCAATTTCATCCGTTTCCTTGGTTAGGTTATTTTAGGTTCTGAAGCACTGTTTACGCTTGCTTTTCGCCTGCTATTGGACAAACTGCAACACGCCATACCAGCGTGGTCTTTCCCTGTATCAACGTCCATTAGACAATGGGGCCTTAAATGCAGCAAGCACCTGTCCCCAGCACGCCACTTTGCCGGAACTGAAGGAGAAGGCGAATTCGTTAATAACGAACCTAAGTGCGGCAATGGGGAGCATTTACTTTTAGGGATTTAAGTCTAATCGTAAGAGCTGTGTGAAGAAGACAGTGGAGGCCAGGAAAAGGAGGAAGGCAATATTCCAGTGCGACTTCCTTCCTTCCTTCTTCCCTCCCTTCCTTCATCTCCTTCCTCCTTCCCTTCCTCATCTCGCACTCTACCTCTGCCTCCCTCTCTCTCTCTCTCGCTCTACCACCTCTTGCCGGAGTTCCTGTTTGCTCTCCTGCCCCCGGGAGCGTATCAACACACGTGCGCACCATCCCAAAATAGTTGACCAATAGGAGCCAGCCGAGGCGTCTTTAAATGGCCCGCGGTGCACAAACGCTTCCCGCTTGGCCGTTATTGATTTGTTTTGAGCGCGCGTTTGCGTGCGTGCGTACGTGCGTGCATTGAGTTGGACTCGAACGTAGTAAAGGTTGGAGGGATTCTCTCGCATACCCGCGATGTCCGAAAGGGGCAAAGAGAGAGCCAGAGGGCAAGAGAGGAAAGAACTTATTTACCCGCCAAAATCCCACGATTCCCACCACATTAGACTAAATATGAAGGGATTGGAAGGGCAGGACAGACCCCACGAAGTTGTCAGGGTAGAAATAGGTGTTGAGAGCACAATTTCTATGGCCTACTTGTTTTTTCTTGGTTAAGTAAAAACGAGGAGGAATGCCGTTGTTCTGCCTCACAGCGATGAGTGCACAATGCCAAAGGTGCGCAGAAGGGCGGCCTGATTGGGGGATAACGAGTCCTCTCACCTCACATCGCACAAAAGGGTGCCAGACTCCCCCCCCCCCCGACCGACCAATTGCCTTTAAGTGTGCAAATCATCGATTGACACTTTCGAGGCAAGGAGAAGATCACCCAACTCCCAGCTACCTAATCATTACAAGAGAGCCTACTTTTCCAAAAAGTATGAAAGTTAAAAGTAGCAATCATGATTGAATTTCGACCTACCGGCTGCTACTAATCAACAATTTTTCCATGTGCTCAGGTCTCAGTAGCTGCCTTATAGCTGCCTTATCAAATTACATTGTCAGCCCAGCCGAAAGTAGAGATTATCTTCATTCTGTGTCGTTATTAAAAACTGCAAATAACCCAGTTAAAAGGTGATATTTAGGAGGTAGTGAAATGGAATTAGGCGAGAAGGGTAAAAAGGTGTTTAATCATCTGCCCTTTTTTGGAGGAGAATGGTTAAAGTTGGCAATATGGCTCATGCAAATCTCCACACCCTGGCACGATATGTCTCCCCATCAGAGGGGGATATTTCGGTTTTCGACAGATCACATGTCGAAGATCGACATCTACGAGGTGGGGAGAAATCGCGGTGACCCTAGATGCTAGAATTTCTGTGTGAGAGGATATAATTGCGTTTATTCCGAAGTTAGAAAAAACTATATAAACTTCTCTTCTCCCACACTTTATAGCTTTTGCCATTAAAAACTTCAAAGTAACAGATAACTCTTTTCCCCTAAACTGCCTGACTTCTTTATAGGTTGGAAAAGGGCTGGTTGGTTTTCCAACGCAGGAACCTTCCAATCGAACAGATGAATGCATGAGATCACAGAGTTATTCAAACATTCAGGTCAAGAGGTTGAAAGTCTCTTCCACGAGGAAAGAAGGGAGACGGTGGAGGGAAAGGCGAAGGGGAAGGGCGACTTTCCTCTCACTTGACCATTAAAATGAAGCCAACAGGTATGTGTTAGGGTGGGAGGAAAGGTGGTTCCACCTCCGTTAGCTGTGGTGGAAAGGCTAGACCGAGGCAAGATACCGGATTCCTATCCAGTTCTTAATTTGGCATTAATTATGTAGGCGCTTAAAGCAATGAATCATGGGGGGCAAAAACGGTTATATTAACTGTAAAGGCGAGTTAGAATGGGATGGGGAAGAGTGGG
The DNA here is from genome assembly GCA_017562135.1 of Dipylidium caninum. Taxonomy (NCBI): domain Eukaryota; kingdom Metazoa; phylum Platyhelminthes; class Cestoda; order Cyclophyllidea; family Dipylidiidae; genus Dipylidium; species Dipylidium caninum. The sequence goes on along the minus strand of QEYB01000282.1, from coordinate 489,391 downwards.
AGTTTGCCTTTTGTACCCCGATGGCCTAAACCCAACAGGGCAATGACAAGCTTGAAGGCGAGGATGAAGCTGTCTGGCTGAGAAAATGAGTTGAAAAGTCACCTAAAAAATTGGCCGAGACATGGGCGGTCGAGTCATTTGGAGGGCAACAAACACCCCACCCGCCCCGGACGCCACCCCACCCATCTGGGCATTCTTTTACCGCAGCAGTGTCAAGAAAGGGCGGAGACTCACCGAGCGAAAACTCGCAGTCGAGCCTGTTGAAAATGAAAATGAGAGGCGGTAGCCTGTGGACCGGCAGAACTTTGTGCAGTCTGCTGAGAGCTGAAAGGAAAAGTAACGAGAAGCGGACAGATCCCAGGCGATTGATAAGTGAAGCTCCTCTTTTTTCGAATTCAGTCTTCTCTCACACTTCTAGTAGTTTAGATGCTCACGCATATTCTCATCTTCTCCCTCAAGGTTGGAAGCGAAAGTTAAACCGGTACCGAAAGGCAGTTGACAGGCACTTTTACCAACACACTGCGTCGTTGAACTCGTGACGAGGCGTTGAAATTGTGGAAAGAGAAAGGCGACAGTAGGGGAACGTTCTAATAATTGAATGTTTGCCTCCGAAACTTAGCATTATACATAGTTTTAGCACTTGGCCCCCTTCCCACCAGTCCTTTTGCTAAGAACCGACACAGAGAAGTGACCATCCGAACGTCCTTAAGTTTTATTGCACAATAAGTGGACTTGTAATGTTCCCTAGCGTAAGAAGGGATGGAGGGGGGGAAGGAGAAGGTTCACAGGTTTCCCTCTCTATCTTGAGCCTCGTCTAGGACTTCTCTGTCGGTCACCGTGTCGGATGGGAGGAGCGACAACAAACGACTGTCCAAATCGAGTGTGTATCTGTTGGAGGGACAGGACTAGGGGCCAAAGGCATACAGAGAGACGAAGTTGGCAAACTGATGACAGTGATTAATGATGTGAATTATACACTGGTGTGAACTAACAAGAAGCTTCTCCCATTACCGAAATATTCTCCATACCACTCAGTTATTTCTGCCCATTTGGAACGCCCTTGGCAGCAGACGATCCCTAAGGCAAAACGGTGTCTTCTCCTTCATTTCGCCGCTCCAACATCCCACCTCATCACAGTCCACTCCGCCCCTCAGCCCACATCCAAATCCCCCTTAATTGCCCGCCACTTTCACGTGATCTGTTGCAACAGGTAATAATTACCATTAGAATGGGGTAATTTTTATTACAAGTTGTATTTAGGTCAGTTTTAATATGGAGCGCCGACCTGTCAGCATAACAGTCATCCTGGAAAAGCGGCGGCGGTTGCCACAGTTTAGTAATTGGGCTGTACTTGCCTCCTCCACTCGCGGTAATGCATCTACCGGACGTCCTGTGCGTCAGGCAGCTAAAGTGTTGCCTACCTGAGCCGATGATGCCATATGGAAACAGTAAGGAAATTATCCACTACTGTTGATGATGAGAAGCCTTCTTCACCAGCACAAAAATCACTGTCGTGTTATTATCTTTGTTATCTTATTCTATAAGTCCACTCGCCGTCGGTCAAGGACAAGAATTGTGGAAATGCATCGACACGGTATCACCTCCGACGAAGTCTCAATATTAAACAATCCAGGCTTGGTATAAACAAAGGACAAATCTCAAATTCTTGAATTCCGTGATGCCACCGAGGGAGGCACCAAGTTAGAAGTAGTAGAAGCACTCACTCGACGAGAGCACGCAAAAGTACGGAGGAAGTGGAGTATTCCAGTAGGTGTGGATGTGATCCTGTGACTGTAGAGGTGGTAATAGACGCAGAACTTGACCCACTCCTGGAGCTGTCCAAAACCATGGAGACGCCGTAAGGCTGTTGGGGGAACCAAACAGTCACCGTTTCGCCCGCACTTGTTCTGTCGACCTTGGCGACGAGGGAGAGAGCCTCGGAGCCGCCCAACTCGCCTCCGGAGAAGGCAAGGCCAGCGGAACAGGAGTCGCGGGGAAAGTGAGCCACAGCCTCATCACTGGCGTGACAGGTGGATCGAGCGGTGACGTCGCGCAGCTCGTGGCCGTGGGTCAGGCCGAATACCCACACGGGATGGCGGATGGGAAGACCAGAGAGCACGGCGGTGTTGACCAAAGACGTCGACTGGAGAACAAGAAGGGCAGTAGCGCCAAACTGCACTTCTGACGTCTTAAAATCCTACATTGTTTGACCTTCTTTTCCTTCTTCTTCTTCTTTGACATTATTTTGAACGGAGACGAAATGAAGTGAAAAAGCACAAGCCATAAAACTGCATCCTTTCGTGTTACGTTAAATCGGAAATGGCAATTTTGTCAAATAAGTCTAAATTTATTCGTCACTTTCATCCAATGATATTTCATCTCTGTCGCATTCCTAGTGCAGTTGAAATTTTGTTAAAAAAAAGACTGCATATTTGACGGGTACTTTTAAAACTCGCATTTCATTTCATTCCATCTCTCCCCAACTGGTGATCAGGCCATTACGCGGCGGAATGTTGCCGAGGTGGCGAAAATAAGAGATAAGGCGCGACCTTACTACAGTGGCGATCGAGACCGACTGCAACTCTTTTTTTCCCGAAGGCCTTGCCAAGCGGGACCGAAGTTGAGGTGGAGCAGGGGGAGAAAAAAGAGGCTGTAAGGAAACGGCCGAAGTCTCCACCGCCAGGTAGGAAGGCAAATCGGTGGTCTAAAAGGATCTCTAATTGCCTCGCAGTGGTCTGATCTTATCCTCCTTCAATTGCTCTGTGCAGACACTCGATTATCATTATTTTTGGACGCATCTCTACTCCCGAGGCATTGGGACTGCGTCACTGATAGTTAACCAGGTGTTTTGCCCAAATATTCTTTTGTTCCTTTCTCTACGACAGAATGACTAGGTAAACAATGGCCTCCTGTCTTCCGTTGTGATACTTTTTTTCCTGTTTGTATGGAAAAAGAAGAGTGTAAAGGCAAAAAATGGGTGGAGGTGGGCTGAAGGGACAGAGAGAAGAGAGGAGAGGAGGCGAGTGGTAAAGAGGAGAAGGGAGGAGAAAGGAGAGAAGAGGGGAAAGGAAAGTAGAACCATTCAGTTAGTCATTAGAGAGGATAGTAATTAAGTTGAAGTGACACTGATGATGCAGTAATTAGTGATGTTAATACATATGTGTGGTGGGTAATTTGATCGAGGCCTGGAGAGGATGGGCGGGTAGGCCGGAGGGAAGGCTGTGGGAGGTGTATCGGGTCGAGGAAGACGTGGTCACTCACCAATGTCTTCGCGACACTCGGAATCGTCTCAAAGCCTATTTCGTGAAAATAGAGAGCGTCTTTTCGACTCCCTTTATGACCGAGATGGTTAACCGCACCATATTTTACGAAAGACGTGTGGAAGTCATTTCGATATCGAGACAAAGTCGTTTTCTCTTCCAACTGGAGCGTAGACCAACACATCTGACCACATCACCACTGAAATCCGCAATGGGTTACGATGGGGGATGCAAAGTTGATCAACATGGAAGTAATTCTAATGGCGTTAAGTTTCCCCAGCGTTTTCCCCATACACGGGAACGTGAACGTCGGAGACGAGGTGAATGGTCACCATCTCAACCGTCGTCCACATTCATCTCCAGACAAACGCCTTTTGTAACGTTACATTAATGAACTTTTAAAGTCGTAGATTCCTTACCTCAGAGCTAAACTAAGACTGACTGACGAATGACAGTGTCACAAGTGCTCGGAAGCAACGGAGTTCCTTCAAGATCGAAGTAAATGACAAGACATGATGCCGAACAGTCGCGATAGCCTCGGAGACAGAAAAGGTGAACCTTCGTCCTCAACTCTGCCCCCCATCACTCAGAGGACGTGGCGACATTACGACGAATCAGTCATTTGCGCCTTTTCTCAACTTCATCCCCTCTCTGACGCATAAAAACGTCCCATCGAGGTGGGACAGAGTGGCCAGTAGATTGAGATGTTGAAAAATGGCATACTGTCTTGTATATCTACTAATTCTACTTCCTTTCCAGCTGTCAATTTAGTATAAGTGAATGTTACAGCTCAACAGACTCAAAATCCTACCTTAATCACCAAGGCGAGATATTTGAACTCGTAGGATTCGATGTTAAGTCGCGTTACGATGGGACTGCCGCTTGCCGATTGGTCGACGGTATTGTGTCGCGAGAGACTGACCAAGCTCCAGAGAAATCGAGGTCCTATGCGTCCGACGGAGTCTTCCGGGGGTGGAATCACACGGAATAGGAGTTTGTAGATAATGGGATCGTCCCTAGAGGAAAAAAAGTATAGATAGTGAGTGAAAGTCAAGAAAATCGGATTAGCAACTCCCTAGGCTACGCGAAAAGCTTTCTCAGTGAGTGAGAAAGAGGAGTGGAAGCATGATGATGCTCCTATTGGGAGAACGTGTAAGTGAGGTGGACCATTAACCGACGGAAGGCAAATGGACAGTCATGAGGATGAGTAAATCATCACAGCTAACCTCTCTGACCTCATTAGAAATAAAATGACAGTGCGTGAGATGCACATTTGCATCAAGGCATTTCTGTGTATATTGGGACGAGATGGGGGAAGTCTTCGTCCTCCGGCCTCATCCCACCCACAGTAGGGGAGGCGAATGAGAGGCCAGAGACGCAATACTTTCAGAAATTCGACTATTTGAACCGTGGCGAGGCAGTTCTCCTCATACAGCCTCATTCGACGCCTACGTTGGATTGGGATTGGGACATTACCACCTTGGATCTGAATTAACAAGGCGTCACAAATTAATCATCATAATTTCTCTGCATGCGCGGCAGATGCAATCAAAGCAATCAAAGACACACACACACACACACACAGGTCAACGCAATCAAATCATCGTGGTGGCAATAAACTTGGACCGCTGGACAACGCCCGAGGTGGGAGGATGACAGCCAGAATATGCCTTGTCAGCCTGCCTCTTTTTGTTTATACCATTGGTTACATAAAGGGAACAATATTGCGCCTCTCAGACGGTTACTACCTCCGTCCTGCTCTCATGGTAACAGCATGTAAAGACTGAGTTTAGGTGTTCCACTGCGGCACCTCTTCTTTCGGTGTACCCTTTAAATTGGGCATTCTAATTTCATTCTCCTATGTGAGTCAAAACATCTCCTTTCGCCAACTTGATTAAATACTGAGGTGAAAAAAAAAGGAATAGAAGCCGAATTAACTAATTAGAGGGAGACAGGAAGGCAAAAGAGATTGGCCAATTTCAGAGGAGGATGCCGACACAAATTAACCTTCCAACGCGAAAGGCGAAGGACAGTGTATTAGACAATTTCATCCACAATTTTGTCCTATTAGCTATGGTTTAATCTGCTGCGATTTGTCAAAAAAGAAAGGCAATATGCAGTGGTTATGAGTTAAAAGTGCGACAAATAAAGTGAACCCTTTAGACTTGGAGGCGAAAACGTAGCCAATAGGCGCGAAGGAGGCCAGAAAAACTGTCCGATTTTGACAAACATTTATTTTGTTTCTGTTCCCCTCGCCCCCTTTTTCCCCATTTCCAAGAGAGTGTTTACATTGGTATTAGCATGTTTTCAGACCTGCATCATTAATCTCACCTTATTGCCTCAGTATTTAAGGAAATTCCATTTTTTGCGCATAGTTTCGTAGAATGACAACTTAACCGTAAATGGTAGTGTGTGGGGAAGCTTTTCACGTACTTCGGGGTAGAAGGTGGTTGGAGGAAGTGTAAGTGCCCTACAACCCTCTCGAACGTCATAGCAGACGAGGATTTGGGCATTCGGGCCACCAGCGACTTAATCGGCTCAAATTTCCCTACACCTCGTCAAGTAGAACTGAATGTCACCTCTTCTGCAAATTATCGGAATGCAATTGTAAATAAAGTGGTCCTTTGCCTCACCAATAAAAGGACAATCAACGCGACCGATGGGAGCTGTGTGACAACAAATATGTACAAATCGTCCTTACTGAAATGTCAGACGAATGTGTTTGTGTCCTGCGTGGTTGCGTTGGAGGGTAAGTGATGAAAGTTAAGCCTCCTCTTCCACTGAACAAGCTACCTTTGTGTTTTATGAAGTGAATAAAGGTGGTTAACCTCATAAGTACACAGCAGAATTGTCTGTGGGTGGAGATTGAGAAGGGAACAGTTCAACATCTCCCCTAATTCAGGCAGCAGCACCTACGGAGGCTGGAGTGGAGTAGTAGTGGAGGCAGCAAAATCAACAAAGCCTGTGACAAACTAGAGATGGCAACTGTCCAAGCCAGAGTGTAACTTGCCCACGACAAGGGAAATTCGTTCGAAGCAATGATTAATTTTCGCTTGTGGGGGAGGAAGGTCGAAAGGGTTGCAGATTTCGCGAGAAAGGTGGAAAGGGGAGAGTGGAGGGACGGCGAGGCGTTTTATTGCCGGAGGGGGGCAGGGGGGAGGAGGACGGGGGATCAAAAGCACGAAGCCCTTCGTCTTACCGTCTAATTTTCTAAGCTACGTAAAATAAATCCTTCATTATCATCGAGGAGACTTTGGTGGGCAGTGTGCAAAATGTGGCATGCCCACCGAGGCTACTATCTATACAGTTAAATTCGAGCAAAAAGTAAAAAAAACCTAAAAGACAACAGTTACTTTTTTATGTTTGCCATAACTACAAGTAATGTCTATTTAAATAGAGTATATCGTGAGTATTCATGTCGCCTTTCAAAAATGGCCAAAAACTGAATTGGCGTTTTTAAATTATTTGTCTTGCGCAAAATCAGAGAATATACGAGAAAAATTAAAGCAGTTAATTTTTCCTACATTTCTTGTGTAAATATTTAGCATTTCAGGTACAAGGACAAATTAATGAGCAATGAGTTGCTGGAAAGGAGTAAGAAAGCGAAAAGTTATTGTTTTTTCGAGGATTAACATTCTCTTGCAACACGAAATTCTCACAAAATACCGCTCCGAGTCCAGCTATTTAATCACTTCGGTGGACTTAGAGATGGTGGGGAACACTTCCTTTCCCCTTTCGTGTTTTGACACCGCGGTGGGGACTGGGAGAGATCTCCCGTCACGAGGGGTTAGAACCTGCGTGTTAACTACATTTCGGTACGTGGAGAATCGTTTGAAGTAAATTTTATCGAGGGAGGAGAATCCGCTCCACCCACCACCTTGCGTTCATACTTGAGGGTGTTTTAACCCCCTCAGTCTTTGTTTACGTCGAAAATATGCTCGACCTCGCAGTTATGCCTCGGTGAACGAAGAACCATTTTACCTGTCTTGTCGAGGATCCAAAGGGGACATCCAAGGAGGGAGACAACTGAATTTGCAAAAAATCCAGTGGAGAAGGCCAGAATATTGCCGATTTGAAATTCTCTACCTTACTTCTTATTAATGTGAAGCGTAGTTGAGAAGTAAAACTGAGCATATTTGGATGTGTCAAAGGAGAAAATATCACTCAGTCGAGGTGGTGACTCGAGGTCACTTCGAGGAGGGCGACTAAGTTCAAAAACCTGCGTAATCGTCAATCTCGTACGTGGTTATTTACAATTCGTACAAGAGCTCTGTGGTCGGTGCGAAGACGAAACTGCGTTGAGAATTGGAGGCAGGTTATATAAAATACCACAAGTCTTCTATTAATGCATGCTAATTACATGGGCACTTAATTCAGCCTGGCTGAGTACACGCACACCTAATGCGAAATCCTGTCTACCTCCGCCGTTTTTATCCACGTCAACAAAACTGCCCTCGGCTACAGCGATATTAATGAGCACGCAAAGCATCCAACTATCCCATAAATTCCATTTTCGTAAAGGCGAAAGAGTTTAATGTCTCCGTGAGTGATGATTAAGAAAGTTTACCACCGCTGTCACCTACATGCGCCCCTACTTGAGTCTCCCACTTCCACGTGGTCCAAACATTCGTATAATGCAGTACCACTCCGCACCAACTTTTCCGGTTGCCTGACAGAACTTCACAGCCATCATCGTATCTACCCTAAGGCCTATAAAAGGGACAAACTTGCGATTAGGAAGAAACCCACCTTGTGGTAATTCTCAAGAAAAAACCTGCTTACCTTTGAGCAAACATCTCGGTTTTGATTAGATATACTTAAAAAGGTTCAGTGTACGACCCTACTCTCTTCGTGGGCTCAGTCATTCCGCTACTATTCATGCCAACCACCCGTCCTCCTCTCGTCCCTTTTCTGCTTTTGGATATTGAGAAATCTTGGCTAATTTTCGAGTTGTCTTCTCGTCTACAGTGATATTTCATACCTCAGTTACAATGTATTACCTTGAGAGCGATGCGTCTAGGAGTGGCTAGGGTGAACGCAGGTAGGGAGAGGTATGGCCAGAGGAGAACATTTTTTCTCCCAAACAATTACACTGCCAGATGTAATTACCCTGGCATTAAGCTGCTTTAATGCCGGCATTCTGGTGGCCTTCCAAATGCCACCGCAAGATATTGCGAGGAGGTGCTGGAGGCCTCAGCCATCGCCATTTTCTCCCTCGCGTCGTGTCAGTGTAAAAAATGCTTCAATTCTAAGGCTATGAATTAAAACCTTCCATAATAAGTACGTCTTTCTTTGAAATCCTAAACTCTTTTGATGTCAACTCAAAGAGGGGAAGGTTGGTTTTCTTTTGCTTAAAAAAATACAAGGAATGCTTCAGAGAAAGAAGAAAAAGAGAAAGTTCACTACATATTTTTACTGAGTAGCAACGGGAGTAAAGTGATTCGGGTGAGAAAGGAGAGGGTAAGAAGGGGGATGGTGGATTTGTTTTGATTGAAAATACCGACAAGATAAATCAGATTTATTTTTTAACCTCTAGCCAATCAGAGCAAGTTAGACGCCATATTAGAAAGGAAGTGAATTTAGTGGTGATTATACACGTGCACAAAGGACGGATGGAGACGAAATTAATTTAATTTAGATGGAGGCTAGACGTGTACAACCCGTATTTCAGGATAGAGAATAAAAGGTGACATTCAGACTGGTGTCACGATAGGCAAGTGAAATGTCAAGTGCTGAACATACCTACCTCCAAATTGGTGCTGATGTAGACGTGCAGGAAAATGTGAATACTCAACAATCTATCAGCCTTCTTTTAATAATTACGGACAAAAAGAGAATTGTAATAAAGCAAACTAAGGTAAGAAAATGCCAATTTGCAAGTTCGGAATTTAGTTTTTAGACTAATACTACGGGAATGGGGAATGGTAAGACGGTAGTTGGCCTTGTTAGACGAAAGCGCATTAGTACAAAAATTGGGATAGAATGAGCACAGACCTAAAATGTTCATTTAGATTGGGGTCGATGGCGGTCTCACGATAGCGAGCGACAACCTCAGTAACGTTGCCCTTTAAACTGGGAATATGCCGTTGCGATATATCCCAAGCGCTAAATCCGTTGTTTAGGTGTAGCAAACGGGGGCCGGTGTCTCGACTTCCAGACGAGGATTCATCAACCTCCCACGGCCAGACAACACGGACGAATTCCACATGCGTGTTGAGGGGAATTTCGCACCTAAAAAGGAAGTTGTGGGAGAGAGAAAACCAGCAGTTACAGGTGCAAACACTTCATCACACAAGATGGTACATACCTTAAAGTAAATTCCGCGATGTTAGTGTATTGTTTTACTCTAACAGGAATGTTAAAGTACTCGCCATTTTTGAGTCGCCGCGATGGAATATCCAACCGAATGTTACGACCGATTTCACGAATTTCGTCACGTTGGAACTTTTTAAGGGATATTTTCGAAAGAAATCGAAAGTTAGACATTTGGGTAGCAAGAGGTGTCCAACATTGCCTTGAAAGTGCTGCGGAATCCAAGAGTAGATTTATAGTAGACGACTTTATATATTGAACGGTATTTATTCTGTAACTAACGTCGAGTTCGTTATTCAACGAGTCATTCCATGCTCTGTTTTCAATGTGAATTGAGGCGTGGCATGTTGATCGATTGCTTGACGACAGATTTTCAATTAGGCATCCGGTGAAAAAGTGCCGATTGCTAGCAATTACTTTTATAATGCAGCATGTGCTCATATGTTGATTAAGGTTTTTCAAAACATTTGGGGCTAAAACTGAGTGACATAGAAGATGCAGAGTTGGATCGTCTTCGGACAATTCCCTTTGAAACAAATGTACAGTGGTAAGCGGTTGATTTTGGAAGTTATTCGTATCTGGATTAATTGATGCATTGACCTGCAAATTTCCTACGTTAATGTTAAGAGATACATCATCAATGTTTCCAGTTGAGGCGAAATCTTGCATGTATATGGATGTCTCTTTTGCAGAGCCCGTGTCAGTAAAAAATGCAGCTCCGTTGGGAACAAATCTTGTATTGAGAACGTCAATTTCAATTGAACGAATGACAAAAAGCAAGATCCAAATTGAAAATATACATTCCTTTCCGGCGACCATAGTATTAAGAATATCCAAAAAGGTTTAGTCACATAAGCATTGTTGGCATTTACGACGCAAGAAATAATTAAGAATAGTGGTATGAAGCAGCAAAAACGTTAACACCTCATCCTCGGCTTTAAGAATGCGTAGAGACCAATCAAAATGACGCCAGGTCTCTCAAGGCTGCAAATCAAAATAATTTAAACAACACAAAATATATATGTCGGACTAACATTGTACAAAATGAAAGCGTCAAAACGGCCGAGATAATTATAAATCCTTTCAAGTGGCTGACAAAAAAGCTGCCGGTGATAGCATAGTTTTGTGCGAAGTGCTCGCAATCATACCAAACTGAAAGTCACGAATATGCCATTAAAACTTTAAATTGAGTCTTTTTATCCCAACTTATATCTTTCCGCGCCAGTTAATCAATTTGTGGGATGGCAATATGATAAGCACTCTTGCACCTTTTTAATTATAGCAAGGTGAAATTTATCATTAATCATGCCCAGTCACCTTAGAACTCACATTAATAAAGGCAGGGTGATTTTTTTTAGAACTTCAGGCATATTACCTCGAAGTCCGCCATCGTTACTTACTCTACCCGCCCTTCTTACTTTCAAGTCGCTTTAGAACCTTGACTGTCTCTCTATCCCTCTTGCCTCTCTTTTAATCCTAATCAAACTTTTTAAACCCTAATATAGCGCTTAGCTCTTTCCTTTATTGCGTTAATGACCTCGTCCGTCCACCTTTATTCCTTTATGACTTGAAACTCCTCGTCTTATTCTTTCCGTGTAATCTTATTACTGCACTGTTTTCGATGAAAGAGGGAAATAACCTAATCAAGACCATGTTTTCATTAATGAAATGGCACGCACGACGCTATCTACATTGTAATTTACGGTGTGCGGTGTACGGTGTACTGAGGTTCATTATTTGCATGTCCTGAGGTGTTGGTCCACTTATCCATCCATTTAAAATCACCTCTAATTTGTTCAACTAAAATAAAAAACCGGCGTTATGTGGTAAATTGCCTCTTATTAGCAAATTACTGATTATCCACCTATCTCACGCGGACCATTTGACAATGCTCACGGGTTAAGTTAATTTTCGTTAGTCTTCGTCGATCTTCTCATGGTCACATCTCTCCCCATTTTTGAGGGAAGAAGCATCGACAGAAGGTGGCACCGCGGTCCCACATGTTTATATACACTGTAAAACAATTTGCCAGTAACCACAATTTCGATTAGTAAACAGGTGTCGAGGTTGGACCTTCAGCTTCTGTAACTTTTTGTCTTTATAGACTCAACCTGTGCCACTTTTAGGGAGATGTTGCATTATCTCAATTATGCACCTTTTTTCGATCGGAGTAATGCGCAGGAAACCTACGGAAGCCGGAGGAATTCTCTTTGTAGACGATCTAAAAAAGCTTCGAAATGACTTCACTCTCGTGGATGTCACTTTTACAAATTGGTACTTAGTACAGGCAGACCGTTTGTACTGGGAAAAGAACTGCGTTTAGCCCCTTGCATTATCCGAAAGTCACCTTATGCAGTACCCAAAGACTATTTAAAAATAACCAATTTCGGATGTAAATTTGAGGGTTGTTTGAAATAGTTCAACGAATATAACCCTTTCTTAATTTCGGACCGAAGTAAAGAACCTTTTTTTCCCTCTAAAGACATAATCTCTAGAAGGTTCTCTTTTTCCTTCTTCTTCCCTGTGGTAATGGGAGAGGTCTGAGGTGATTTAAAGGGCTAATTTGTAAGGTTTTTGAGCAATTTGCTTACTTCACAATTGGCGGCTTCATGCTTTGGAAGTCGAGGCCTTTCGGTCGACTATAAATCGCGACTAATCCGTTTATGGACAAATATAAGTTGTCGAAAAGAATCCCTCACTGGTAAATTTTGCGGTTTTCGTGAAAGGTACCCTTTTACTCATTTGTCCTCTGGGCACAAAGTGTGTCACTTGTAGAATGTCATGTAGCCGACGAAGTGTCCATAAAAGAACCCCTGTCAATGATATTGTTGATCAAGTCGGAGAAATCTAGGCAATCTACTTTTCAGGTTTTGTTGTCTAAGACAACAGCTAAACTTACAAATATGCTTCTTAATATCGTAGATTGGAACCAATTTATGTCTGGCTCACAGGTGAGGGTGAGCACGGAGGCCTCTATCTCATCAGAATTTTCTTAGATAGGAGCAGATCAGCCGGGTAGGGGGCGAGAAGAATGAAGGTTAACCTGCCTTGGGTCTAACTAACCTTTGAATATTTGTGCTTATATATAGGTAAACATGGATGATTTCAGCAAAATTTGATCACACTGGAGCCGTATGCTGACTGAGTATGTCCGACAACACGTTCACCATTATGTTGAAGTGGGGTGACGTAAGGAGATGATGAGATGCGGTAACGTGCTTCGATTAAGGTTTTTGGACAACTAAAACTTGGAAGAAAGGGTAACACTTCATAAGGTGGGTTTTAACACAAAAAAACTTCATAAATCAATGCCTCAGATTCTTGGATACTAGATAATGTGGTCGAATATCAAATTGTCGTTGCGAACTTGCCTTTTCGGCCTCAAGAGTACCGAAAAACGAGCAATAGCAAATATCTACGCTGAAGGTTGCGAAACTCGATGAAGATGACAGCCGTCTTGCGTGGCTAGTCATTAATATTATCGTAGGGATAAAGCGAAAATATGCCATTGCCGACGTCACGCTTGTGAAAAGTTGGAATCCTCCAGCCCCATTTTTACTCCCAAATATCAATGCATTCGAAGTCTTAGTCTACGAGGCCACGAGATTTTTATTCACTATCCTCCGCCTAATTGACTTCACGATTCGCTTTTTTCAGCCTGGTTCCTGTGAGGACGACAATTTTTTGTCAAAATGCCGGTGAAGACTTTAACCGGTAGTGAAGTAAGTTTAGCTCAGTTAATTTGGATTAGGTCGCACTTTCAAATAATTTCCACAATATTTTCTTATTGATCATTAAAAGGTGCATAAAACATCCTTACTAACGTTTTCCCATCCTCTCGACTTATTAAGACGGGTCAGCTAGGTGTATTCTGGTTCTGAAACCAGACAGTATACACTGATAGCAAATAGGTAACACGCGTTGCTACAGAGTAGGAGGTTAAGTAGACCATTTCATAGACACTTGCTATAAAACTTTATGCGTAGACGAATCAAATTCTCCGATTATGTACTTCAGATTTACCAATGTAGCAGTAGTTATCTCCTGGCGCACTATAAATGCGCGCAGGGGATATGTGGGGATAAATATTACTATTATCCCGATTTGGTGGAACCGGAGTGATCAGACGAAATTGATATCCACTCTAATTACAAAACCTGATAATAGGAGTTAGCCACTAGCAATGTGCAATCCAAATAAAGCATTTCCAAGTTATGTTTGTTTTAAGATCATTTTGAAACGTCTAAAAAAGTCAGACTTTAAGGGCTACTAAGTTATAATAAAGATTACATTTGCCGCGTGATTATATAAATGGCGTAGTTTAAGGGAAGTCCACAATTCTTATAGCATTCACTTCTATTTTAACGAGTTTTGTTTGTATCACCTGCAATTTCCAAATTGATTGGCCTATTAGAAATCTAGGACGCCGGCGTATTACATACCGCACTGAGTTTCTAGGTCAAACGCCGCCGAGATGGAGCTTGGTGATGATGTCCGTCCTGCCAACGTTGAACCAGCGGGGAGTGTGCATGAGCTCATTAGAGTTGATGATGAAGGATACGAGCATGATTTTCCGAATAACCAACCAGAACCCGTAGTAACTACGGAGCCGGAGAATAACAATCAAGAGCCCGTGAATAAGGAAGAGCTTGAAAAAGAACTAGCTGCGGTAAGAAATGCTGTATCCTTATTATGAATAGATTGAGGAGGAAATTCAGCACCTGAAAGATGCTCTTGTTGAAAAGGGCAAGCAGCTGGCCGAAATAAAGAAAAAATTGGGCTATACAGATATGACCACTATCGCCTACGATGTCAAGGAAGGTATCAACAAAATTGGGGAAAGCGAACCGTTAGTTGCGTTGAATAGTTATATCAGTTTTTGTCCCGCAGAGCTCACACATTTTTTTTAAATTTGTCTAATTTCGCTCTCCAGTGTACAGAAAACCCAACGTGCCTTCGCACAAGCCAGGAGCAAAACGCTTGATGCCGCGGAAGATGTGAAGGAAAAAGTATCCACATCTATCGAAAACATTAAGTGAGTATGAGTTTATTCACGTTTCATGATTTTGTAGGAATTCAGAGACCTTCAAGAATATATCAGAAACCGTGGGATCTGCAATTGGTGCTGTTAAGGTTGGTGTAACCGCCCTCATTTACTTCACCTATGATTTCCTGTATGCTATTCAATTTAGCCGCCCTTATTCTTTTCAACACTGCCTCGTTTTGATGCCCGCTTGGGGATAACATGTTTTTCCACGTTTTTATTTTATAACTATCATCAAATGGCATTGCTATTATATTCCCTTTGCGTTTCTTTGTGAATTTCTGCATTCATGATTTTCTTCGAAAAAAAATGTTCTGAAACTGATGACTTAAACTGACTGTAGGTGGTCATTCAATTGCCAATTGTAATATCATTTAACTCGCCTCATTATTTTCGTATTCTCAATCTCTGTCTAATTGTAAGCGGAAATCTCAAAAGGCAATGATATGTCAAAATCACAACCTGCCATTGCTATCGTTAGGCTTTTGCGATGCCCAGTTTCGCTCGTCTGACCTGGTGGGAACTCGTGGGGGGTCAAGCGGAGACTGACGCTTCCCTTTGCCCCTCACCTGCTGCTTCTTCTCATTCTCAAGGGTCCGAGCTATAGCAGGTTCGGTTAAGAACCTCTCACAAAAGCAAGAGATCTTAATGTTGTTATCGTTCTTTCTGTTGACGTTTGATGTCTGATCTGCAACATTTTTGCCTTCTCTTTCATCTGCCGGACTGTCGTTGCCTTCAGAAACCGACTTCTGACTTTTCATTATATATTTCATAGTGCCTGGATCGATGTCAAACCATTTTATGCCACGGAGGAAATGACAAGTGTTCTGCCCCGTTCTTCTCACCATTAAGTTCCTCCTGTAATAGTCTTGTTGCCCTTTATCCAATGATTCTGTTCAGGCTTTGATTCATGCCTGCTCCGCATCCAGGTAATAACCCCATCTAAGCATGGTCATATGCATAAACAAAAGCGTTTGGGGTGGGTTCATTTTCTCTAATCTCAAACCACTGGTCCTTGTATGCGCTCTCACGCTTACTGCATTTTTAAGGTTAGGTGGATTTTGATTCGATTACTCTTAACAGAGTATTCGTTCTGCACTTCCGGCGATGTTTAACATCTACTTAGTCGGATTTTACTTTGACGTATTTCGGTTTGTTTTACATCTGCCAAGTATTTTCATCGTTTCTCGCCATCCATTTATCATCATCTCAATTTTTCATTTCATAGCCTTTTTGAGTACCGAGAATGGCAAATCTTGTCACTAATACTTGAGTTATATACATTGTCTTTTTGAATATTTTATTACAATGCCTAACGAAAACATGTAGGTTTTAGTGAAGTAGTACATCTTGTGGATGGTAAATTCGCTATATCAAATTCGGTTTTTTCTGGATAAATGGCTATTTGTCCCCCCACAATGGACGGTAGGAAAATGTTGTCTGGGTTTTCGCCTTGAGATTGTTTTATTCCTGACTGGCGAATTACGCACTTATCTAGCTTTGCGCCTCTTCAGGTCGTATAAATATCTTTGTATTGGAACTATGGGCACGCTTTTTCTTTGAACACGTGTATCTTCCAGGGTATCAATTCCTGACTAAATCTCACCCCCTCGACGGCGGTGCTGGAGAAAGCCGATGATATTTTTGTACTCATTCTCGCCCTCTGTTGTGTTTCCCTCTTGTGAATAGTTGGATCGCCTGTACGATGCCACACTAATACTGCCGCATCTTTGTTGAGCTGCAGCTAATTTGTGTTACTTTTTTGCCAGGATGCTTTCGTAAAGTCGACTTATGGTACGCTGCCTGAGGAAGGAGATTAAGGCTCCAAGCAACAATCATTATCACAAGGACAGGGTTTTCTCCTCACGAAATACAATCCAACTCTCTTCTACACCCCACAACTTCTCTGCTCTATTAATTGTCTAGGTTAACAACTCCAAACTGTAATTTTGCGTTTTGAGATTTACAAAACTTTTTTCATTCCCCTTTCGGTTTTCATGTGTGTGTGTGGATGAAAATGTTAAATTTTTTGGGAATGCACTTTAATTCCCGAAATTACCTTTGTCTTTTGAAACAACTCGGATTAATTTGTAAAAGAAATATAAAGGACTGATGTGCAGCCGTCCATCTGTTCATTTAGAGGTGGAATTTTCGCTTGTAGGCACACTTAAGTGCGAGAGGAGGTTATTGTCAATGTCAGGACGAGAGTCGCTATGTTCATGAATTTCGATTCGCCTTCCCCCACTGTAAATGTGTTGAGTCTGAGATCACTAACGGAGAGGGGGCTTGGGCCGTGATTTGGCCAAAGTTGGATGCCACTGCCTTTTCCAGTGTGAGGGTCTGTGACGCAAATAAGAGACAGGGATACATACCAAAGGACAATTTAGCTATAATGTGTTATTAATTGTAAGGTTTGCTCAACTAAGCCCTATACCGAGGTCATCCCAACACATTCATAGACGCAATTTTGATTGACCATTTAATTGCCTCTGCCATTCATACTTGAGGCGTTCAATCGTGTGTACGCTTTCACTATGATTGTATTAATTTCTTCTGCCTAACTCGGAGCTCCTGTCAAATCTTTTTCGCGAATGAACTGTCGTCACATTCGCCTCCTCCGTGGTGTCTGGGTCATCGGGACGGAGGAGGGACAACTAACAGAATCAGTGTTATTTCTTCCAGCTACGATGTTAACCGTAGATTTAAAAAAACAATTGTTTATAATTCTTTCGTGATGCCATCGTATCCATAAAGTGCACTACTGACTGGGAGATCTGGTAATGCTGGTAGTGCAACCAGGCGATAAGCCTGGAAGATGAGGGCCAGCGTGGTATTAACCCTAAACGTGAAGCGGGCTCTGACGTGACCCTCCCGCCAGCCTCCATTCCCGACTTCAGGACAAGCGAAGTAAACCGAAAAAGCAGCTGACTAAGATGGAAAACAGACTTTGTAATGGGAAATTAAAGGCTCAACGCATCGCTTCAGAGAAAAACGCAACCTTGTCAATTGAGCCTATTCATGAAGGTTGCTGGTCTCCTCCCACGTTGTGGCTAAAAGTACATCCTGCCTGAGTGACCTGCTACCTTTGGTAAGGGCAAGGCAACCGGTAACGGTGGAGCTGAGATCACGTATTTGTTGACCTCTCGCTTGCAAAATAATAAATTTGTTTTCATTTGTCCTCAAAACGCCGAGACTTCCTAACCTCGCGTACTTTACCTGAAGGGGATGCAAATGACCCGAGAAACACGTGATAGAACGATTAGTGGTAATTGAGATGAGATTAAAGATTACGGGCGAATTGAATGAGACTAAAGGACTTTATGTAAACAGAGGCTATTCAATGGCGGCGATGCATGGGGGCAATGGGAGATACAGCGGGATTGCGGACTAACCCCAATTTTGCACAGGGGGGGGGCTGTGTGGCTCACACAGGCTACGGCATCCAACCGCATGTAGGATTGTATCGCATTCCAAAAAAGTGCTCAAGGGAGCGTTTCCTCCGGTAACTCCACCCGAAATCAACAAAGCAGAGGACTGCTCAGCTCCTTTTGCGGAGATTTTCTGTGAACCACAGAAAGACACCGCTTAAAACCTCTTCGGTTAGTCTACGAGGATCTGGCTCTTAAGAGAAAACAACTTACAAATACACTAGGTTATGGAAATCCAACCGCAACTAGCACCTCTGCCTCAATGAAGGACTGAGGCCTCGAATCAAGAGTTGCCAATTAAACTGTCAATCCACGAATGGTGGCGACGAAGCCGCGAAATTAATCGTAGTCAAAAAATATTTCAACATATCTGATCACACGAATCAAATCTTCATTCTCACAATGAAAGTCCATTTTCCCGTTTTCAAGGCCTATCGAGTACGATCAGTGGAGCAACCGAAGACCCACCTTTCAGTGAAGAACGCCGATTTTGTAAAAGGTTTAACTAACCGCACTTTGCCAACGCGGTTGTTCGGCATAAGTGAAACCCATCTGTTACCGAGCAAGGCTGACAGGTTACAAGAGCTTGGTCGGAGGTAAATCAGCCTAAACACGAAACGAGCACAAAAAGCCGAAGCGCATTGGGCATAACTCCCGTCCCAAATGAATGCCACGTCTCCAAAATCACAAAACCTCGCCGCCGTCAATGAGCTTGGCAAGACACTGTCCACGCCCAAGGAGACGACCTCAACAATCAATTCATTCCGGTTCGAAGGGTCAGCGCGCCTGCAAAAACTATGAGCCCTTTACACTACTTGGCATTCAGGACACGTCCCTGATCGTCAGGTCTCGTCACATGATCCCCACCGCCTTCGTTAGTCGGCCACCTTAGGGTAAAGCCAAGACTCAATAAAACATGCAAAAGACAAAAAGCTAACACGTGTGCAAAGTGCCACCTCAAAGTTGCGCAAATCCATGAAATGTAGGTTTATTTCGCGTTAGAACAAGCACAAAGAGCCAAACTCTGACTATTTAGACCTCTAAATTTGAAAGCGTTTTTACATACTACTGAAGCTTTCGCATTCACAACTGTTTATATATAAAACCACCAAACTCTATCGGTCAAATAGAATCGAGGAAGACTAAACAACGCCCTTAAAAGTTTATACAAAAACAACTCCTGCTGTGGGGGAGGCAAAGGAGTTGAATGAACGGGAAGGATATGATGAAAGTGGGATTACACGTTTGTAAGATCGGTTTCTCAACTCTTTATATCCAAAACCTCTAACTCCTCCTCCAAGCCTTCCAAATCGGCGTCGTTGAAGAGTTCCTCGTCGATAGTCAAGTTTTCTGGAAAAAGGCGTATTTTTGGAGCAGAAACAACTCTTTCAATCAAGCGTTACTCATAAGGCAGTAGTAGACTCGTAACAGAACTAACCGTTTTTTGGTTCACAGGGCGGGTTTGATGAGCCAGCCTTAGAATTTGAGAGCGCAGCATCACCGGGTTCTGGGTCGGAAATGTTTTTAAAAGAATGTTCAACATAAGTTAACAGCTAAAGTTTAAGATTATATTGGCTAGGAGCTGGAATAGCATTCAAATAAGACTGACGATCTTAGTAAAAGTCTTCTTCAAATAACACAAAAAACCGTCGTTCAGAGTTTATGCACAACTGTGCTTAAGTTAGAAATATTTAGAAAGTAAAAATCATTGAATTTGAGTCATGATGTCTTAGATTTCGGCACCACACACTTGTCAGTGAAATCTGTTACTTGAAAAGAAAAATGAAAAAGAGATGGTTGAAACCACACGCGCAGAAATTAGGGGGCCGTATTGCATACTCAAACATCGACGAATTCAAGCAGTTCAACAGGTCGAAAAAAGTACAGAATAAAGTATATAACATATGTAAGAAATGCGTACCAGATTCCTGTAGGACCTCGATGTCGAACGCCCCAATGTCAATGTCATGGACCTCGTACTCCTCCTAAATGATATGAAAAGCGTTTTCATTAAATAAAATCAGGGAAGCATTACTTCTAAATATTAAGGGAGTATCGCGATCTGTTTGGAGGACCAACACTCATGCATACTGACGGCACAAAAAGGGGGTAGTGGGACATACTAAGATCACTCATACGAGAACAAGAATGACCGCGGTCATCATAATGGCCGAACAGGTAAAGGGAAACATTAGACTCTTACTTCACCATCTTCTGTTTCACGGAGGCGAGAATCACAGACGTCTCCATCGATTTCCTCACCTTCGTTTACGAAGTCTGGGTTAAATTCGAACATTTCTCGACCGGAAATCTAAGACGCAAACGAAGAATTTGATAACCAAGACAAGCGAACTTACAATGGATGAAATGTAATAAAACTGGCTGTAGGAGTTAAGCAGCAATAAAATTTAAGATTTAAAGGCTTACACCCATGAGACGACCCTGA
The DNA here is from genome assembly GCA_017562135.1 of Dipylidium caninum. Lineage (NCBI taxonomy): Eukaryota > Metazoa > Platyhelminthes > Cestoda > Cyclophyllidea > Dipylidiidae > Dipylidium > Dipylidium caninum. The sequence continues at coordinate 468,901 of QEYB01000282.1, read as the reverse complement.
GCAAAGTTAGCCTGTTTATTTTCTTTCTCCTGTTTCCCGGCGGCAATCTTTTCGGCTCTCTAGCAAACAACCATAAAAATGGGAAAATTTGTACGACAAGGGATACAACTAAAATGTAAGCAAATAGATACCTTCCGCTTTTTCCACTCCAGGAAAGTTTGAAGAGTAACCTTGGTTTGATTCATTCCAAGAAGACGACGCTATAGAAATGGACAGTGAAGGAAATTTTACACACAAAAAAATTACCCCTAAACGGAAAGAGACGAACCTCGGATTCAATAAGCTCGTCTAGGGAAATGGTCTCTTTCTGCTCATCCATCTTCCTTCTATCTTTTTTGAGGATGAAACCGGGAGGCAAGCAGTGTCGATAGTGACACCCGTCACCGTTTGGACAATTCCAAAACCAACCATACTTGCCTTCTTCTACAGCATCCAAGAAGAATTTGCAAATCTACCAGAAGCCATAAAGAAGCATTAATGACGCATATTACTATTGTAGTAGGAGGAAGACCCTTGTTTTGGGCACCGTGTTTCTTTGTGATAACATCCTCCAACTGTTCCTGATTCCAATCGTCCATTTCCCCACGCTCGTCTTCATAGAGGTTCTTCTTTTCCGTCTTACGCTCGATGTTCAAGTCATGGGAGAACCTGCACTTCTCACCTTTGGTACATGTCCCCTGCTTGAAGAATATGCAGAGAACCGATTTTGGGTCAGCCCCTAGAGGTGATGTTCTTCATTGTCAGCGCAACTACCTTTAGAGATTTTCTGAAGTTCTGCCACCGGTTTGAACAATAGACTGAGCTCATCAGGTCCCCCCTTCTTCTCAGCTTTGCGAGCCTCCTTTTCCTGCTGCAGTTTTTCTATCTTAACGAGAAGTGAAGGAGTAAGAAATGCATCATACATCTCGATAAGATTTGTTGCCATACGTGACCTGCTTCTGCACTTGTTGCACATATTTTTGTTGCTTAGCTCCCTTCTTATTTTTTAATCCGAAGGTCTTGTCTTCGATTACCCTCTTCTTCTCCTTTTCGAGTGCCTTCTTCGAGGGTCCGTCACCACCCTTCTTCTTCGGAGGCATGAGGAAAACCCACACCAAGTTGACCGCCCTACTTTAGTAATCAACTAAACTATAAATCGGTCATCGAAATAATTATTAGATTACTGCCATACACAGTGCATTAGTTGAAACGTTGATAGTTGTCAGTTTATCTACGCACAGTCAAAAATCCTCTTACTAATTTTTGAATTCATAAATAAGTAAATCTATTTTACTGTGGAAACTTAAGGCACGTACTTGTTCTAACTAATCGACAAACTCACAAGATTTCTAACTGCAAGTAGTACAGTAATTCCCCTACTATGGGTAACAGCCTGATGTTTCACTTCAGATCGACACAGAAAACTAGGGTCATATAGCATAATAGAGATATACAACAACGAAAGAAAAACAACGTTGGAAAACTAATCGCTTTTATGTCTAGCGAAGTTATATCCCAATATACTAGGCCTCTCTGCCTCCTGCTGTATAAACGTCCCCTGGCGGTAGTCTAACTCATTATCTGGAACCCCACCTCCATTTGCCAAGATGAGCTCAAAGCTGAGTTCACTACAAATGTTTAATTTTTAGCGCTTCGGATACCACTTATGGATTCTTATTGCTTTGATTTCTACCGCTTCTCATGATTGTAATGTTCCCCAAATCATCATACCTCATATAAAGCGATGACTCGAACAACACTATTTTTAATACTACGCAATCAATACTAAGCAAATGGTCGCTGAAATTTTAGTCAATCTGTCAAGTATGGCTTATGCTCATCGCCCTCGAACTATCTAGATTATTAAATATCAAATATCTATTGTCGCGCTCGAAGTCGGCAACCTGTTAGCTCTTGAAACGTTGAAATTAGAGATCATGTTTACGCAATAGACCGTTCCATTGCTCCAATTGTTTACGCTGACATGTTACGATCAAGCCTATCATTGCACAGCGAGCGACGACTGAACGCACCCCTCGATTCTGCAGTAGATGTTAAAGATATGTCAGAAGTTACCCTTCACAACATCGCAGTAGTCTCAGCAACAACGTTCAAGGCCCCGCTGACATCCTCTGTAGTATGATTTGATGTGGGCAGCCAGTCGCGACGGGCAACATGCCAGCTAGCTCCATACTTTTATCCCAAGTCTATAATTAAAGCAAATCAAATTGAGCCCGCATCCATATTGCTCCGATTAGAGTGTTCAAGTGAAGACAGGACCGATAATTTTAAAGCTCAATAATTACCCTTATTAGGGGTTTTAGTGACGCCAATTTCACCGCACAAAAATTATGAGGGGTCTAAATTATTACTTATACCAGGGTTTGTATACCAATCTTCTGCTTAGTTTTAGCTAAGATTTCGTCTATTACATCATTATAGCCAGTTACACCAAGCAGCGCAGAAGCGGGCAACTTGGTTAATCTCCACCACCTCGTAACGAGTGATATTATTGTAGAGGGGAACTCTTTAACTTACTACCCATTAATCTTCACATAATTGCTTTATGGGTTCTTTCTAAGGCCATAATAAGCATAAAGGCGTGTGTTTGTCAGTGATGCGCGGAGTGGGTGTTCATAGGCACGGGTCAACGCCTGTTAACACAGCATTGACGACCTTTTCCTTGGCGTTTCTTTAACCACTCGTGGTGCTATAGGCGATCTCCAAAGTAACCATATAACAAGAAGAGGAGAAACTCATGAGTTAACTCGAGTTGCAAAGACGCACCAAGGCCTGCGAATTCCACCTCACTGGGTGAAAATACGGCAATGAATATTTGTATTGGAGTGTGGTGCCCGAGCCCAGCCGACGCTTGCATTTCAGCTAAACTTCTTCCCGCCCCCCGGGCTCCTTAAGAGAGAAGGATCGAGATCGCAGTGACTTTGGTAGTGACGCAAATTGAAGGTATAAATGATAGGCCATTTTCAGAATGGCGCTGACAATGTTGTCACCTATGGTACTTTGTAGGAAATAATTGGAAAGTAAAATCCACCATAGACTTAATTCACTAAAACTTAAGGGATTTTGTGACGCTGACAGTCAGCATCAATAATCGGCCTCTCGCTTATCCTCTCGTTAACCACATGATCCCTCCTCCCCCTCATTTTCATGGAGGCAACGATAGTGTGCCAAGGTCCCTAGTCTTTTCGATTTCAGCGTGTGCCTCTGACGCTGAGAAAACCTAGAGTTAGAGGCAAACACGTTAGGTCACCAAATCCAGAGTTTGAGATGCCTTCCTTGACACTCTCGGTCACAACTCAAGCCAGTGGACTAAGCGCTTTAAAATACGGGATAATAAGTATGTCAGAGAAGTAGAATGCGTGGCTGGTGGGGAAGTAAGCCAGGAACACCATGGTCGCCTTGAAGCAAGCTAAATAAGCGAATGACCCTGTCAAGCATCAATGCTTCAAACTTGGCGCCTTTTACGTGTCGGAATCTCGGAGAAAAAGGAGATAACACTTCATCCGAACTTATAATGGAAACTCATCCAGTACCCGAGTTCATTGAGCCCGTGGTTGTCACCGGAACTTCGGCGGAAGACAGCGTGATTGAGAAGATTCCTCTGAAGTTCCAAAAACCTATTCGTGGTATTCTTCAAATTTGTTCAAGCGGTATGACCCAGACTAAAGTGACTTCATAACCTGTGTCAAATTGAATATGAAATCGTGCTATCAAAACGGACATGGGGAAGGCCGAGTGGGAAGAAAAAACTATTGCAAATGGCAAACGCAGCTGAAGCATCGCTGGTTCCCCAGCCAATATTAATCACTTGACAAATAGCCACATTCATAAAATAGATAATGTGACATCCACGACGCTTCCTCACAGCTAGAATTCGTTTCGAGAAGGGTAAAGTAAATGACAAATACGATTACGGTTAGGGAGACGTTTAGAGAGTGGCCATGTGGGGGGTGGAAGTAACCCAAAGCGAGGAGCTTCTACGACGTACATGAGTGGTGAGGAAGACCGAATACCCGATGCCCTGAAGGGCCAAGAAACCGTGTTAATTAATTTATTGAAGAGACTGAGGACGGAAAGTTCCATCCAAACTCTACTGGTCAAATTGTCAACAAATAAAAGAACTACAATCATTCACTCGCATAGAGTGAATTTCTCTGGACTCATGTCACACGTATCGAAAAATACTGCCTCCCCCAAACATCAGTGAATTGATCAACAAAAGTGCTTCCAACTCGCTTAAGCACAAGATCCCATGGTCCGCATTATTAAGTCCAAGACAGGAGCAAAAAACAAACACACAAGGATGATGACAAAATACTCGGTACAGAAGATGCTTAAATAACAATATTACAAGCGACCCAAAAGCTTGTATGTGTGAACAATGTCCCAGTTAGTTAAAAATAGGAAGGGAGAGGGGATGGAAAGGGCCGGAGTGGTGCAAGCATGTTGTGGTAGAGTCTCCTTTCACAACCCTCCCCACCCATCCGCAATGCTCTTCTTTCTGGTTACAGGAAAAAAAAGGAGAGGCCTGAGATTGTGAATACCTTGCCAGTAGGTAAGTTGCGATGTGGCGCTGGTTTGTGATAAAGGAGGAAAGGGAGGAATATCGGCGGCAAAATGAGGTGGGGCGGAGGCCACTGAGACTTCTCTTCTTTAATCTTCGTTGGTAAGATGTGTACAGACAAACACACGCACAAGCAACCGCATACAGATAAGTAGGGCATGTAGTCAAATGTGAAAAAAAAAATAAAATGCTAGACGAGACGCGCCTCCAATTGCGCGATAAAAGAGACGGACCTGAGAGAGATGTCTGTTCACCACGTAGAAAAGGGAGGCGGAGAGGACATAAGGTTACTGAAAATTGTGGTAGGGGTGAAGTCGCATGAAAAAATATTTATATATGACAATGACACTACAGAAAAACAATGATGTATCTACAGAGGAAGGAAATGAGAATAAAGTGTTCATCCAGAAGAAGGGATAAGACTGCCGCGAAAGACTTGATGAACTTGGACGTGTGTCCGAGTGCTACGAGGCCCTCGCTTTACATTTCTTGTGCGCTAAACGGCAGTGTGTGGAGGGGAGGAGACGATAGAGGACCTGAGGCTGAACACTGACCTTCCCAGTCGTCATAGAAGAGCTTCCACTGAACGCAAAAAAGGCAACAAATCTTGATTATTCGCATAATAAAAGATAATTCCCTACCATTAGAAGGCTATTAATAGTGATACACCTATCGGCGTTGTCTAAATGTAAAATAGCCATCAACGATGGTATTAGCATAACACCAAAATAGAAAGACGAGCATTCGAACTGACATTTCAAAAACCCATTTTAGTATTGCATAACTCCCATACCCCTCCCGCAATGTTAGTAAGAAATCTGTCTAGTTCGCATTAAATACCACGCGTTTCGCTACCGTCTCTTAAACTACCCCTGATTAGTTCCTCCACGTCAGCTGTCTTCCATTCCCTATGCGTCGCACCTAGTACCAAACATAAAAATATGTTTCTATATCTCTCTCGCTGGATTTCGGAATAAACGGCCGCTAGCAAATACACCAGATGATCGCTATCATAGCAGGAGGGTGAAAATCTGTCAAATCTATTTAGTTGAATACTTCCTGGAAAGTCTATACCTACGAATCAAATAAAACCTCCTCACCTCAAACTCCATACAAAGACGAGAAAAATGAGTCTATAGTAATGTCGGAAATGATTTAGAGGAGGATAATACCCCTCACTCAAGATGATAATTTAGCCATAGATAGTGTAACAGTGAAAGTAAAGTGATGTTTGAGGTCACCACCGGGAAGAGCACTAATAATTCCACCTTTAAGTCTATCATGGACATTGTGCAAAGAAGTGACAAAAACGGGGAGGTCATAATTGCGGATTAACAAACAACTACATAATTCCCCTTTGCCCGATTATTACCGCATGGGTTATGAATTCTGCAGTAAAAATGGGGGCTGAATATAACATGAAGATCAAGCTTACACAAAAGGGCCCTTCGGACATTCCAAATCTTCGTTGTAGTGAAAAATACGAGTTAATGAACAACAGCTAGGACACTCACATTCAAGCACATCATTGACAATGTCGGCCGTGAGTTGGATATCCTCGTTGACCTTGCTGTTGTCGTTGTTGCTGTTGGTGGCAGCCATGGTGCTTGTATTGTCAGTGCTGCTGGTATCGCAGACCGATGCATACTGCTGCGGTTCATACAGCATAGATGATCGACATTCCGCAAATTGCGGTTGTTGCGGGAACGGTACTTGTTGTTGGGAAAGTTCATAACAGTTGTAGGTTGAATCATTGAGGAAAGGCATGTCCACCTCACAGCTCGTGTTCTCAAGGTTTCCTTGGTATTGAGGTTGAGGAGGTGGACCATAGAAGAACTCGTCATCACTATCGACGACAGAGTGGTTCAAGGTTTCTGGGGTGTGTGGGCGCTTATGACCAATCACCACTGAAACTGCCGAGCCGACAGAATGGGGTGCGATGGTGGAGAGTGGAAGGGAGGGAGGCGGAGGTGCGGCGCTGGTAGGGATAACATCCATGCCCCTTGCCTGGCAGCGACTTGTCACCTTCTCCCGCAGGCTCGCCTTCACGTGGCTGTTGCATAAAATAGGTGAAAAGGAACCTCGGTAAGCACTATCATTTTCTGCCGAGCACGATCGTCTATTCGACCACTTATCGCTTATATTGAGTTATGCGCCTTCCGTGCCAAAAATAACAAATCCACTTCCGAATACGTATCGCCCGCAAGCATCTTTTGTGGGTGGTCAATTGAAGGCCGGCTGTTAGCCGAGTCTCAAATGTCTGTTTCACCGTAGTGTGTCCGACAAGAGGGGCAGATGTAAACATAAAAGAATGCCCCGTAATACTGACAAGAAAAATGAACTATAGCCACAGCGAGGGAATAACTCTCAAGATACGGCTGGGCTGTAAAACAGCAATAATGTAAAGAGATGGTATTGTACCCACCTTATGCTCATTTTATTTGTATTCTACGGTGTAAGTTTCCAAGAATGTACTTCTATCCCGGAGGGCTTACGTTTTAGCTATTTCTTCAACCCAACAAACCTTCTACCATTTCAAATAACAATTTATGCCCGAAAACGATTGCGAATACAACACGGGTGACCCTGATTCCATTCGTGTATTTGTGCGGGCCCCACATGCCTTCCTGTCGTTACTAACCGACAAGGGAAGCAGTCATAAGAGGAAGGTTGAGATGAACAGCCAAAAGAGCTAGGCTTCTCGAGTTGTGTTGAATCGACTTCCACTACGGTAATGAGGATTTTTCGTCATTCGGTAAAAGTGAGATAACAGCCTAGACAGCGACTTACGAATGAGGCAAGGAGCGGTTCTGCTGGAGTGCCATAGACAACGGCGACACGTAATTGTGGTGTTGGGGCGGTAGCTGCGTTGGAAGATGATGCTGCTGCTGCTGTTGAAAGCCAAATTGTGATTCATAGTAACCCATGCTAGACGAGTTAGAGTAAGCTTCAGGGACACGAAGGGTCGGTGTCGATGATGACTGCGGCAAAGGCGCTCTTTGTGGTTGATACAGGTGTTGATACTGTTGATGATGAGGAAGAGATTGGGGCTGGGGGCGATATTGAAATTTCTGCTGCGGCTGTTGCAGCTCCTGATGTTGATATGGACGAGAATTTACATGAGGTTGAAGAATATGGTGTTGGTTATTGGTTGCCTTTGGCTGGATGGGGATAAGGTGGGAAGTATACGAAGGAGGAGTCGTTAGTGGGGAGTTCTCGTATTGTGGAGGGTTCGCCGTAAAGAAGCCATGAGGGGGGGATGCAATCTGCTGGTGGCCGTGATACTCATGATCCAGGAGCGATAAGTGTCCACCCGAGCAATCATAAGTCGAATGCAGAGGTGCAATCTAGAATAAAACGAAGAACAAACAAATACGTGTATATCACTACATCCTGCCTTAAGAATATAAGGTTACTCATAAGCAGCGAATCTCTGAAATAATCGAACACACATCAGAATAGACAGGTAACATCTAAGCAACTAACAGGGGAAACCCATCCTCCTGTTCGATGGCAAAATCACCATCACCAATATACAGCATAAATGGTAGAATAAAAGCATCATCACAACCCGACGGATCATCAGTCGTTTACAAAATGAAAAAAAGAACGCATGACAATAAATGGTATTGCGGTCAAATGGTAGAAATTGACTAAAAACTAAAATTGTATCGTAAACCACAGGACGAGAATAGATGGCTAACCTTCTGTCGCTGTTGATCGGCTGGATAAAGGTTGGAGACAGATGGATGGTGGTGGTAACCCGTGGGTGAGACGCGTACATTAGGAGCTATTTCCTTCATGCGACGAGAAAAATCCTCCAACGGTGTCCGTTGATTGACCGAAAAATGTGGTTGAGGTCCAGAAACCGCAGGCGTTGAGGGTGGCAGCGCACCATCGAGTTCACTGAAACCCTCAGTACCCAATACCTGCATTGGATGACAGGAAGTAGCAGCAACAGCAGCGGAAGTTGGAGGAATATCACTTCCACTGTTGCAATACCCACAACTCGGTTGTGATTGTTGAAGCTGCCGATGCTGAGGAAGAGGAGTTGATGTCCCCTCTAGCAAGTTGTGACTTCCCGATCCATAGGTCGTGACCTGACCGACATTTTGTTGGAACAGAAGACGCTTACAAAGGCAAAACAAAGGCACTTTAACGCCGACACCTATATACCAAATACCTAAATGGTCGACTATACGAAATCCGGAAATAGTCAAACTATTCAGAGTTACTCTTAAGTGGAAATGGGTGCGAGTACCTGGCGTTCCAGAAGATGCCTTGAGCTGGGTCGTTGTCGGCGCTGGTGTTCGGCTTCTTCCGCTATTTGTGCAGCAGCGGCTGCAGCAGCTCGACGATTTCTCTCCATACTTATTACTGCTGAAGGGGGAGGGGAAGCAGTCAAAATCATATGTAGTAACGATCACAAAGAAGTGTCACACGATCTTATTAAAATACATCGTCGTTTCAACGAGAAATGGGCTAAATCCCAACTGACCAGGCAAACCAAAATCAGTCAAAGCCAGTGCATGATTTTCTGGTCAACACTAATTCCTCATATGCAAACCTACAACAACAACATACCTTTCGTACAATGGGTTTCTAAGGGGGAGGATAAAATACCTGTGTGGATAACTACCCTTTTCACAAATTGGCTTACTTTATTTGCCCCAAACCTGTCTCTACCACCACTCCCCCACGCGGTAACAAATAAAAGTCGGCGCGTGTCAGACGTCCACGTCCACTACCTCTTTCGCGCTTGGAGAGGGTGGGAGGCAGATAGCACAGCCTACCCTCCTTCCACCTACTCACCGTGTGATCCTTCCCAAATGCCATGTGATCAAAGATTATTCACGGCTCAACGCCCGTATAGGAGGACAGTCGATTAACTCTTCAAGGCATGAATAATGTCGCATTTACAAATTACGCATTTGAGGTTTTGTAAACTAAATTTCAAGCATCGAAATGGACGAAAAATAGAGGACGTTTCACTGGTATCGGCAAGAATAAGAAGAGTGGAGTGACTTGCATTAGCGTTTATTTTCAAAATATGCCGTATTTTATCCCTGAAAGAATGTTAATTTTCGATGTGCATTGAAGGCGAAAAAAATTAGCTAAGGATGTGAATAGGAAAATGAAAAAATAATATTTCACCTTTGACAACCCATAATACCAGAGAGGAGACAAACTAACCACGAATAATTATAAAAAAATCATTAAAAGAAAGTTGATGTGCACATTTCCTTTCGATGCCTACTCCAATACCTTGTTGGTAGAAATAACAAAATTGAAAATAATAAGCAGACAGCCGATAAGATGTCTACATTAAAATGGAAGCTGCAGGAGATGTATGTCAACGACTTTTACACAATTTAAAAGTGACATGAGTCAAAATAAAAAAAGAAAGAGGTTGTAGGGAAAACTAATGCCCCAACTCGATGTAGTCAATAACAACTCAGCCGGCCCTCGGGGCAGAACACATGTGTGGAGGTGTGCTGCGGAAGACACACAAATAATTAAAATTCAGCGCGTTAACTCACACTTGCACATCTATGATTACACGCATAAGCTAACGAGCGTTTTGGGGATGGAGGGTAAAATTGACAAGGATTCACTAGCGGTGATGGTAGTAGCAAACACAAATCCCACATAATCAGCAATATTTTGTGTGTGTTTGTGGGCACATGTAGGTTGACTTATCAAACCTTGGAGAATTAAGATTGTTTAATGAAACCAAGAATGACCTAATGTATCCCGACCACAAGATGACCAAGTTGCTACAAAATACTACAAAAGCAAAACGACAGAAATTAGACTAACAATGTGCGCATTCATGTCCATAGAAAAATAACCATCCCCTGCCACTGTAGAATGCATCAAAGTTAAGTAGCTGAATTAATAAAATTACGCGAAGAGCCATTAGCATCCATTGCATTGACTGCGGAGGGTGGAGCAGATGAACTAGATCCTCGACAACTGCCGCCACCAGTGCTGCCGGCAATTGTGACATGCCCGCTCGTAGGTGCCTCAACTAATACCGCCGTTGAGGCCACTGCCACCATAGAATGCGAGGGAGCCACTGAGACCATATCGACTTGAGGCGGAGTGGGTACAGACGAAGGTTGTCGCAGTGCCATTGGACAGGAATCGTAGCGCGTCCGTCTCACTTCACCCCCACCTCCGACGCTACTGACAACGAGAACGTCAGGAGGAAGTTCGAAAAAGGAGGGAGGAGGGGGTGGGGGCGCAACAGGAGTATCCTCTTGCGATGTAGCATCAACCACCGTGGTTACCGTCTCCCAACGAGGATCAGGACCCTGTAGAAGGCGACATAGGGAGGAGTTGGCTAACGCAACATCTTCATCTTCACTTGTGTCCCGAATATTAGGCTTGCGAATAGTGCCACCACTATTGGAGCCGCCGTGTGGTAAAATGGAGCCGCCGCAACTCTTTTGGGTAATTTCTTCGTTCGAAAAGAAAATGGGTTCTTTTGATTGGGTGGCCAAAATCGGCAATTTGGGAGGATGGCCTGGTGTTTTTGGTGATAGTACAGACTGAAGATATCCGTTTTCAACTATATTAAAATAATGAAGCGTGAAAAAGTACAACAAAAAAAACATAAATATCAATTCTAACGGTATGAAAGAGTTAAACGTTTAACTCCGTTCAAGTAACACACGATATGAAGTTGTTTCCCGATGAATTATGAATACCCTACGTGCAAGCCAAGTTGTTGTGGTGATAATCACCCCAATGAAGATATGGACGAGATCATTTTGAGTGAAAGGTCTCGATAAATCCGACTTAATGCCGTATGAAGTGTCCAGTACCCGACAGGCAGAAAACCATCAAAAGGACTGTCAAAATCATCATCTCTAGCTCCTCTCAAAGCAGCGACAATAATAACGTCAGATTTTCTGTCCACGGAAGCGCCACTTTTACAGAGAGCACAGCGAATGCCCACAAAAGAAACTCAGTATACTTAAAGGTTATCCGGACTAAACGGAATAAGGCAACATACTTGACTCTTGACCCCTAACCACAATTACTAAGGGACCTTAGGAGAAACAAATCCCGATTTATGGAAATCTAGCCGCTTCTTGGCCATCTAAAATGAAAATTCTGTAATCAAAACGAATGGTACTACGTCCAACACTGATTCACCTTTAAAGATGCATAAAAGTGAGGTTGAGGTGAGTACTCTTTCCTTATTCCTAATCTACAATGGCAACACTTTTACGACGCTTAACGAGGGTTACGACACCTCTACATCGTAACTTTTGCATCAGATATGGAATTACTGACCTTGTACACAGGCATAAATTAACGCTTTGCTACAAACAATGTGATGGGGTCAAGAAGACACAACGTGCACGCGCAGACAAATCAAGTCATACTTACAACTTTGCGATGGATGTGTTAAATTCTTCACCACATTTGGGGGTTGCGGATCTACGATAATAGACAGAGGACAATCAAGAGGCTTGGTCGTTGCCGTTTTGAGTACTGCAGTCGTACCAGTAACAGAAGCCATTCGATTAGCTCGAACAGCACAGGCCGTTGACAACGTGGGGCTCGACATGGACTCGATACCTCCTGCAGTCGTAACCGTTGTGGTAGCACTGGTAGACATGACAGTGACAGTAGCAGTGACAGGCGCCAACGGGGCTGGCGGACATCCATGTCTTAATAAATGGGCTAGGGAAGAGCACGAAGAGGACGAGTTTGGGCTCTAGAAATTATATATTGTCAATGAATAGGCGATAAAAAGATGTTCTATACGCAGAGGTAAACGAACTCACCACCAGAAGTTGAGACGTTGAATTTAGTGCAGCCGATCGAGTTCCGGTTGTAGGGCTATTGTTGCTGCTACTGCTACTCCCATTGGTAGAGGCAACTACCGGCCACTCCTCATTGTCAAAATTGAAAGTTGCCCCAAATTTGGGGGTCTGACAACAAGCCGAGGAGGGTCCACTGCTCGAAAGGGCATGACGACACTCGAAAGCGACACTGGCGTTTGCCAAAGTTACTTCTGAGACATTTCGATGCCTTAGGGTAGAGGTGGTGGTAGCAGTAGTTGGAGTGGTAATCGAGGTACTCGAAGACCCAGAGATATGCCTGGTTCGAGAGTCTGGAGCCACGTACCCACCCATTAGAAGGGATTCTAGTACACCAGCTGTTGAATGCACCTCCTGAGAAGAAATGGAGGACGAAGAAGAGGACGAGGAGGAAGGTGTGACAGTAGTTCTCCGCAGAGCTGTAGTAGCCTGCGACATTTGTAAAGATGACGGCGATTGTGCAGGTGGTGGCAACGACGGTACAACTTGCTGTGATACCCGACCTGCAGCCACCCAGGGACTGCTTCCAGCCATGGTGTCGAAATAAGCTGAAACTGTTGTTCCTGAATTCTGTGCCGATGGTGTATGAGCGTTTGCAATTCCACGGAGTTTACACTTTAAAGGAAATACATGGACCAAACTTGAAGTCGTAAAGACGACTCAACGCTGTAGATGAAATTGCGGCAGCCATGTAATGCTTAATTGTTTAACCGTCCTTACAGGTGAAAAGTGTGAAACGCAAGCCAATAAGAAAGAGACCTTGAGATAGATCACGCGAGTCGAATTATGTTTCCGCGTAGACGGCTCTGTGGGCATTTAGATACATCCCCTATTATTTTGTGCTTATATAACATACAAAAAAATAAATAAATGTACGTAAGGCTAAGAGATAGGCACGAGAACTGAATACATTGGCAATATCATTTTACGGAATATACTTTAATATACTCTTATGCTCATTAAGGAAAAACATTAGGTTTAGGCGGAAAAGGGAAAATTTGCATGTTGCAGGGCTATTACAAAACGCAAAAGGTGTGGTAGGGTGACGACAGTGCTCTATGTAGAGGTTTTTACATGGCACATTGCTCGATATTCCTTACATATGCCCAGATCAAAGTTTAACGACTTCAGAATTGTGATTGAGTGGAGTAGATGATTAAAATCTTCAATTTTGCCTTCACCAACCTGGACTAACAAACCATTTAGCCAATTAATTAACTTGTTTACAAAACCAGTGTCTCTGCAAAAAAAACTTGGTAACAAGATTTCTAGTGAAAAATAAATAGGTTACTAAGACAACAGAGGCGAATAACCCCTAATTTTGGGAAGAGACGACAATCTGGTCGTGCTCACACTGGGACAATGAATAGAGGCAGTAGGCAAGTTCGACTGCTTGTAATATTATGAAATTTGGGTAGATGAGATGGTTGATAAAGCTAAAAACAAGTTTATTACGGTTAGAAGAATGAGAAAGGGGGCAGCACCTTCCCGCATAAGCAAATTGACTGAGCTTAAAACAACAATGCGCCTGCCCTCCCCAAGGAGACTTCGCATACTTTTCCAGTTTCTTAATAAGGTGGACGTTGTCTGGGAAGGAGACAGCAAATGTTGTCCCATGAATGTGCTGTTGCTTTTACAATATTTGTGTGCTTCGATAATCAGAAGACTACTTTTGCGCCTTCCCAACATGGTATAACCGCTGCAGGATTGGTTGTACTGAAGATGTAGTGGGTTATTGCAAATCTAATTTCTAGTAAAAATAAATAAAATTTGGAATTTAAGTTGTATAGGACTAAATTATCGTAACTGATCCAGCCATCAATGCCAGGTCAACATATGGCGTGGCACCAATGACAGTGGGTCATTAGTGTACTAAAAACTTCTTTATCTGGGTAGACCTACGCAAAAAAAACAAAAAGCGGCGTTAACAGGCCCATTGTCAATGAGCACATGTGGGTAGACAAGCCTGACAAGTGAAAAGATCACTTGTGTGCATAAGGGTACGTTTAGCCGCCAGACGGCCGATTTACGACAAAACATGTAAAAACGCGTACGAACGCGGAAGCGGTAGTGGAAGTTGGCCTGGCTACTCACCCGACTGAAAATCACCCTCTCTCCTGAAATTGCGAGTCTAAACACGTGATGTTAAATAGTAATTGTGAAAAGCCAGACTTGTCAGGTTATGGCAGTAACAATAAGCAAACAAAGTGATGGTCTTTGAACCTTGTCGCAAGCCGCCAGGCGCAGCGATTGTCAGATATTACTTTATTTGTCATATCACGTGATGTATTGCAAATCAAAACGTACACTAATTAAGATGGCCACCATAATGCTCTCTTTCTCGCACATTTACCATTTCATCTGATTGATTTCAAGATCTACTGAAGGGTTATGCCGCTCAGCGATCATGATTTAGGAACACTTTCCAATCATGTTCAAAAACGATTTGATGTCAAATCGAAATTTATCAAAAAAGTAGCAAATGGTAATAGGATAACTGAGATGAGATAGCCTTGACTAGCAATTATGGTGAAGAATTGAAGACTAACTCTTTTTTAGTCTTGCTTTCGATACATGGAATCACCAGAGTTCTTTACTATATAAAGGCCAAATTAAAAGTGACTAATTGAAATTCACCCCCAAAAGGTCCGGAGGAGAGCGTGGAAAAGTCCTTTTTCCCCGGAGTGGCGTTGTGGAAGGCGGGTAGTGGCGGTAGATCATTATCCGAGGCAACCGATAATTCCTGAACCAATGAAGGTCGCTTTAGGGGCTGTGAAGGTACCGCGGCTATGGGAGATTTTTTTAATAACAGAGGAACCGCTGATTGTTGCGACGTTGAAAGTACCGTTGTTGTTATACCAGTCCGGCCAGGAGCATCGATAATGTCTACAAATAAGTTGTAGTCATCGTCATTTTCCGTAAAAATTTGAAACTAGCTCCTACGGAAATAAGTACCACTCTATCTGTTAAACTTCAGGATGAGGAAAGAGCTTTTGAGTTCACAGTCCTGATTTGACTGTTCGCATAAAAGTTGACGGTTTAACGACTTTAACAGGCATGAAGAGAACCATCTTCACCTGAGATTTTGTTTTCTTTTAGCTGGGCAGCAGGTTTCAAAGAGGCAAAAGAGATGACTCGCCTCTAGTCAAAAAGTAAAGTTAAAAATCCAGCAACTCCTTTCAAATTTAGTGGAGTATATTTGTATAGCTCTTCTACATATAAATAATATTTTTGAGTAGGTTGACGTATCAACAAGATCGCGTTAGCAACTGTGTACTCACGGGTTACTGATGCAAGTAGAGCATAAGGTCAGCCAATATCTGCCGGTACAAATTCTATTGGTTAATAATGCAATGTTGTAAATCTTGATTAACAAAAGGAAAGTGAGGAAATGGAAATAGTAAATACGTGCCAACGACAGTTAAATATTGCATCATTGTCGGTAAATAATTAGTTCCCAGGAAGCAACTTAAGGATGCCGATACGTTAACACTCAAAGGGTTTTTAGTAAAAAGAGAAAAATCTGCCTTAGTTTCCTGCCCTCAGTAATAATCCGTTGTGGAGAGACCTGTTAGACTCCCCGCATCCCACTAAACACCTTTCGAATACAAATCAACCTCTTCCGCTTCTCTAGCAATCTAATCGTCCAACTAGGGGAAGAAAATACAAGATAGTAGAAAGTATATAATTCGTAAGGTACTCCTTACCGGCTTTACAGTGAGCCGTAAGTCCTGAATGATGCAGTGCAAAGGACAGCAAGCGTATTGATATCAATACAATAGTCCTACCTTCATTAAAAGGTCATGGATATCAAGGCTATATCTAGTAGAAATCCCATATGTAATTATTCAGTGCCAACAAACCAATAAAGTATTCTTGCCTTCATCGCTAAAGCGTGACGAAGTTATGTCTCAAAATTTTCGAGGCGTGAGGAGGGAAAAAAGGTAGGTCTTTTATGGCAATTCAACGCAATAAATCCAGAAACGGCGAGTACTATCGTCATCAAATTGTAGAGTGCCAACGCATCTCTAAGTTTCTAGTTGACATGTGCACGTCTGTCAATAGACAATGTAACAAAGCCGATAGACCTGTCAATGAGCAAATTGGGCGTATGAATAATATAATGCCACCAACGCCTTTACGCAATTACGCAAGGGAACGACAATGATGTGACCGAAAACTGCGCAACCCTCTACTTCTCACCCCATCTTAGGCCTCAAGAATGGAGTTCATTTGTCAACAATCTCAAAAATCATGCCACAGTGTCATGTTTACAGTGATGCAATTATTCTGTGGTTAAAAATTAATACTTATTTAAAAAGCAAAAAGAATAAGAACTTTCGTCGAAATTCAGATAATACTATTCCAAATACTCGGAAGTACCCAGCAATTGTGGCAAGGAGGAGGGATAGGAAATATGAAAACACTCTTACCAAAAGACGCAAGAGTTCGTATCCAATTTTTACTCTTGGCAACAAGAAAAGGAGATCTACGTCAAGCTACCTCATAAGGGAGGATAGGAAATTATTCTCGAATCAGCATCAAAGCATCAAAGTATATTAATGAGGGACCTGAATAAACTCTGTGATACCGGGGTTGATTGACTTTAGTTGTACATTTGAAGAGAAGTGTTTTGTGACTCTACTTCCGGTGTAGAACCGGTGAAGCAGTTAACAACAGATAAGAAGTAGTAATCAGCGCTATTGTGAAACGTCGGAAATCCTGCCTCAATGAAAATTGGATTGAAAAAGCCCCAATTGAGGCTATCGTACGCTCAAAGGGAATTACACGTCGTTTTAGTGAACGCCTTTGTTGGATTTTCAAAAAATAGGGAGAGAGGAGAAAACAGAAAAAGAAGTCAATTTTTACCGGTGGTGATGAATAACCAAACTATAGGTGGATTGCTTAGCGACGACAGCTTAAAACCAATTCAGTCTATTCAAAGCCCTTAAAAGTAGTGTAATTGCGATATTACAAGCACACGTCAACTTTCACATAAATCAAAGTAAAAAGCTGTATTTAAAGGTATAAAAAGTGTCATGAAACAATCTTCAAACTAAATGGTTGGGGTTAATAAATGCTAACCATGATCAGAGAATAAGCAGACTCAATACTCACTTCCACAACAATCTATTTCCTTTGATGAAGCCGTGGATCGACGAGTATCCGGTAACGACGATAACGGCGCTGATAATGTCACGATAGAAGAGGTCGTCGACGATCTTGGCGCTGACGGTGGTGGCGGTGGTAACGGATGGGATGGGGCAGGAGGGGGTGGAGCGTTCGTAGTAGAAGTTTGTACTGGGTTGGAGAAGAACTTAGACAAGATCTCCGGACCCAAATGGCGGGTAACAATAGCACGGACACGCCGTGCAACCATATCCGGCTCGGCCGAGACAGCCTCCTTTATCTCCTTTATTGCCTCCGGCAAAAGTAGACTCAGGAAAATGGAGATTCTGTGCCAAAAGGAAAAAAGAAGTAATAAAAATAATAAGAGAAGTGTTATATCGTCGCGCTTTCCTAGTTTCCCCAGTTGAAATGTGTACCTATCCACAAGCTAAGAACACGCTCTGATGTCTCACCTTTGCGAGAACTCTTCTACTCAATGAGGGGGTCACTCAAGTCGTTAGGTTCCCAGTTACGACACCCTGTGGTGACCAATCTACCTTATCCCGAAACAACGCACGCTTTGTGCAACTTCTTACCTACCGTAAATTAGCAAAAAAAGCATACCACTTTTCTGACAAGGGTTTAGTTTAGCGAAAATCAGTATTAAACGTATGCAATGCTGGTGGGTCAAAGCGGTAATCGCGAAACAACAGTTTATTGAGTTAAGGAGGGGTAGAAAAATGATTTACGACTCACCGGTCGTGTTGTGTCGCACTGTTCCCCAACTCGGGTGGTAGAGTCGGGGATGGTGATGGAGAGGTCTCGAGGAGGTTCGAGGGTGTTTGGAATCGTTGAGATTGGTGCCTCTGCTGGGGGCTCTCGGTTATTGTCGAGCTTTCTTTTTGACATTCCACATTCGATGCAACTCCCGATTTGCGTACTACTGTCGACGTAACCTCTGAAAACAGAAACGAGAGGTTTATGGGAGGATAGATGTCTTTATGCATTGACGCTCAAGGCGAGAGATACTGAAATGTGACTCAGCTTAATGTACATAAAACTGTTTTTTTGACATCTTCAGTGGCTTTACCAATATATTTCGGTCACGAGTAATATAGACCGATCGAGTGCGATGACCGACCTTTTGACTAATGGAAGAAAGACGGGTGGATAAGTCTCACGTAGAAAGACGGGTAAGTGACAGAACAGTGCGAGATCAGTGGGAAAAACATGTGGACGCTAGCAATAATTGTTCGGCACGCCTCAAGAAGTAACAAAGTATCACAATTGCAAGGAATATTAAAGTCAAGATGGAGCTCTCGAAGACATGAAATACACGTAATTCACTTTAAGAAACAAGCGTTGAGGAATCCTCATGCCCAATTTGCCACACCTTAAATTACCCAAGTGTGGATATGAAAATCCTCTTCTGAACAAATTTACGTAGGACCTCCAGCTTGAGGGAAACCATGACGCTCACTACTGAATGTTGGCAGAAATCACTGCTGTAATGAGCTGAGAAATGCTAGTGTCAAAATCATGTTTTCACTGATAGACCAAGCCGTTTCATCTTCGTCAGCATTGCTTTGGGTTAATTGCGGTGACGAACTCAGCATCTCGTGTAGAAGTATACAGGACCGATATTCGTATCATCCCACCGAGGAGGAGGATAAGTGGAACTCAGAAGTCTTCATGTGATTTGAAAAACTCTCATATTTACAGATGGGTACTCATCAGGAGATGAACTTATTTATGCAGGGGATGAACTTATTTATCCAGGGGGAGGGGCGGAGGGAAACGGATATTTACTACCCGTGTGAAGTTCTTTAGCCCTGTTTAAGAATTTCAAAAAAACATTGCCTGACCTTAAAAATGTCAGGTGCGACGAAGCGGTTGGAAGGGAATGAAGAAAATCAAAGGTTGTGCGATCTTGTGAATTGCAAAATCACATGTTTTCAGTCCTCTCGCATTTCTCTACGCGTCAGTGTTCCTTAATTGCCACCTGTCTATCACCTAATACACAAATAGGTTGTCTTATTTGGCAAAAGCAATTGACTCTTCAAGGGTAATCGTTTCCATAGGAAAAAAATTTGGAAGCATCGGCAGAATACACTAAGGAAAGAGGGAGGGGGGAGAGAGAGATCACCAACAGCAGTAGAAATAAAATATTTCACTGACAATCAAGAGTGCTCAAATGCCCGCTATTCCAATGAAACTTTTAAACGTCCCACACTCGTTCATTAGACATGATGCGCAGAGAATGGCATTCAAATACATAGTAATCTTCCATTCCCTCCAATCCAACATCACCACTGTTAAAAGAACAGTGATATCCGCCAAGCAAGGCCCTCCTTCTATTTAGAAGTACCTAATTAGAGCTTCTAAGTACACCTACGGGGCGTTCCTGAGTAGTGTTGCTGCCACTGTTGCTGTTGATGTTCAACAGGCTGGGATTGGTCAATCCAATCAATATCCACGGGAGCCAAATGGGCGCTGGAGTAGGAAGCGGCGTGTGAACCGACAGGAAGGGAACTCAGAGGTGTTTCTAATGCCTCCGTAAATCGATACGCTCTGGAGGAGTGGTCTCCTTGCTGTTGATGTCGGCGATGACTGTTGCGACAGCGATAAAAATCCGTGGGTTGGTTCTCCAGACCGAACTAAAATAGAGGCCATAGGTCGGTTAGTAGTTGTGGCAACCCCCGGGCTGTTATTTGCGGGGGTGAGGGGTGGGAAAGCTTGACAACAAGTCAACAAGGAATTAGTCCTAAGCACGCCTACAAATGGAGAGGAAGCGTTGTGGTGACGCAAATAGGGGTTTATCGTAGGCCGACAACACGAGAATCAACCAATCAGGAGATTTAGCTTGCGCACGATCCTTGTTCTGCATGTACTCGCTAGACTAGGCAGTATTGGCTGGCGCTACTTGAAAGAATACAGGGCTGCAGATATGACACATCCTTCCTCCATGAATTCACGGAGCTGTCAGATCGGAAACCGGACATGGTTGCAAAAATGAGGGAAAAAACCATTCAAGAGACTGTCGCGGAACATTAGTTGTAAATATATCAAATATCATTTTGCCGAGGGGGGAATATGACACACTAAGAGACAGAAAAACATTAGATAACAAGATATAACCCAAGAAGGGGAAGGCGGTTTGAGGAGGGCCGCGAAACGTCTGAAAAGTGGACTTCTGAAAGATCCAGGTCATAAGTGCGTCGAAGAGGGTCAAGTTCAAGCTACAGGAAGCCATCAAATGGACTAAAGTAAGCAGTTGCGTTGCCGTGGACAATCAAAAAAGCGAAAAGGCGAGAAATGGAAAAGAGTAATTAAAACTTTAACCTAAGAACGTCATACCACCACATGCATATGCTGTTTATGCGTACAGTAGACTCCTACCATTATTAGTTAGTTGGGGCGAAATCGTAAAAAGGTCACGAAGATCGAGATGTCTCCAATACCCACAAAACTCAGTTATATCAATGGTACCAACCTTAGTAGTTTGGCCGCTCTCATTGCCATCCACGAGGAGATTATCGAAGCAGAAAACTCGAGAGAGTTGTTCCATATGAGAAGTGGTAGTGGCAGGATGGGAGAGAGAGGAGGGAGTGAGGCCGGACTTGAGAGGGACGAAATCGGTGGGATTTTGAGCTACCTTCAGGGCCACAGCGTCGAAAACGGTCTTCTCACTCGTACTCACAGCTTCCGCCATCGAGGCCTCGGGCACCCTTCTGGATAAAGGTGTTTTTAAATAAAACACATAAAGTGTACTGGCATAAAAAGGTGAAGGTGTCATGGTCATCGCACATACGCCGATTAACTCAGACATGATAAAATGCAATTTGGTCTGGGGAAATTTATCTCACCCTGTGTTTATGATTTGAAAGTCAAGGGGGCAATAGGATTTTAAGGGATCTGCGATCTTATCAGGCGTATTTACTTTGCTCAGTTTAAACTTATCTACAAATTTAAGCAATCTATTTAAGATCATACGTAAAACCCACTATCCATGAGTTCCTAAGTTCTCCAGCCTTTCAATATCTCAATCTTGCTCCTCCACCCACCACGAAGGTAAATTAAGGGTGGGTAAACTGCAGCCTTCAGAGTTTCCCACCTCAGCGAATACAGAGGCTGTGGAAATAAGTTTCAGACTACTCTTGTACTTAAAATGCCTTATGCACAGATGCTCTAAAGGTAACTCACACTCAAAATGTTTGATTTGTTGTTGTAGCAAACAATATTTTAAATTACCAAGGAGTTGATAATTGAGGGTAAGAGAGATGAGGCGCAAAAAAATTAGCGGCTACTAGGATAAAGGATTCAACTGGAGAACCATTTGTCGGCAGCCGAGATAGCGTAAAATTCGAAAGCCAGAATACGGCAGGAATTCGTTCGACAATTTTTAAACAGAAGTATGTTCATTCGAGTTAATGGAAATGCGTGATAAAATTCAGTGCAGAGAACACTATTTAAAGGGATATAAAAGGCATAATTTCTTAAATTTGAGAACAAGCAAAAACAAGCGGTAGCTCACGCTTCCTTAAAGTCAGTGAAATACTCACCCGAGAATACAGTGGTAATTGAGAAGTAACAAGTTTTCAAACGACGAGGTAGGTGAGAAGACATTGGTAGTCTCGTTGGCAATAGTAGTCATCGCCCTGTCGTCATTAGCCCCGTCACCCTCACCCCCATCACTCTGATTTCGCAGAAATGGAAGACTAACAGTGCGGAAATAAAAGAAATTGTTTGGTCCACCCCAGCGAGCGCGATACAAGGATGATAGGACGAAACGGCGTCGAAGTGCCTCCTCGGTAGCTGAGTCAGTTACGTCTGGACTCAGGCGGCTGGTGGTGGATACTACCTGCTGCTGCAAGACCCCACCACCAGAACTCACTCGCCGACGTCGCTGTTGCCCTCCGGCACCACTACCTCCTCCATTTTCCGTAGTCGTTGGAGGCGGGGGATATTGGCTTGCCGCTAATCGGGCCGCGCGCCACCGATCTGCCTCCGCAAATGCTGATGTGATCAAGAAACAAACAAGCTTTTAGCCATCACACTTCCGGTTTTTTAAATAACCCGGATAATTGGAAACGATCCCCTTCCCCACTTCCCTATTGATAAGAGGAAATTATCTCCAATTCAAATCCTGCGGATGTATTTTAAAATGCATAACCTTAGGAGAATTCTTTCCGAATAAAGCCCACAACGTATTACACAAAAAAGGCAACTCTATCGTTGGAATCTAACGGCATTAAACAGAAAATTTGTATTTGTCGTAAAGAATGACCTTTGTTCGGACCCTTGTCCTTTGTTTAAAGTCTTAAGTCACATTAATAATAGCAGTCTCAGAGAAGGCGAAGCACATAAGAGGCCGATCTTTCCCAGGCGCGCTGGAGCCAAGTAGACTTTTCGTTTTACATCAGTTTAATTCACTTATAGGCATTCTCACAAGAAACTGAGAGAAAAACGGCTTTATCTTCTCGATTTTAATGAAAGGAGGAAATGAATGCGAAACATAGAGAAACACATTTAGATCCACGTCTCGAAACCAGTGTAAATGATAAAGATGTGGAAGGAAACGAGTGAGTGATGTGATATCCACCTATCTTCAAAGAGAGACGCATGTTAGAGTAGAACTTCGTTCAGACACGTAAGAGGAAAAGTAATAAGCATTTGGATGTGGGAACAGTTTCATCAAACTGTCGTCGCTCAGATGTCTAGACAGTACAGTAGTTTCTTTCTCAATCGCCGAACAGTTTATAGGTTAGAACAAACACACACACACATAAACAGTATTTTTAATTAAAAACCTCGGAAGTTCATGTCAACTTTACAGATGTATGATACTACACTTTTGGCATTGCTTCATTGGCTTCCTTGATCGTGGAGGCCGTGGGGAAGATGCCAAGTTAAGGAGGTAGTAGAGGGAAAAAATCTGGCGCATCAAAAGATAGGAATGAGAATCGTGCAAGGGTAAAGACATGTGGTCAAGCAGGTGGTCGGCAGATGTCCCATTCCCTAGGCTCACGTGACGCGTAACCCCTAACCTTCCCAACCCTCATTCCCTCCACTGCCGAAAAACAGAGAGGACACAGTACAGAGTCATAAAAATACAAGCGCATACAGAAAAATCTAGTGCAGACTAACCCAGAATCAGTAGTACGCATTTGAAAAGAGGATAACACGTTTTGCTGCTTCAAAGTGATTAAATGTGGTGAACTGTTCAGATTAAAAAATATGGACAAATGGAGATTAAGACGAATTGCTCAGATGTGACACAAATAACCCGTCTGCCAAGTTCGTTGACTCGTCACACGGTCTGTGATTGAATGCAGTAATTTGAAAACAATTATCAAATGACTGAAGAATTTAGTGTGCCCATCCATCCCGGGAGAGGAGCAAACATTTCAGGAAAGCGAAAGACTGCCTTGAACTATTCACTGAACGAAAACATGTGTGCGTTATTCGGGAGCTAGCTGAAGAGGTCAGCACAGTAACGCGCAAAAGCACATAAAACTGGCTCAGAGTTTACGACCTCAAATAGTGTTTACTTTGCATATGAAACTCGGCTTTAGCCAATGATGGATCCAAAATCCACAAAAGAGAAGCGGATCGCAAGGAGAACCCTGTCAACGCAGCATTACAATTCAGAAGAAGGTAGTTAAGCGAAAAGACGATACACGATAACAAGTCCAAATCGTCACAAAGTAAGACATATTGTATTCGAGTGTAAACATCTCGTAATATTCCACATACAAACACCCACACAAACAGACGCGCATATAAGAAACGTTTCAGTGAAAGTAGCGCATTAATCATTAGACTATCGAAGGTGACAGTGCATTTTACAAGAAACCGGTTGTACCAGAATGAGCTTTTTACAAGCATCTCAGTGGTAGTTAAAAAGATAAAGGCAAAGGAGGAGGCGAAAAAAATGTCAAGTGCAGGGAGTAATAAATTATCCTACTAAGCCGCAAACGGACGTTTAAAAAAGCACCCATCTAAGTGTAGTTTTAATGTAATCATACCAATAACACGAGTTTTAGAAGGCAAATGGTAATTTATGATAAGCAAAGAGTACGATAATATCATCAAGCAGTGAAATAATAAAAGCGCCGGCATGTGATTATGCATAAATCAGTTGATCCTCATTGCCCGTCGGTAAACTATCGTTTGGAAGGAAGACGGGACCATAGATGGCCCGATTCTTCTTATATATATACGAAAATACACCACACCATTCAGCTTAAACACAAAGTAGCCGGTAAAGTCAAAAGGCGTCATCGATGCATGTGCACAGGACGAGGTTGAAGTAGGCAGAGACTTCCATTTCCCTAATATCTGTTTCACACCGCTGCCAAGCTGATAAAACTTCTTTAAAACTGGTAAAACAACATGGATACTACAAATTGAAAATGATCTCAAATAACATCACCACAAACAACAAGAACAACACCAATTTCCTGAATTGTAGATCACATAAAAGTAATAAGAGGAAGGATTCCACCACGTGTAGTCAGCGAGAGAGCGATATCACATCTCAGTGAAACATTGTCATGTTTGGAGACGATGTAGAATAGACCCTCAGCAGCCATGTTAAACAACATATATGAAGATAAGGTATACGGCGCGGTCTCGACTTAGGCTTTGTTAGTGCGGATCGGCTCTCAACAGTAATTTGGAAGGTCCAATGGCATTCCGGGACATTGGAAACCACTCGAAACCACCCATTGACGAGACAGATAAAGCCAGAGATAGGCGAGTTTAACGTGGAAATGCTAAGACAAAAAGTCCATTGAGAGAGCCTTATCATGTACATATATAGCCATCAAAAGCAATGGCGACCATCTTAGGTTTTGCAAGTAACATCTCCCACATACGCAGTTTTATGAATGTTGAGATTATAAAACCCTTTCCACCCCCTCCTCCCGGATAACTAACTCTTTTCTCATTGCGTTCTTCATAAACTAAATTTTACCGGTAAATAATGGCAAAGTGCTGTTAGCATTGTAATGAATGACCTTTAGAGTCAACAATTAAGGTAATTAAAAAGGAAACAAAAAGTTGTGGCGATGACAGGCTACAAACACAGCGATGTATAAACAAAAGTGGGAGAAATATATAACACATTACAAGTAGGCCCAAAAAATTGTCGAATCAGTATCAAGGGAAAAGGGGTTAGGAGGGGGGGAGGTAAGAGACAAAAATGAATTAGAACATACCTTCAGCCAGATGGTGACCCCAAATATCCGCATCGGGAGGTGGACAAAATCGCCCCAACGTATGTCTAAAAAATTCTTGATGCCTTCGCGTAGTGAAGGGTTTCTTTTGGGAAGTGTCTGAGGATAAGAACCACGCAACCCTATGAATTGAAGAAAAGGAGGCGCGATGTGAGTGTGGACAAAGGGTTAATGGGCGGAAAGAGGGAGCGAGCAAGGCGCGCAGGTCCATGTACTATAGGCTTTTTTTTTACAAGACTTTTGGTGCAAATTTGGAATTTTACCCACCAAGACCAAAATAAAAGAGGACAAGATGGAGAAGGAAGTTCATAAAATGGTAGGTGAACACGTCTGGTCCGTTGCGTACGAAGAATCAGTGCACATTTTTCGTGAGCCATGCTGGTCCAACAGCGCTGGTCAAGATGGCAATAAAAAAGTGGTCACGACATACATATGGGATCAGTGGAAGAATAGTATCGAAATTTTCTCTTGTTTTCGGCGTTGGACGTCCATGAGTTAATGACTACTGAATCAACCTTGACAGTGTTAGTTCCGACCTCACCATCGTTTTAAAGCGGGTCCTGTGAACATGCGATCGTCGTTGCGAAGCGTATATCTTTAAAAATACATGAGGGCCTAAACACGTTTGTCGAAACAGAAAAAAGTAATCAGACATTTGCAAAGTCGACAATGTTCCACATCCTCGTGATAAGGGTTCATAGCAATGCACCATATCGAAAATGTTCTTCTAGAGTTAACATCTGAGAACCTAAATGGAATTAATATAAGGGCAAAACCAAAAAAGGAGGGGGTGAACTAATCAAGTCTCGGTTTGGATT
Organism: Dipylidium caninum; assembly: GCA_017562135.1. NCBI lineage: Eukaryota > Metazoa > Platyhelminthes > Cestoda > Cyclophyllidea > Dipylidiidae > Dipylidium > Dipylidium caninum. The sequence goes on along the minus strand of QEYB01000282.1, from coordinate 442,332 downwards.
GAAGCCCCCGCCCAGTTAACTTACTATAAATAAATTAAGTAGGCAAAAGCATGAAAAAACTAAGCAAAAACATCCCCACCACACCAAGTTAATCTTTCTCTTTTAATCGATTAAACTGTTGCAAGCACGGATCCAAGCCCTTTCCGTCTGAGTAAAAACAAAAACACAATTGTGTTGAAGACGCGTGGGCCGTCCTACTGTCACTCCGTGAAAATGTACACTAGGCGTGTTGACGATAGCATTACTTTGATCAGTATCTAAAAGACGTGTGTGACTCTCCGAAAATCTTTCATAATTACGAATGAAGGTTACTTTTGGTGAAGCCAGCGCAGTTGATGAATGGAGGGTGGAAGCCAAGTAGTGAACATGGGCGCCAGTGCGGCGAGCAAAGCCTCTTCAACATGAGACTAAGATTACGAAACTTGGCCAAGATTTCTAATAACCACTTAATAAATGAAATTAATGTGCCCTTAACAAGAAGATATTAAATCTATTATTTGAAAGCAAATACCACAATAGATTAACGGGGGCGCCTTCGGAGGAACAAGGAGGTGTAACCGAAGCGTGAGAAAACTACTTAAATCTGGAAGGAGACATGACCTAGTCTAATGAAATCATGTCGAGTGCGATGTTTTTCAGTAACAAGTACCCCCAAGCGATTCGTAGCGACAGCCCACAAATACTCGGAGTTATTGAGACGGAAAGGGATTGATCGGGGCCTGAAAACGTAGTGGTTAGATGGAGTGGGGATGGAGGCTCATATTCAGATAATGGACTATTACGGTATAGCAATGAAACAAAAATATCCACGCATATCTTAACTGCAGCACATCCAAGGGACATGAAAAAATTGACGCACACCATATGGATACCGGAGTTCAACGATGATAAGCCCACCCCCCCTTATCCCCCACTCTAGTAATTCACAAATTGAAGAAGAGATGAGCGGAAGAGGATGTGAGAGAGCATATAAAGAAAAAACTATCCTTCTTATTAAATATATTATACAATAAATATAGCGTCACTTTGTTGAAGATAAAGGCGATGGGATTGTCCCATAGCTACTGAAGAAGCATAGTCGATTGAAAGCGTGGAAAGCTAAATTCCCTCCATATTCACTTTTCGATACGACAAGAATAAACTCAACAAAAGAAAGGATATATATAATCTACCCTTCTGAAGCACCATTGGATCCTCACCAAAAAGATCTGAGACATTCCATACGCACCTCCGCACGCATGGAGAAGGCAGTTCCCTTGAATGAGTAAACGGCGTGGAAATGAAAGGGGTGCTAAAGAATTAATCCTAAGGGAATAAAGGGGGCGTGTACTGCGACCTCTGTCACGAGACGTCGAGTCCAGTTGGCCCTGTCACCTAACAATTGATCAACTAGTGAGTAAACAAAACCAGTGATACATACTAGGTCAGAGAGCTGCGAGGGCTAGGGCTACCGTACAGGACAAAACATGACTATCCCTGTCAATTGCGAGTGTCTACTCACAATCGTAGTTTAAACGCGAGAAAGATGTTGAAGTGTAAAATTATGGAGTCAGGAAATAGCAGAGGTGAGTTTTAGGCAGCAAATGAAGGACATAAGTGGTAAAAAGCACACTAATCAGTAATTAGCTGATTGTTTTAGGCTTTCACATCACAGGAGACAACGCTACCAATTGTCAGTAGTTCGATTTAATCATTGAATTGGCAATTTGCGTGGAGATCAACGAAGTTTGTCAAGATTTAAAGAAAAACGACTGAAATAAACGAGATGAAAACCAGATACCAATACATTAGAGCAATACATTTCAAAACAGATTAGTTACTGACAGGAATCCACTATTGCGAAATAACTTAGGTCTAAGCGCCGAAAGTGCGGTATTGAAAGACAGATTTATAGTGTCAAGATTTTTGGTGAAAAGTAAAAGAAGAATCGACCACTAAGTATATTTGTTTCAGAACGATTTTAAGGGGTGCCTAAGTCATCTAAAACATGGATAATTGAATGGATTAAATGGACTCACGCCTCATGGTAGATGACGCATCCATTCCTATCTGTAATAGTGACGACGATGTTAACAAACCACGAGGCTCCAGGGAAGCGGCGGACGCCGGATCCACATCAGACGGGACGACAAGACGCAAAGAGGACTTATAATCTATTTTCCTTGTTCTTTGAAGGCCCCGTACCGCAAACCCCTTCATCCTCTGTATCCTCATAGGTGCAGAGTGAGGGCATTTGTTGAACCAGACGCAAGATCTCCTCATCTCCTGTGACTTGATCTTTGGAAGGAGGTGAAACGCGAGATATCGTGAGAACGAAGACAAGGCAATGGAGTAGCAGCCTTCTTTGTCATCTGACTGAGGAGTCAAGATTAATTTTGTGATTGTTCAGGTTTATTTTCCGTTTGTGTGGCCCCGAAAAGCCTACAAGAGAACCTAAACAGGGTAATATCATTGCATTTATCTTTTGCTGTCACTAACTCTCCCCGAGTTCCTACCTCTTTTCGGCTCAGGGAAACAGCTGATACGCTGACAAAATAAAATGGGTTATTAATAGAGCAAAAAGTTCTAAAACAAACAGAATTCCGTTTCTCCTCCTAATCCGGTTCCTCTGCGATCTCGATCGAAGCAAACGCACACCACAATCCTTATATAACTTCAAAAAGGAAAATAATTTGGGAAGTCCCGTTCAATATAGGTGAGAAATTAGCTAATGGCAAACAGTGGAAATAATCGGCTGGTATTTAGATTGTAACAAAACAAAAGTACGCTCAGTGTATAAACAACCATTGCAGAATGTGTGCGCACAATCGTTCCACCATAACTCCGGTTTGGCGTTAGAATGGCTTAACAAGACGTCCACAGCTCCGGCTTCGAGGTCTCATAAAACAATTAGATGCGACAGGCTTTTTAAGAAACCACAGTCACCTGATAGTTCGATAGGAATAGCCTGGAAAACAATATTGTAATTCAAAACTGATTATTTTCATTCAACAGGCTAAAAGGTTTATCATGGCCTATCCAATCGAAACAGTGGGATAAAGAATGAATGGATGAAGGATGTTTGGCAGTTTTTTACTAAACAGTAGTGAACAAAGGGAAAATAGATGACGCGATGAAAAAACATGTAGGTTGTATTAAATGATAAAAAGACAAAACAAGATTTTCGGTGAGAATAGATTCGGAAAATAAGAAATGAGAGGGGTGGAAAGTAGTAAAATCGATCGAAAATATCAGCCGAAACACCTGTCAAAGATAAAGAAGAATCTTAGCTCCTAAAAATAATTTAAAAAGGCTGCCGAAGATCTACAGAGGATTAAGTCGACAAGGAGCTCGAGTAGAATACGGAGAGAAGCGTTAAATAATTCATGAACTAACTTCATTATGAATGCAAATTTAGAGGATTGAGGACTGTTCTGTTAATGTACGACAAAAAAAGGGGTCTTGAAATGAAATTGGCAGATCCTGTTTGTAGATGAAAAGCTTCTCGCCGATTCATTTCACGATAAATAAAGGTAACTAAGACGCAAACACGAGAGTCGAAGCATCTGCTCATTCACGGTATCAAACACGAGAATACAATGTGAACGGAAACTTCAATTAATTTTATTGGTAGGAATGCTATAATAGAATTCTAATAAATGTAGTCTACTCAGCACTTGATCTGTGAATAAATTATGGTCAATAAGGTAAGCCAAAGATATAAAGTCAAAAACGAATAGAATGTATTTGCCATACACTTCACCACCACATTAACAAAAAAATAGTACCACCAGTTGCCGATACCGTAATCATATAAATGTGAAACAGCTTGATTGATTTTTGATCCGCGAATTAGTAACACGATAGGAGACTAATTTAGTAGGAGTGAAGAATAAAGAAAAGTTGATAGAAAATGAGAGAAAACAATTCGTAGGATCTGCTGAAAAAGGGATGCAGCAGAAGGAAAACAGTGACGATAACTGTGGGTCATTTAAAACAGAAATGGTTAACAAATCCTTGACGCCATTAAACGAAAACGAAGAACGAATAAAAATGACTCTTTAAAGGCGAAGTCAATGCACCATAGGGTATATGCGGCAGCGCTCAACTAAATTAAAAGACGGGATGAAATGGAAGATGACGAGCAGAAGTGTCAGCCTCATTATCCAATAGATTGACAAAACGATAGAATAATCGATGTAAAAATCATCAGAAACCTACACGTTGAACGCGTTGGTGATAATTTGTCGTGACTGAGTGTATAAAAGGATCTCAATGGGCAAACCTGGAAGGCATGGGAAAATAGCCCATAAACGCATAAAGGTGATGTGTAAATAATTAGTCAGAAGTGTTTGCAAGACGTTAGACGCAATACGAAAAGGGTTACCAACGGCAAAGCCAAAATATATTAGAGGGGACGGCCATTTAAATACTAAGAGACACGGACTGGCTTACAGGGGAAATGAAGAGGGCGGATGACACGGAATAATTTTATTTGACAATATCTGCTATTTAAAGCGATACAAGGTGGATGTCAATGTGTATGGAAAATGGACTCACAGTTAAAGTCGAGCAGCCACAACAAAGACACAAACGGCCATTCCTAAAAAGACTTCGCGTCAGGCAGGGGCCTACAAAAAGGATGCGTTTAAAGTATATTATCCATTTCTGAAAATGTGCATAAAAGAATAAAAAAATAGTATGATAAGAATGTTTTTCAGGTGTAATAATAATTATAACACATAGTGAAACCCTTTTGTTAAGCTGGCTGTTGGGAGCAACGAGGGGAGTGTGTCAAATTCTAAATTTTTGTTTTCGCTATTTCTCGCAGCTCTTAGCCTCAGATGAGGGAAGTTACCGCGGTTATCTGCTAGCGTGTCAGCACATAATTTCCCCTTCAATGCACGTGGAGTTACGTATCAATAAGTGACTTTTCGCATTATTTCTTCCCCCTTTCTTCAAATAACTCTGAAATACATAGTGGTTTCATTATCCATAAAGTAAAACTTTAAACGGGGATGAATCGTTCTAACCATTAAGTTAACCTATCTTTCGCGGACACCACATATTTCATTCAAAATTGCTACCGGCTTTACAGCCTACCTTAGCGAGAACATAGTCAGAAAACAAGCATAAGTTCCATAAATTTCTTCGACAAGCATGACTTTGTTGCCATCGTCCTGTTTAAATGTTTGTACGGCTGAACTGCGCACCCTTTCAGAAGATACAATGTCCTCTCAACAGTGTAACCTACCATAGGTCGAAGATTTCGCTTAAGCTGGAGTTTCGCCGATCTTCATCAAGGCTTGATTACACCTCGTTATCAGTTGTAATAGAAACTGAAATTACTGTTCACTTGAAGTAGTTTAGTGGGGTACATAAAAAACATACATGTACTGTCATTCTGACTATTCATTCTAAACGGACGACTAAATCATTTGAAAATGTTCATACTAAGCACCACTCTTTTCATTCCATCACTCATACAGAGACCCACTATAATAAAAATTATTTCACCTATATGAGAAGCTTTGGAAAATTTATGCTTTTGGGTAGGTAGTTTAAACAAGGAGCATGTCGCTAGCTACCAAACTTTCAGCCTGTGCGAACCATTGTAAGCAACCAACACTGGGAATCCTAAGCTGTGCAAATTCTAATACGACCTTTCCGGAACGAAATAGATTCGAATATCACCAATGTGTCTCGAATTCGATGTCCCCAGATGTAACTCCCATGCGAAAGAGGGAGAAATGTCAAACCCTGATTTAGCCACGACCCCATAGGAATTACGGTTTTCCTTTTAATCAAAAAAATGTCCTAGGATGCAAAAGAGCCCCGGAGTACAAGTACAGATTAACCCAAACGATGAGATTTCAGCTACTGCCATAACGTTTGAGGACAAACGCCTTCCCTTTTACCATACTAGAAAAACAAAGTGAGGGCCAGTTATGCACAGGACTTTATACCAAGGAAATTAGTGTCTAGCAAGCAAAAGCCGATAACCCGAATGGGCGGATGCATCGCCCAATATGGACGAACTGAGAACGAAAAACGAAATAGTCTGCGAGAGATAATAACAGCGTTATGTACACGGAGGAAAGACCATAGAGAACCGAAATACCACTTAGGAGGGCCGCAGCATCCGAGACTGCTGAGCAGCGAATAATAGAGCTACGGCATGTTGCTGTTGTTGGCTCTGAAGTTGTTGTTGTTGATAGAGAGCGGCTGCAGCGATTTGTTGCTGCACCGCAGATGAAAGATTGTTAGACGACGTCGCTGACTGCGTAGCCCCCCCGGGTTGTTGCTGTTGCTGTTGTTGAGCTGCTACAGCTGCAGCTTGAAGAGCAAGGAGCTGTTGGCGCTGCTGTTGTTGTTGCGTAAGGGCCATCCCAGTCGCCTAGAGGACAAAATTAATGGTTACGAAAATTGAACCCAACCGAGCTCGCACTCTCGTAGATCTAAAGAACCCACCACCTAGGATATATGAATGCGCCACCTTCTTACAAATACAGAAATACCACAACCTTTAACGTACATTCGTTTGCTTATTGTCTATTGCCTATTGTCACGCCATAATAACGGGACACTGGTTTCCATAAATCGGAGCGTGAAATACGCACCATTCGAGCAGTGGGAACAATTGAGAATCCACCGCTAAGCCCTCACTGTAACTTCGTTGCAATAAGCATGAGCTTTCAAATAACCACATTCGCAAAAATCATGACAGGAAGCGCTTCACCCATGAATCCCTAGTCGTACGCTAAAATCACGTTTGTGTGCTTAGTCGAGGAAATCAAAGGCAGAGAAGCATAAAGCTATGTCGAAGGGACAACAGAAAAATTTCTTCGATGGAAAAAAATATGGCAGGAAATCATGTAAAATTGGTAATCCAAATGTCCTATGATAGGCAGGGCGGTCGCAAAAAAGTCTTTAAATATATTAAGTGCAAAAAACTATTCGGACGCTGAGATCTCATTCGAAACAACCCATTGTGAAAGAACTATCAAATGAAGAATATCCACAAGCTAGAAGACTGGGCGTCAAAAACGACTCATAACGGTAGTCGGTCGCGCGATGGCTACTAAAGGTCAACGGCCTCACACTTGGCTGTAAGCCCTTACAGTAGGAAAGTAGAGATAAAATATGAGTGAAAAGACTGGTTGAAAGCAGTTAACTTTCACATTGTAGAATTACTATGCGCTTATAAAAAAGGGCATCTTAAGAGGATACAAACGGATCTGCGGAGTGATCTTATAATAATAAAAAGATTCTTAAATAACGACCATTATCAGTGTAAAACGGATGATAGAATTCTGACAGGACTATACTAGCGGAGGGAGCTAGCACTTTGTGTGGGATATTCTTGCCAAATTAAACGGAAGACAGGATGCGGTTTGACTCAATGCGACCGCCAGCAACACGTGCATATCGAAGTAAAACAGCTTAATAATAATATTGGATGGCTCATCAGGCTCTACTAAACGGTTTGAGAGAAGCGTGCCACGACAGGGTCCTTTGCAAATTGAGAAACTCTGCTGCTACACTTCAGTATGGAATATTCTAAACAGCCCTTCTGTATGTCCTCCACTTCCGTAGGTAAACTCAACAACTTGAGTAGTTATCAAAAAACACCTAGCCGATACTGGGAAAGATTAGTGAAATTAGACTCATCCTTTCAAATTACCTAGGTCAAAACCCGACTAGTTCTGGAATACATCCACACGAAAAACGGTTACGGCAAAACAATATAAGGCGAGCCTCAGCGATTTGCAAAGGTTTGCCAAACAACCGTACTCTCCTTTGATTCCGGATTCTTTAGACTGGGCCTATGGATTTAAACTTCTTATTAGCTACCTCCCCCCACTGTATGTAAATAAATCTCGGCGAGTACTGAAGAAGAGAATCTCAATTGACACACTCCCCGCTCACACCGATAACACAAGAACACGCGAATCAATGAAGAAACGGTGAATAAATACAACTTACACTGGCGGAAACCATGGCAGCGGCACTTATCTGCTTCTGTAACTGTTCCTGTTGTAGCGCCTGATTCCTTTGTGCTGCAGCCATTGCGGCAAGCATCGTTGGGGATTGTGAACTGGTAGCATCAGCACCAGCGGCGGTAACCTCAGACCCCGATGGTACTGCGTTGTTTGAATTAACTACTGTGGGCGCCGATGTAGTCACCGCAAGGTTGACAGACGAAACAGTTGTAGAGTTTGTAGCTGCAAACCGCAGGGGTAGCAGAGGACGCGGCTACCGCTGAAGCATAAGCCGCTGCTTGTTGCTGTACCTTCATTTGCAAAAGCATTTGTATTTGCTGCTGCTGTTGCTGTTGCTGAAATGGAAGATGACGAGCAGAAGTGTCAGCCTCATTATCCAATAGATTGACAAAACGATAGAATAATCGATGTAAAAATCATCAGAAACCTACACGTTGAACGCGTTGGTGATAATTTGTCGTGACTGAGTGTATAAAAGGATCTCAATGGGCAAACCTGGAAGGCATGGGAAAATAGCCCATAAACGCATAAAGGTGATGTGTAAATAATTAGTCAGAAGTGTTTGCAAGACGTTAGACACAATACGAAAAGGGTTACCAACGGCAAAGCCAAAATATATTAGAGGGGACGGCCATTTAAATACTAAGAGACACGGACTGGCTTACAGGGGAAATGAAAGAGGGCGGATGACACGGAATAATTTTATTTGACAATATCTGCTATTTAAAGCGATACAAGGTGGATGTCAATGTGTATGGAAAATGGACTCACAGTTAAAGTCGAGCAGCCACAACAAAGACACAAACGGCCATTCCTAAAAAGACTTCGCGTCAGGCAGGGGCCTACAAAAAGGATGCGTTTAAAGTATATTATCCATTTCTGAAAATGTGCATAAAAGAATAAAAAATAGTATGATAAGATGTTTTTTCAGGTGTAATAATAATTATAACACATAGTGAACCCTTTTGTTAAGCTGGCTGTTGGGAGCAACGAGGGGAGTGTGTCAAATTCTAAATTTTTGTTTTCGCTATTTCTCGCAGCTCTTAGCCTCAGATGAGGGAAGTTACCGCGGTTATCTGCTAGCGTGTCAGCACATAATTTCCCCTTCAATGCACGTGGAGTTACGTATCAATAAGTGACTTTTCGCATTATTTCTTCCCCCTTTCTTCAAATAACTCTGAAATACATAGTGGTTTCATTATCCATAAAGTAAAACTTTAAACGGGGATGAATCGTTCTAACCATTAAGTTAACCTATCTTTCGCGGACACCACATATTTCATTCAAAATTGCTACCGGCTTTACAGCCTACCTTAGCGAGAACATAGTCAGAAAACAAGCATAAGTTCCATAAATTTCTTCGACAAGCATGACTTTGTTGCCATCGTCCTGTTTAAATGTTTGTACGGCTGAACTGCGCACCCTTTCAGAAGATACAATGTCCTCTCAACAGTGTAACCTACCATAGGTCGAAGATTTCGCTTAAGCTGGAGTTTCGCCGATCTTCATCAAGGCTTGATTACACCTCGTTATCAGTTGTAATAGAAACTGAAATTACTGTTCACTTGAAGTAGTTTAGTGGGTACATAAAAAAACATACATGTACTGTCATTCTGACTATTCATTCTAAACGGACGACTAAATCATTTGAAAATGTTCATACTAAGCACCACTCTTTTCATTCCATCACTCATACAGAGACCCACTATAATAAAAATTATTTCACCTATATGAGAAGCTTTGGAAAATTTATGCTTTTGGGTAGGTAGTTAAACAAGGAGCATGTCGCTAGCTACCAAACTTTTCAGCCTGTGCGAACCATTGTAAGCAACCAACACTGGGAATCCTAAGCTGTGCAAATTCTAATACGACCTTTCCGGAACGAAATAGATTCGAATATCACCAATGTGTCTCGAATTCGATGTCCCCAGATGTAACTCCCATGCGAAAGAGGGAGAAATGTCAAACCCTGATTTAGCCACGACCCCATAGGAATTACGGTTTTCCTTTTAATCAAAAAAATGTCCTAGGATGCAAAAGAGCCCCGGAGTACAAGTACAGATTAACCCAAACGATGAGATTTCAGCTACTGCCATAACGTTTGAGGACAAACGCCTTCCCTTTTACCATACTAGAAAACAAAGTGAGGGCCAGTTATGCACAGGACTTTATACCAAGGAAATTAGTGTCTAGCAAGCAAAAGCCGATAACCCGAATGGGCGGATGCATCGCCCAATATGGACGAACTGAGAACGAAAAACGAATAGTCTGCGAGAGATAATAACAGCGTTATGTACACGGAGGAAAGACCATAGAGAACCGAATACCACTTAGGAGGGCCGCAGCATCCGAGACTGCTGAGCAGCGAATAATAGAGCTACGGCATGTTGCTGTTGTTGGCTCTGAAGTTGTTGTTGTTGATAGAGAGCGGCTGCAGCGATTTGTTGCTGCACCGCAGATGAAAGATTGTTAGACGACGTCGCTGACTGCGTAGCCCCCCGGGTTGTTGCTGTTGCTGTTGTTGAGCTGCTACAGCTGCAGCTTGAAGAGCAAGGAGCTGTTTGGCGCTGCTGTTGTTGTTGCGTAAGGGCCATCCCAGTCGCCTAGAGGACAAAATTAATGGTTACGAAATTGAACCCAACCGAGCTCGCACTCTCGTAGATCTAAAGAACCCACCACCTAGGATATATGAATGCGCCACCTTCTTACAAATACAGAAATACCACAACCTTTAACGTACATTCGTTGCTTATTGTCTATTGCCTATTGTCACGCCATAATAACGGGACACTGGTTTCCATAAATCGGAGCGTGAAATACGCACCATTCGAGCAGTGGGAACAATTGAGAATCCACCGCTAAGCCCTCACTGTAACTTCGTTGCAATAAGCATGAGCTTTCAAATAACCACATTCGCAAAAATCATGACAGGAAGCGCTTCACCCATGAATCCCTAGTCGTACGCTAAAATCACGTTTGTGTGCTTAGTCGAGGAAATCAAAGGCAGAGAAGCATAAAGCTATGTCGAAGGGACAACAGAAAAATTTCTTCGATGGAAAAAAATATGGCAGGAAATCATGTAAAATTGGTAATCCAAATGTCCTATGATAGGCAGGGCGGTCGCAAAAAAGTCTTTAAATATATTAAGTGCAAAAAACTATTCGGACGCTGAGATCTCATTCGAAACAACCCATTGTGAAAGAACTATCAAATGAAGAATATCCACAAGCTAGAAGACTGGGCGTCAAAAAACGACTCATAACGGTAGTCGGTCGCGCGATGGCTACTAAAGGTCAACGGCCTCACACTTGGCTGTAAGCCCTTACAGTAGGAAAGTAGAGATAAAATATGAGTGAAAAGACTGGTTGAAAGCAGTTAACTTTCACATTGTAGAATTACTATGCGCTTATAAAAAAGGGCATCTTAAGAGGATACAAACGGATCTGCGGAGTGATCTTATAATAATAAAAAGATTCTTAAATAACGACCATTATCAGTGTAAAACGGATGATAGAATTCTGACAGGACTATACTAGCGGAGGGAGCTAGCACTTTGTGTGGGATATTCTTGCCAAATTAAACGGAAGACAGGATGCGGTTTGACTCAATGCGACCGCCAGCAACACGTGCATATCGAAGTAAAACAGCTTAATAATAATATTGGATGGCTCATCAGGCTCTACTAAACGGTTTGAGAGAAGCGTGCCACGACAGGGTCCTTTGCAAATTGAGAAACTCTGCTGCTACACTTCAGTATGGAATATTCTAAACAGCCCTTCTGTATGTCCTCCACTTCCGTAGGTAAACTCAACAACTTGAGTAGTTATCAAAAAAACACCTAGCCGATACTGGGAAAGATTAGTGAAATTAGACTCATCCTTTCAAATTACCTAGGTCAAAACCCGACTAGTTCTGGAATACATCCACACGAAAAACGGTTACGGCAAAACAATATAAGGCGAGCCCTCAGCGATTTGCAAAGGTTTGCCAAACAACCGTACTCTCCTTTGATTCCGGATTCTTTAGACTGGGCCTATGGATTTAAACTTCTTATTAGCTACCTCCCCCCACTGTATGTAAATAAATCTCGGCGAGTACTGAAGAAGAGAATCTCAATTGACACACCTCCCCGCTCACACCGATAACACAAGAACACGCGAATCAATGAAGAAACGGTGAATAAATACAACTTACACTGGCGGAAACCATGGCAGCGGCACTTATCTGCTTCTGTAACTGTTTTCCTGTTGTAGCGCCTGATTCCTTTGTGCTGCAGCCATTGCGGCAAGCATCGTTGGGGATTGTGAACTGGTAGCATCAGCACCAGCGGCGGTAACCTCAGACCCCGATGGTACTGCGTTGTTTGAATTAACTACTGTGGGCGCCGATGTAGTCACCGCAAGGTTGACAGACGAAACAGTTGTAGAGTTTTGTAGCTGCAACCGCAGGGGTAGCAGAGGACGCGGCTACCGCTGAAGCATAAGCCGCTGCTTGTTGCTGTACCTTCATTTGCAAAAGCATTTGTATTTGCTGCTGCTGTTGCTGTTGAGCTGCAGCAACCAACGCCTGTACGTGACAAAAACGAATACGATTATTCTTAGGGGTTTTCTGGTAAGATGTTAGGCGGATAAAATAGTGAGGAGGATTGCAGTTATGGGTACATTGCCTAGACGCACACACGCAGATATAGGAAGTAAATCTGAGAAGCCATGTGGGTAATCATGCGTTCGCATTCTTCCTCAACTTACCGTAGCGCCCTAAGGAACAAGTGTTTCATAAACCACCTCTCTGTGGTTAGCGAGTGAGAGGAGGAAAAGACTTTTATTCAGGTTAAAAAAAGGTTTGGGAATAGTGCAAACTGTTTCACCAGGTCCGGTGTGGAGGAGGGGAAGGGGCTAGAAGTAGCACTAACACAAATAAAAACGAATAGGTATCTAATTTAAAAAAAAGAAACACGGGATGGAGGGTATAGAACACATATCAAAAGGGATAAGGACAAACTAAGCAGTTACCTGCAAACTTCAACGGGTGGGTATGTGAAGCAGAAAGGCTACAAGTGTGAAAGGAGAGTGAATTTTGGATTAAGAAAGACCGAACGTGTGCACGAGATGGCATTTAAAACCGCAAAATTACAAGAATTGTGCGACAGGAGGCGCGCACAGATCCATACACTCGCAACAGCAGAGCCCGAAGGCCCCCCACATTAAGAAATTGACATGTAAATGATCAATGCATGTATCATTCGAAGCGAAATGAATATGAAATAAGTGTTAGATACCAAACCTGCATTCATTCATTCATTCATTCATTCATTCAACCATCGAAACATCCATGTAAACTCGAAGTGTGTGGGGTGTACCGATTAATGTAGAAGAGGGAAGTAAAAGTATATCACATTAAAATAATAAAATGTCATGCTGTACTTTTCGTGTGCTCAACTTTAATTTTAGCACAAAACCTGAATTAAGACTTTGTAGAAGGTAATATATAGCGGTTGGAAATAATTCACGAAAGGTAGAAAAGAAAGAAGCCGACTGCGTACGCTTGAAGCTTACCAAGTATGTAATTCAGCTCTAGGAGACACAGAGAGTGGGAATTAAATGGGAGAATTGCAGAATTTATACGTTAATCCACAAAGAATGCTGGGAACACAAAATGGCAAGGCGATCAGATCACTAGGAAAGCGTCATGCCACGGACAAATCTAGTCAGCCGCTATCGCTTACATACAAGTACTTACATGCAAAAAGGGTAGTAAAGATAAGGGGAAAAAAAAATAAGGGACAAAGCTCCTTAATAAAAAAAGACAGACCCATTTTGCCATAACGCCACCTTTGAAGTAACTGACGTAGACCATATCAATTTAGTCGTCAGAACGGAGACTCTTCTACCTATACTGCTATTGGGGTGTGAGCGGCTGACATAACGGAATTACCTGACACACTACGTGTGAAGGGGGAATAATCTCCGATGCCATTGCACAAGCAAAGCTAAGAGAGTGCGCAAGCTGACATGTCCCGAAGTAGACGAGGTGAATAGGAAGGGAAAGTAGCAGACCATATATGGATTGGAAGAAGGGGGAGTAGGTGAACGATTGCGTTAGTGGTGCAGGATTACAGTGAAGACGGGGGGAGAGGAGGGCGCATACTCAGAAAACGCACACATACGACGAGCAAATGTTTGTGGCAGTTGGTGTCATCTAAACGTTAAATTACGCAAACAAGAGAGAAGACAAAGACGTAATCACAAAATTGTACCAAAAAACTCGCACCAAGTCTAATGCTCATAAGGTCTAGGTACCTCTAAATAAGTAATAGCACTTAAAAATCTGCATCGATTCGAGACTACGACAAAAAGAGTAAGACACACCTGTTGTTGTCTTTGCTGGAGTATAGTTTGGAGGACTGCTTGTTGTTGTTGCTGCTGTGCCGCTATCATGGCAGCAGCAGCACCGGTGCTGTCGGAATGGGAAGCAGCGGCAGCTGCATGGTGTTGTTTGGGGCAGCGAGTAGGAGAGCGGCTTGCTGGGCTGATTGCACCTGATGTTGTTGTTGCGCCGCAAAATAGTCTGCTGCTGTTGCTGTAAGGCTAGCATTTGTAGAGCCTGTGTAATAAAACTCCGTTTAGTACAAATTGATTTTTGATTCGAATACAGTTACAAGAAATGCACAATGCCACAATGTTTAAAAGTGTCGATGATGTTCCTATAACCTATTGTAGACAGTCGGAAGTATAAAAACGCAATCAGACAGAAATAATTATGGTAACTCGTCGAAATAAGCAACAGGTAATAAATAGCAGTAGAACAAGGGGAACTAAGAATTACTTCTAAAACCAATTTCATTTCAGAATAAACTACAGTGGCAGAAATTGGGTCCATTCTAAGTCAGTTACCAACACTGAACTGGGATGAAAAAAAAACAGTGTTTACCTAATCGGTCACCTACAAGAGCATTTTTGATTATACAAGAACCTCATTATTAAAGGCTATCGGTTTCGGTTTCGAATATGTAGGAGCCGAACAACTTGACCCACTCGTTTAATGAACGATTACAAATCCTGTCTAATGCATTAATATCAGGACACGAGTAAGATAGGACTATATTACACTTTCACTCGTTCCATGACCTCCATGATATTATCCAGGCCATTTACGTATGCCATTAATACAAAATTTACTTAAGACATCATGGTGTGTTCACTACATGTTAAAAGCAAATATTTTTGACTAATTTAAACCATTACTAACTCACAAAATTGTCAGGGATAACCACTTCCTCCTCCAAAGATTCTCGGGATTTTGTAAATTTGAATGACTATACCTGTTGTTGTTGCTGTAGGGCACTCGCAGCTTCAACTTGCTGATGCTGCCTGATAATATTCTCCAAGGCTAGTGCATGGTCCATGGCTCCAGACAAGAGACAAAGGTGTTGCCTCTGCTCAACTGATCAAGCACCGAGAGCTGGCCGACCGTAGTTGGTAACATTGTAACCGATGCTGTAGGAACAGGTTGGACGGCAGCGGCAGACGCAACAGCAACTGCCGCGGCTGCGAGCTGCTGTTGCTGACTTGCTTGCAACTGTGCCTGCTGCATTTGTTTGACGTACATGCTCTTTGGCTTGTTCTTGTAGAGCTGGGTTAGTTTAAAATACGTAATGTCAATGCATATAGTATATCAAACCTACTCCACTGAAAGTTCCTACATCGAATCCATCTGCCAATAGAGCTTACCCTTATATTGATCATCCTTCTCGGGAGGAGTCATGAAGTCGGTTTTGTTCTCCTCTTGTTTCTTTACGCCTTCAGAATTCTTATCCGATTTCCTTTTGGCGCCAACATGAACCTTCCAATTATTGGTTGTACCACCACTAGCAACGCTGTTACTGTTAGAGGACGACGGAAGAGAATTCACCGATTTCGAAGGTGGTGAGGAATCTACACTCAATCCTAGTTTTTTGGCCATGTCCGGAGGTACCTAAAAAGCACAGAAATCTCAGCAAAAACCGGAGTTAAATTAAACCGAAAACCGCCGAAAACCCACTTGTGGTCCAATGTAATTGGAGTCGTTTTCTTTTTGAACCACTTCTTCGTTACCTTCATCTTTGGCAGACGGTTCCTCGGTTTTCGGCAGTTCTGGGGGTGTCGAAGGTGGACTGGGTTCCGTACGTCCAGTTATCTTACGAACAGCGGCACTGGCCGCCGCCGCAATGGCTTCCGATGGTTTTATGGCCTCGAATAAAACTGCCTTTGTTTCCCAATTGTCGAGATAGACGCGTCTCAGCGGAATTAACAACACCGGCTGCTGTGACACTAACCGAATTACGTCGATTAACAGTCCGCCGACACACAGGTGGAGGCGGTGTCCGAGACGCATCGCGCGAGTTTGGCGTCCGAGATCTTTCCGAAGATGTGTAACGACCATGACGACTACGCGATGAATAGGAGCGATAAGACCTCCGCCGGTAAGAGTCACTGCTACGCGAATACCTCCGTCTCCGCCTACCTCCACGTCCCCTACTCGACGATCGCGAGTAGGAAGTACAAGAGTAGGATGAACAGGTAGAAGACCGACGGCGGCGACAACGACCACGACGTCTATGTCCTCGATGTCGACTACGTCTACGATGAGAGTAAGATCTTGAAGAACTGCTACTAGTAGTAACTGAACTTGAATTCGTGTAAGACCTCGCCGAGAAGAGTAGGATCGAGTGGAATAGCTTGCGCGGCGTGAAGAACACGAAGAGGACGTGGAAGATTCACTGACTGAGGACGTAGTAAGAGATCGGTCGCGGGAAGGCGAGCATTTACGAGAGGTAACACAATCTTTACGATTTTTCTCCACAGCCCCATTGCTCTCAGGAGTTTTCGTTGATCTTTGAACAGTGACAGGTGAGGTCGACGGCTTAGCAATAGTTTCTTCAAAATCGCTATCACTCGAGTCCCAAGTCGATTTTGCCGTACCCTTAGTCACTTTAGTGATAAGCGCGGGAGCAGTCGCGCACGGGGAAGGAGCTGAAGTTGAGCTTTTTTTGCGTTCACTGCGCACAATTGGCGAAGAAATAACGTGGGTACGTGGCAGAGTGGCTGGAGAAGTGGGTTTAGGCAGGTGTGACTCATC
This sequence comes from Dipylidium caninum, assembly GCA_017562135.1. Lineage (NCBI taxonomy): Eukaryota > Metazoa > Platyhelminthes > Cestoda > Cyclophyllidea > Dipylidiidae > Dipylidium > Dipylidium caninum. Next base: position 425,233 of record QEYB01000282.1, on the reverse strand, counting down.
ACCACCATCAGAACTGTAAGCCGCTACCAATGTCTCCGATACCGGCGATTTCACAGCTTTTCTTTTACGATCTTTTTTTATTACCTCCTTTTCTTTTCTCTCCTTTTCCTCCCCATCGGACTTTTTTTCCAAATGTTTCTTGCTATTCTTTTTTGCGCTCCTTTTCCTTCCTCTTTCTTTTATGGTAACGCCTCTGGTCTCTCGAAGAGCTGCGATCATTAGCTACGACCAGATCATCTAGCATGAAGAGCAAATAAATCTTACGTCAAACGAGGCAAATAAGTTCACTATATTTAAATACATTCAACTAACCTCTTTCAACACCCGACTTATCTTTCGCTGCGTTAACACCACCTTCAAATCCATCCGCCTCTGGTTCTTTCGGATTTGCAGAGCTCTTACGAAGTCGTTTTGGGCTGGGTGCCTCGTGCTTCGCAAGCGACCTTCTCGAAGACCGCTCCAAAACTGGAGACTTCTCAAATAAAGGAGGTGGTTCTTGAAGAAGCAGTCGTGCTCCGCTTTATTTGGAAACGAAAGAGATTTGTCTTTCGATAACCTAGAACAAAGAGGCGTAAAATTGGATAGCATCAAAGATAAATGCAACCATTTCAAATGACGATACAAATATAACAACGCAAACGTGCTTTTTTTAGCAAAAATGAACAGGTGTACAAGTAACACAGGTTGAGTATGGGCATGCCGGCTAATCGAAGCAGTCAGCTTAACCTGCACATACCTTGCTCAAAGTATAACACTCCATCAGAATCTGTTTAACCAAGTTAATATAAAGGCTTGGAATGAAAAAGATGTAAACATCAAATCTATCCCCTGATAATATCAGCTTTGATGTGCGATAAGTATCACCTCGGGTACTTACTCGTGATTATTCAAATTAGGGGACCCACGTGATGAATCGCTCTGCAAAATGAAAAGATAAATAAATGCTGTTGGACAAATAATAACAGAGGAAAAGTCAAATGGGAACTTACGTGGTCCGAATTCCACAAGATTTGGGAGCTGAAGCAAAGAAAAAGAACATGGAATAAGCGGGCGCTGCTTTTATAGAAACACGTAAAACGAATATTTCAAATCACAATATGGCATGGTTAAATTAAGACAGAAATGCGGAAGAGCGGAGCATTGTGACATGGGAGTTAAAAATAAAATGCAGGAGTACTCGAATCCGAAAAAAGGCGTGCCAATGGCTTGGGAAAACAGCCAAACTCAGCGATTTACCACCATCAGCTTACGCACAGCGCACAAATCTAGTCCGGAGAAGGGAATCAACAATTAACCATATAACGTCTAACACACGAATACATGCTGGCGTAAGAGTAGGAGCTCAGAAGTCACATACGTGTAAGTACACTAGAGGCAAAAGTGAAAAGGTAAGAAGCTGCGTGTATGGGTGAAGAATCAAAACATACCCCAATGGCAGAACACAAGCTGAAACTTAAAGTTTCATTAAAGGATAAGCACATAAAACAGGAAATATGAGGTAGTTGTTAATAACAAAACACAAATCCTATTTGTGGAGTAAAAACGGAATACGCCTAAATTGAAAAAAATTACAGACGAAGCACCGTGGATTGAAAAAAAAAACATTGAAAGCGCCCAGCTTACCCACGACAAAAAAATGCTAGTTGTAAAGACAAGATATGGGATATTACCATAGTAAAATATGTTCCTCTCCTTAATTGATAAGAAACAAAAACCAATATTTTTAGAGAAGAATACATGTGAACAGTTCTGTAGGTTAAGTTGCGGCTGAGAAACAAATTTGAAACAAGGTTCGGAAGGATGTAGGGCTACGTTAAGAATGGAGGGAACATGGAATATATGAGGTAGAAAGACAATATATCCTCATTATTAAAATTATGAAACCGTGAACAAATAATCAATGAATGTTAATCACAATGGTGAGGAAACCTTAATCGTTCCATTAAAACACTTCGCCTGGTCCCGAAATTAACCGAAAAGAAGCATGTTATCATACGCATTTAAAGTAGGATTTTCGGCAAGCCACAATGAACACCGACACAGTTGGCAGTGCAAAAACTACACATAAGCATGCAAGTGGCATTCCAAATGGCATTACGTGAGGCTTATATCTGAAAGTCGTAGAAAGTTAAACACTGAGACAGCCGTTTGACTCGATACACGCTCATGATAATTTTGACTTTCAAAACAAAACCTACTCTTCGCAGGCATGGCGGCACCAGAAGCGGCCAGGCCGAAACCAAGATGTCGTCAAAAGTGAAAGGAAGTTTGAAGGGGGTTCCAACAAAAGACTATTTAAAACAAGGCAACTGCTCAACACTATTACAACATCTAACTATTATACTGCGTTGATTAAGTCTTAGTCAACAACTATAATTTGAAAATAGTCTATTACAAAATATCAAATTGCGCTTCTTGTCGTGCACTATCACACTTGTCCAACCAAGCTCTTAAAACTGATTGGCTCAGACTTGAGTATGTAGCGATCTCAAAAAACCTTACAGGGAATTATTGTTTTGTTCCGCTCACCGAAGCACTAAAAGTACACGTAATACTCCTACGTTGTAGATATCCATTAAGAAGCCGTTCAAGAGTTGCACGTATTAACGTTAGGCGTTAATGTTTTTACATATATACCCGCGCTTCCTATTTACAGGATATTTATATGTGTACTCTTTTTCCGTGAGATGATTGGCTTAGGGCAGCACTCACCTTGGCGCTTAGGCCTTTTGCAGGTGGTGGCCCGATTTTTTTCCCTGGTGTGTGGTAAGGGATTGCCTATCATAAAAGAAGCAGCGCTAGTCGTTGTTCCGCGTTCTATGTTGAGTTTCTTATAACTGACTAGCTTGTCACACTTATTCCGTTTCTGTTAATGAGATTGCCTCTCCCTCATTGGTCGCGAGTTGTTTGTAACTTCCGTGTTTTTAGCGGGGTCTTCTCTCTGTTAACGCTTATTCACTATGAAGAAATCCGCGAAGAAGCGATGTAAATTTCCTTTTACTTCACTAATTTTGTAGCAAAAAGACAAGGACTCATGAAAACGAGGCTTAAGCAAGAGGCTAAACGCAAAAGAGTTGATCCCATAAAACCCATCCTCTATACACGCCATCTTAAATCAAAGAAAAAGAAGAAGATTAAAGAAATTGCTCCGCCCCTTTGGAGCAGCGCCCTGTAGGTCTTATGTTAAAATTGTTGAACCCGTTAGTAATGAGAAATTTGACGATCCCATAGATGGGGATGACCAGAAGGCACCTTCAAGTTTCCGTGAAATGATTAGGCGTATTGATGATTACAACAATAAACGAAATCCTTATCGTTATGCTTCAAGTATTTCTGTTTTAACGTTTACCCAATTATCTGCGTGCAGACGAAGGTGACACCAAAGGTGCGCGAAAGCGACCAGCTGATGAAATCCCTCGCCAGGGTAAAGAACGAGTCTGTCGAACAATACGCTCGACGTCTGGATCGGTGTATGCAGGAAGAGTTGTTGAAGGTGACCATAGCGAAGAAAGGAAATGTAAGTTCCCATTTTTTCGTGAACATTCAAATCAGGCTCCCTTGGTTGACCCCGGAACGTATAAATCCGAGAAGACGAAGAAAGTACTCAAGTGAGTGACCCGTGAGCTGCTAAATTCATTTCGTATTTAACAAAAAGAAGCTTACGTTAAGCAATCGTTTTCACTTGTGAAGGCGCTTAGGAGATAAGAAAAAGATGAGGAAAGCTTTTAAGAGGGAGAAACGCCTGACTGGCTTTGAACATTTGAGGGACGATGTGGAATTTCGGTGAAGTTGTTAAGGCACCTCCCTTATTGAAAACAAAGCCGAAGAAAGTTGGAGGAAATTCAGCGCCGAATAGACATCCGCCAATCCTTGATCAGTAAGTTTTACTAAAAGGCGACACCATCTTATCTGTTGTTTTGGTTCTATGTAAGTGTGCAAGTTTATGTATAATGACACTCATGGCATTAAACGTTAGCTGTAAATGGTCTAAGATCGATTGATAAAATGACTTCTTTCCGGGTTACATGATGGCATGAGTAATTCTTTATCGATGCTAACTAACTAGACATTGTTCATTTGAGAATAATTGTCAAGAGAATACATTGGGTGTAGATTTAATTGGGAAACTTAAAGAATGTCTTACAATTGGGTTATTGCCTTCCCTCTTTGTTTTTTAATGCATGAGTAGTTGATAGATAGGGCACCATAGTGTGATTTGATTAAATAACTGTTTATTCCCTCATAGGGAGCACGTGATGCCAAATAGAAGGAATTTGATTAACACTGTTCTTGCCTTCTACTTTCAATTTTTAGATAGTTATGTCCGTGAATGGAGAAGGTCCTGAAATTGTTCCTCTGCCTGTACAGCGAATCACTGTAAATTGGAAATATTCCCGTTCATGCGTTTGGCCAGAGTCAACTCTTAGGTTTCACAGTCGAGGAGTTAGGCGGTGTAATCAACTTGGTTTGCTTATAAACTTCAGACCCTGAATTCCGGATTTATCACTTAATGTGGGGTTTGGTGGATGATAATCATATTAAGCAAGAAGAGTACTTTATTGAAGTGCAACAATTTTGAGTGGGATACGTTCGGGAGTTAATTTCATATATCATTCAATTGTTTGTGTCTGGTTGGCAGGTCAATCCCCTTGAATTGTGGTATCCACACTATCGCGTGCAGCTGTTTTTGCTTTCTTTATTTTGAGTATGGCTGTAGAAAACTTGTGGGACTTAGTACTTTCAGTAAGGTCTCTGCGAAAAGCGCTTCGTAAGCCCTAGATTTTGCCTGAGCTTAACGCCGCTTGAAAAAGGCGATTTTGTCGCATACTGGCGGCTGTAAATTTGTGTATAGCTACTAGTGAATTTGATTATAGCTTTAAAACGGAGTTAACGGCAATCACTTCAAGTTGCTTATATGTCTTATGGAGGTTAGGTACGACAGTCATGGAGATAGTTGCTTTTAAATTAATCGACGGCTTATCGCTTGTGTCGTGATGACTTCCACCAATGCCCCACCCCCGCCCCCCACTTTCTAGTGAATGTTTCGCAAGTTAACTTTGAGGATTACCTGAACGGAAGAGTCCTTAACGGATTATAGGCCTTTCACTTCCTCCAATCTCCACACATAACAACGCACAGGAAAGATACTCTACAATGAGGAACTCCACGTCCTTTGGTTTAAGGTACGGAACAACCAGACCGATTGCACAAGCTGTACCAACGAGGTCAGAGAGTCCACCTCTTCGCTGAAATTTTGTTTCAAAAGACATTAACGTTCATTTTTTTCTGCGCGGATTTCAGCCAATCGACTCGCGACCAGCTAAGACGCCGACTGAGCTTTTCACACCCAATTATTATTTGCACTGGCTCTGGTGGTCCGCGGCGGATGCTGCTAAACCCTCAACCAGGAGCAATGTTTACATCATGATGGCTAGTTTACGATATCTCTTGCACAATGAGACTTTATTGAGGTCGCCAAAGCAGTTCAAACACTTGAAATATGTCGAACCCCCTCTACTCACATCACTCATTCAACACGACCCGAGATTCGATTCCTCTAACTCTCACGTTGTTAGTATTCATTCAGACCTCATAGATAGTCCATGGCACTGTCACGCACGGACTTCCAAGCTACGACGACCCCTAAAGGCGTTTATTCAAAGCCGAGAGCAGACGCCAATAGAGACTCGAGGGTTTTGACGAGATGTCTTCAAGTTACCTCCTACTACCATTTATGTGGAACACTAAAGCCAATGGTTAAAAAAAACCAAAGAAACGAAGCAACTGTCACTTAAATTAAGGCATTAAGATGAAGATTTACGACTGCCGCAGAGGTGCAGTTAATTAAAATATCTAACATAGGGGAGGAAAGGAAAAAGGGATAAAAATGTCTGGTTCCGCCACCCACCACAGAAGGAACTATGGGTGAGGACGGCAAGAAAGAAATGACACAGGGGATCCAACAAATAACAGTACACCAGCTTTTGACACAGATGTTTATGCGTGGAATAGAGGCGGATGACACAAGGGTAAAAGAAAAGGTTTTTAAGAAACGTGGGCAGTCAAAATGCGTAAAAAAGACGAAATGGAGATAGTCATCCAGTATTTTCAAGTCTGGCGACGCGAACATGGGGAGTAGGGATGAGGCGGAGGATTTGTGACGGTAGCGGTCGAAGAAGAGGGGACGGGTGTCTCCTGACTAACAATATTGGGGAACCACCAGTTTCGCCAGAAGTTGCGGCCAGTAGAGTATGTGATGGGGTCGGATGAGTAGTTGTAACTGCAGTGAGTTATTCGCTTGGGGTGAACGTGACTGGAGAAGTCGAATCTTGTCGAAGATTTGAAAAGCTCGGCATCGCACCCGCGGCCGCAGCGGCTGCCTCGTCATTAAAAAAACCGTCGTCATTTTCTCCCCACTCCCGGTTTCGTCATCTTGATTGCTTGCGGAGTTGAAGTCCATGTGGTAAAGTCCCAAATCAAGATCGAGTCATCATGAGATGAGGACACAATCTGAAAGTCGTCGAATTGGAAGACGGAACACACGCCCCGTGTGCTTCGTGTAGTGTCCTGATACACAACTGATTTGTGCGCGATCGTGGGTTCAGCGCAGCCTTGAAGTCCCATATTTTAATTTTCCTGTAAGTAATCGATACGGATAAGAATACGCACTAAACGACGATGCAAACTCCTATCAACAATGCAGATTTCTTCGTCGCTCAAGAGCATCTACGGATCATCAACTTTCATTCTCGTCGTTGTCTTCGGCCCAGAATGCCCAGAAAGCGTATGGGATACGTTTAAACATCTCTTGTTATTCACAATCCTGTGCCTTTTTCGTGGTCGTGAGTTAAAAAACGCAGTCCTAAGGGGGTGTGACCTTTAAAGAATAGCACGAGGACATCAACACTCGGGTAAGCACACATATATTAGACGTAACTAACCTAGCTGGAAAAGTCCTTCATGAGAGAACAAAAATAATGAAACCGCGAAACATTTTGTTGAAACATCTCAACTGTTGCCACGTGTTAACGACCTTATGACCCGGTATGTAATACCACACAAATCTCAGTCCGTGTGGTAAAAATGAGTACCGTGAGAAATGAACAACTTGAGAGCATCTTCTTTGAAGTCCTGACATGTGCTTTACACACACCAACACGTCCAACCTCCAAGAGTGATTGCATTTAGTTAGTACGAACCTTATTCTCTCTTTCTCTCACAATGAACGTCAGGCTTTCAGCCAGACTTATTTGTAAAAGAACTTCTCACTTCGACACAAAGAAGTAAAACACCATAGGCAAAATGAACGAAAGAGACATCACCGCAGGAGATCACAAACCCAGGCTCCAATCAACTGTAGTATTGTATAGGGTGAAATTCATCATCTGACGTGTCAATAAAATGGGAGTGAAGAAGACAGCGGCGATGTTGCAAATGAAACAGACGCATTCAACAACCTTATTCGCATACAAATCATTGGTGGGAGTTAATGTAGTTGATAAATTGACCACAGTTGTAATAAAGACACACCCATCCCAATATGCTGTGCGGAATTCCGTCTCCTCATGAATTTTGGAATCTATAGTCGTGTGGTGGTTGTGACAATTAAAAATATCAAAAGAGGGAGAGACGAAATTGAAAATCTTTTCAAAGCCCTCAACAAAAAAAATTACCCGGCGGTCAAATTTTCGAAAATCATTTCAGCAAAGTTGGCGTGTAAACGAATATGTTTTTAACATCGTGAATAGTGTTTTGCGGTTGAAATCTTAGGTAAATCAACTCTGAGTCACCCGAATGTCGTACCGATCGCTTGAGTTTCACGTAAGAAAGACATCAACAAGGTTGGGGCCATCTCAGAATGACCGTAATGGTTCACGAAGGCAATGATGAATTAAGTCAGAAAAAAGCGAAAAAACGATAAATAGTTGTTTTGTAAACTTTGAGGCCGACTATAACTCACCCGTCATAAGCGCCAGAAAACAATGCGTTTGGAGTCGAATCGGATGCAGCGTACGAGCTCGTCGTGACCTTCGAGCACGCGGAAACACACGCCCGTCTCAATGTCCCAAATGCGAATGGTGAAATCAGATGAACCAGATACCACGTAAGGCGCTCGATACTGAAGACATGCGATCCCCCTTCGATGACCAGAGAGGGTGCGAACAGGGCTCACCGTCGAGGTATCCGTCCGCCAAACCTAATCCATTATGGTTGTACCATAGTTACAAATTTGAACATTTCCATCCCTGAACTAATGACGTTTAACAACAGAAGAGGATATTGCCTCTTCAAAACCTTCATACATGCACAAATGAAAAAAGTCACAGAAAAGATTACAACTCACTTTGATTGTACGGTCGCCACTAGCCGAGACAATATAGCGTTCATCGAAATCCACCACATTGACGGCCGCGCGATGACCAGAAAGGAGAACACGCAGGTGAATGTCCCTTGGATGACCTCCCATGTCCCACACAGCAATATTGCGATCCTATGGTTGACGTGTGGGTTAAAACACTTAAATTTGTTGTGAAATATGTGGCCTCATTTGCCGCACGACCCACGTCAAACATAATAGCAAAGTTGGTGTATTACGGGGTAATAAATTCTTGCATCATTAGTCGTCTTACACGAAACTATTCGCCCAAACACTTTAATCCTCCCTAATTCTAACTTATCATAACTAGCGATGCACATGTCCCGCCATTAGTCTACGACAAGTGGTCTCACCTAACCGTATAAGTGTTAGCGGTGCTTAAAATCTCAAGGGTCAAGCACATCATCATCGTTTGTATAGTCATGTTAGTTTAATAAATAATCCAACTTTCCCATAAGCATTTTCACAGTCCAGCGTTGAATTGTTAGTTTTAACCAATGACAGCACAGTACATACAGGAATCCTCGCCGTCGCTGCTAGTCCCAGACTTAAGAGGGTACGAGGTATAGTAAGAGCCAAAGGGAGAGGAGAGGTGGGAATAGGAAGATAGCATAGAGACAGCATAGTGCAAACAACTATACGGTGTGACTCGAAATTGACCCCATCGCAGCTGAAATCTAACCTGAATCTAAATTAGTGTTTAGTCCATTTGGAGTCACTTTTGGACAAAACTATGCCAAGTTGGATTCGCATTGACAATGATTCGCTTCCGAGAGTTAAGAAATGCCGAAAACGACTATCTTGGACCAAATCCATGCATATACCAACACCCAAACGAACATAGACAGGTGGAAACATATACGACAATAGCCCAAATTCTATGACAGAGTTCATTTACGTACGGCTCGTTATCGTGTGCAATTAAATGATCTAAATTTCAAGAAAAATTGAAACATATAGAAGTAGAGGTGCCATTTGTTAAATGATAAAGAATTCTACTCGCAAACTAAGCAAGATGCGTGTCCAAAGATAAAGCAACGTTGGGCTCACCTTCGAGCATGTGACGAGAACGTTATTTCTGAAGCGTAGATGCAACACAGCCTCGTGATGTTTACTGAGTATGTGAAGACATTCGCCAGTGGAGAGATCCCATAAACGCACTTTCGAATCGCTGGAACCGCTGATCAAAAGATTTCCCTCGTATTGCAGGCAGAGCACAGAACCAGTATGACCGCGTAGCACCTACATCAATAAGCATAAGCAGATATTGTCCAACTTCATCACAGCATAGAAAGTAGAACAAAGGCCCTACCTGTGTACACTTGGTAGCCGTCGGATTCCAATTGAGCAGCCTCATTGTCCGATGCTTGGAGCACCACCATCAGCTCGCTCAGGGCGTCCCTCAGCCACCACGACACGCTTCTTGCGGGTACATCACCTGCTGCGAAGGTGGCTTGGCGCACGTCGACGGCATCATTTGCCGCTGATGTGCTACACGGCGCCACACTTTGATGGTGTCGTCCCGCAAACCAGAAACAATCTTCTCAGAGTCGTATTGAAGGCAATAAACTCCCTTGGAAGAGTCACTGTTGCACCGAATGCGGGTGAGGCGGAAACGGCCATGGTTCCAGTTGTCATTAATGCGCTAATGATTGTAAAACATCCATCATAGCCTCATTCCTACGCGTTGGACAAAGTTGTCAAGATGCCCTCACAACCTAACCCGCTAACCAGTCATCCCCACTCGAATGAGTCACTCCATGTTTGCGTGGCTTGAAGAACCGGGGCGGCAATGACGCGAAAACGGGATGGTTGTAACTAATGCAAGTGATGCTTTGATTGGTCAATGAGTCATTGGTGAAAACGCCAGTACATGCAATTTGGCCACGCAGATTTACTACGAATCCATTACTAGGTAGAAAGTAGCGGGTAGTGACTTAAAAAAGAAAGCACAATTACATTCGACTTCCAGATAGATGTGGGATAACCCGGAAAGTTAGAGTATTTGCCGGTCTCATAAATTTCGATCATTTAGCAGCGGAAATGATTTAGTTGGAACAATCAAGTCGGGTTGAAAAAAGCGGTAAACCGAAATGAATGTTAATATGGTATGGATGGAGGTGTCTTTTTTAAGTTATATACAAAAAACAAGTAGATATGAGAGGAAACAAATATGATATTTAAAGGTCAACAAGGTCAAAAATAGAAGCAAGACCGGCGTTCGGGACAAGGACCCTAATGCTGAGGCAGAAAACCTCAACCCCAGTACAATGGTCGGGTATATCCCCGAGGGGATGATCCCAAGGTCTTGCTGGGAGGGCAAGCCCTCCAACCGCGGCGGTCGTCATGCGCGTCACAAATTAGATGACGATGCATTTGGCTACCATAGTCATAGTTACTAGCGGAATTCGACGCCTTCATTCATTGTCACCTCAGTAAGTGCCCTTTCGTCTGGCCATTACTTTCAAGAACAAACTTGGCCCTACCAATTCCAGAATAATCACGTCAAAACAGCAGACGCAGAAATTATGAGTAGCACGACATGATGGAATCTGATAAGACTATAATCTTTCCCAATTATGTTGAATTTATAAAGAAATCTCTCAAACACGCCCCAACCGTTTGTGAGTAAACAAAAAAAAATAAAAAGAGGATGCTAGAAATTTAAAAAAGAACCAACGTTATTGCACTTTTAAAAAAGCCATTGTGTGAGCACACGACTTTGCGGTATGTTACCAAAATTTCATCAATTGTTCAGGTTATTTACTTGTAATGACAAAATCGGGAAAAAATAGCAACTCATTCTCAATGATGTATAGCGAACTAGCCACTAAAACAAGCACCAGGTGAGGACCGGGAACCGTTTCTATCTGTTTCATACTAAGACGCCAAAAAATTCTTACCTCAAGCAAATGAGGATACAATATTAGTAAAAGACGATTTACATAATCATGATATGTAAACCGGACTCACCGATAACTGAACACTTAGGAAAGCTAATTATCTTTCAGAGTGTAAAGAAGCAGTCTTAATACAATATGGGAAACTCACACGAATGTCACGAATTATCCGAGGGTAAAGTTGTTTGTAGAAACGATGCGCGAGGATCATCTTTTCGTGAGCGCAAGACTGAGAATATGTGGGTGTGGGGGATCTATTTGTCTCAACAGTGGCTGTCGCTGAACAGAAAAATGTCGGAAGCAGCGAATTCCAGTTGTCTCCAAATGGAGTCGGTTGCTGTACCTGACCAGAAAGCTTCATCGAGGGAAACTCTAATCCTCGCTTTTGAGTTGAAGTGCAGTTCAATAGAGATAAACGCCTCTCCAGAAGGGAAGATAATAAGGTTGGGTCCACTAGATGAACGAAAGACAGCCATCCACGACGTTCAGCAAGTCCACGCCATACATGATCTGTTCTAATGCGCCGCACAATTAGTTTGCGCCACAGTTGAAAACGAATGACAATTATTTGCCAAGCCTTGGAAACCAATTCGACAGCGAGAAGAGATCCTGCGTCGAGGTAGGAGAGGATATCAGCGGAGATGTTAGGTACGCCCCGGGAGGGTAAGGACGAGATAATATCACATTGGAGAAGGGGCTCCAGGAGACTATTGATTTGGGAGTGTTGTGCGTGCGACATTCGCGAGAGTAACTGACAAAGGAAATCAACCTGATCATCTTCGTTCCATTGACTGAAGGCTTCAACGTAGCACTTTTGTTCGGCAACCACTTCCATTCGTGTTTTCTTTTGTACTGAAATCATATCCATCCCCTCTGCTGATGAGCGCTTTACGTTAGTGAGTAAAGCAGGCTGTACCTGAAAAAATTTCAGATACCCAATAATCCATGTGTTAAACGGAGGTAATGGCATATCTTGTAAGAATTAACTGATGGGTGCCTAATCCCGGGAATCCAACGGAAGAAAACTTTATATTTGTCCTATATTTGCGCTAGTATAAACTATCCGGAATAATAATACAAGAATAAATGTCTGCGATACGAAACTTAACCACTGTGCCAATAGAAAGCATTTGTACAAGAGATAAACCGGCCGTCAGTAGTGTTATAGAAAACTGTAGAATGTAACCAAAGCTTACGTTTTCATAAGCGGTAAAATATGCAACATTATCATGCAGAGGACGTGAGCCACTATCGTCGATTGGTTTATCCCCCATTTTGTAAGACAATCAACGAAGCTCAAGTTTACCGGCGCGAATGCTATTAATATAAACAGCTGGCCAATATCAATAGAGCATTTAAAGAAGAAAACTCAAACAAAATCTTTCGTAATTGACAACAAGAATTTAGATTTTTTGGTCCGTTGTTTTATTTAAAAATTTTATTGTTCTTTAGTAAATATGTTAGAAGAACTGAGGGAGCAAGAAAAGAAGTGTTGAACAAAGCACTGTGTAAATTTAATGAAAGGGAACCGGTGCTTTCAAAAGCACCTGCGCCGATTCAAGCCTTATTCAACAGCCTTATTACCTTTATTGTATGCAGTTACAGTCTGCTTTCCATTATTTATCATAAAGCGTATGCTTGCAACCTCAAGTGCCTTACCGGGCATTAAGGATTTTTCCTGCGAAAGCACCGATTGCGTAGCGTCCGATGTTAATTTTCCGGATCTATAATCAGCACTGGGATAGCCTTTCCTGTCCGCCTTATTTCAAGCGATTATATCTCTTTCTATTATGCAATAGTGAAGTGTGTGGATTAACAAGCATGAACCCGATGATTTATTCAAATAGGGCGACTTCAGAATAAATATCTCGGAAAATTTTCAGGATTACAGGCGTGAGATATTCAAATCTGTTTTCCTTTTCCAAAGCAGGAAAGTGGGCTTGTCAGCACTGGTACGGGTATACAAATAGACTAATAACATTCTCATCCACGTTCGATCTATAATCTTGTACGATTACACAACAGACTAAAGGGATGTGTAGTCGTACATCGGATAAATAGTGGGTTGTATCTTCACAAATCAGTCCTACTAGTTCTTCATTGCCTGAATTTTAAAATCATGAAAGAATCCTGGATAATGTTTAGAACATTGAGTTATTTGCGGACATAGATGCGAATCAAATCGCGTAAGAAGTCAACTAACGTAAGGTAAGGATTCGCCTACACATGAAGTTTCAGCAACCATTAACTATCATAGAAAATCACATGAGACCGAAACATAGTGCTTCATTTAAGGGGTTTCTCTCCGGAACAACAGTCATGGTTTCAACTCCTTTTTGTCAATTAGATTAAAATAATCCTTTATTTGATATATATATCGCAAACAACGATATCCTGAAAAGTTAGCTCAAATAAGCACCAATTTGAATATATAGTGGCCATCGAAAAGTGGAAAAGGTAACTAGGGCACAAAAAAAGATCACATCTATTTACATGGGCTGTAAAGGTCAAATATATACAAGCATGCATTGGAAACACAAGCCGAATCATCGCCACCACATGTAACCAAGTATTGGCCACGTGTTGACCCGTATTGAAAGTTAACTAGTCATACTAGTCTGCAGAGGGTTTTGAAACACACCCAATGGAAGGGTTTATCATCAGCTAACGGAAAGAATGAGAAGCGAAAACAAAGAATGAAAAAAAAAAACATTGCAAAGAGAATGGGAGGAACGGAAAGGTGTAGAACAAACACTATTCAACACCGTTAATGAACCTACCCAACTCATGCCACAGTCTGATTGTCTCGTCTTCACTCACGGAGGCTAACAACTCCCCACTCGGTGAAAACTCCGCTTTCCAAACGGTCGACTCGTGACCATCTGAAGGAAAAAGAGGTGGATGGAGGAGACCAGTCTGATATCCATTACCACGAAAACTAGGTGCGACGATCCACTTACCCAGTTTACAAACGACCGCCCAATCATCCAGTTCTTCTTTGTACAAATTAATGGTATTATCATAGCTCGTTGACCCTAAAATCTATCATGAAAGGGAGCACATTCAAAGGTGCTCATCTCAACTTACAAGGCGTTTTATGTACGCATGCAGTAATCTTGAATAAAATGTTAATTGGAGCCACATAAGTGCGTCTGATAATCTCAGTCCGTATTGCAACGTGTATCGGACCATCACCTTATAAAGCAATGATTGATACGCGAGAAACTCTTGAGGCGGGACACAATCTAACTATAAAGAAGCCTCAGTAATCACCATAGCGTCCATTCGAAGGAAAGACAGCTGGTTTTGATGCATCGAGAAATTGTGGCATCAGCCTCCTTTATTCCTAAAGCATAAAGAACAAATGCAGGGTAGAAAAGGTGTTTGAGTCCTCAAATGTGGAAAAATCGACGAGATAAACAGTAGTATGAAAGCGAGCCCTCCACCTGTTTTTACGATATGCGAATTAACCTAAAATAGACGCATGAAAGATTCCCAGCTGATATCTGCCACTAAGTTCGCAAAATAGGTTTTATGATTTGCCGGAAATTCAAGAGTGGAACAAAAAAATCATATATATTTATATATATATATAGTCTGGACTACAAGAGACATATGTATACTTGGTTCCCGAAAGAGTTTTCAAAATACGTTTAATAAAAAATATGTATACATCAAGGCTAACTGAGTGCACACGCCCATAAAGAGGTTCAACAGAATAAGTGTCAGATTAGAGAAAAAGCGAGTCACGAGCAGGATGTCAGGAGACGCAGTCGACTATTGATCTTCGCGAGCTGTTCGTGTGACATACGGGGAAGTAGACAACAAATTAGCCGAACTTGTTCGTCTTCATTCCATTGACAAAAGGTTTCTAAATAACTCTCTTGCTCAGAAATCACACTGACATCCGTCTGCTCTGACCGTGGGAAGGGACGCTTCATTCCCGGGCGAATCTAGATGTTAGAGAATGCATGTTATGAAATTAAAAAACGCTACACGAAATACCAAAGCCATCTTAAATTTCATATGATTACTGCGGAGTGATTAATGAACCATAGTGCCTTCACGTTCCCTACATTAAGGGTATGCACGAACAAGAATACTGAAATATGCATTGTATAAAATGGCATTAATTTAGCAAAATACACTTTGTTTGAGGAAGTTGAAAACGGTTTTATACATTAAGGAAGCATTATTTCATAATTTACAGGTGCTGTAGACACCAAACTGTGGCGTGGAAAATTACGTTTGCGTCAAATGCGAAAAGTTCAGCGTCTGCAGAAATACAAAGACGATCGTAGCCCGACGGTTCACCCTCCATCTTGAAGTGCGGCGAATGTTGTGGTATGCAACCAAACAACCCGCCAAGCCCATGGTCTAACATGAGTTTGCTTCGCAATCAAATCAAATAAATAACGTTTTATTCACAAAATTAGGCTAGCTCTTTCAACGCATGTGTTGGTGTGGGGAATGGGTCGGTCGATTTTTACTGTGCTATATTAGAGAGCTATACGATCTTAACAACGTAACGAGGCATTATTTAAACGTCTTATGCAGTCAGTGGTGTTTTCACCGTATCTTATAACCTATGTACTTATTTTTAAAAGGACTTCCAATATGCATCGCACCATTTTACATTTGGCAAAGGCACAAGCTTCCCTGGGTATCGGAAATTGGAGGCAATTAAATCACCAAGACGCTTGACAGAAGGTAACTATGTGATAAGCATAAGACCCATCGCTTAGGTAAATTAAACGTGTCCACCTACATTCCACATCCATCCTTTCGTGGCGGTTCAAGACGCAGTACAGTGTTGTTGACGCCCTCTAATGGGTTTTATCTAAAACCACTACGCTACTACTTATTGCTACTCCAATACTCCGATGTAAATTATGGAAGAATCCCAATCACTGTAAGCCTATCAAATATGCTCCTATTATCACTCACGAAACGATGAAACTATCGAAAAAATGTTAATCGACTACAAGTCTCGACAGTCATTACGTCATACCGAATAACTGAATGATCTTAATCGTAAGAACTTTTAAGCTACTGCTTGGGTAATATTTTAAGAATTTGCGCTCATTACGACAACCAATATGGGAACAGCTGAAAAACAGTGCGCATCAACGAGGCCAATTCACTTCAGTTCGGAGAAAATGCAGACCCCTAACCAAACTAGTAGTTGCAGTTGACATTTCAACGCTTCTCATTTGACAAGTATCATTTAGATTGCGAATCCCTAAACACGACGAATTCGTCAAAGCTCCCCTAGGTTTGAAACGTTCCGTTGAAGATCTAAGGATTTCCCTCAGTACGTTGGGAGCATTTGATCCCCGAATTACTAATGTGCCATAAACTCCTGATAAAGTCTATGTTAAATCAATGCTAACTATGGTGAGGAGAACAAAATAAGTACGTACATCTTCAGTTTATTCGCTTAGAACGAAATCGAGGAATATATAATGCAGAATATGATGCCAGGTGAAGATTTGTTTACAAAAGATGATCAGTATATCACAAAAGTGAGCCATTTAATCAATCTACATCATAGTCCTCCTCTTCGAATCGTACATGCGTAACGTCCTGAATCGAGTCAGAATTCAGGTTAATACTCCATAATTTCACCTGTCGGTCATCCCCAGCCGTGGCCAACAAATATGCTGAATGTGGAGGTGCCCCATTCGCCTCCCACATCTTCGGTCGCCAAGAAACGCAGTTCACATCACTTTTATGGGCCTTGATAAGGTGTTGCCATTCCAATATCTGGCTATTTGAAACTCCATCTACCACACACCCTGAGTTAAGCTTTACTCGGAATATATAGACGGAATCATCGCCACCACATGTAGCCAAATATTGTCCACATGGTGACCTACACTAAAAACAGTTAACTAGCTGTACCTCTTCTGGTCAACCTACCAGTTCAAGCCGAACACCGGCGCGGTGTGGTAGTCTGAGAGGGTTTTGAAACACACCCAATGGAAGGGTTTATCATCAGCTAACGGAAAGAATGAGAAGCGAAAACAAAGAATGAAAAAAAAAAACATTGCAAAGAGAATGGGAGGAACGGAAAGGTGTAGAACAAACACTATTCAACACCGTTAATGAACCTACCCAACTCATGCCACAGTCTGATTGTCTCGTCTTCACTCACGGAGGCTAACAACTCCCCACTCGGTGAAAACTCCGCTTTCCAAACGGTCGACTCGTGACCATCTGAAGGAAAAAGAGGTGGATGGAGGAGACCAGTCTGATATCCATTACCACGAAAACTAGGTGCGACGATCCACTTACCCAGTTTACAAACGACCGCCCAATCATCCAGTTCTTCTTTGTACAAATTAATGGTATTATCATAGCTCGTTGACCCTAAAATCTATCATGAAAGGGAGCACATTCAAAGGTGCTCATCTCTGCTTACATGATATCACATCTAATAAGTCAAGAAAGTAGCCAAATAACGCCTTTATTCATTTGATAACCGGGCACGCACAAAAACGAAGGCAGACGAACGTAATGAAGTAAAGCGTCAAACTAAGAACATTTAATGAATGAATAATATCGGAAAGAATATGCAACTGCTTATTTCAACAAGAAGTTAAGCTTTTTCCAAAAAAATGAAGTCGGAATTGCGGATCGGAATACATAATGTGATGCGAAATAAAATGATCCTACCGTCTTGCAAACCAATCTTCACAATTATAACAATGAAGTGCTGTTTCTCTGCTTCGTTTTGCATCTAATGAAAAAGTATACGCCGTCCTAATGCGCCCCAGGGATTTATATTAACGTCGCATAATTGTCACATTCTGTTTCGAAAATTTTAGATACTTAAATTAAGCCGTTTTTCGGCTGTTGAATCTCAGAAACTAGAGTTTTTCCTTAAGCGAGACCAAACACAGCGAAGCAGTAGAATAACTTTTTTTTTAAATTTTAAGACAGATTAAGTGAGGAAGGCAAACCTCTTTGACTGGATGCCAAAAGACGGATTTCACATCAGCTCCGTGGGGTTGGAGGACACTGACGCACTGAAAGTCTTCTTCGTCATCGAACTCCCAGATCCACACACTTTTGTCACGCCCACAGGTGGCCAGCAAGTACCCGGAGAGAGACCAAGCCACGCACTTTACCTCACTTGTGTGACCTGGAACAAAAGCAATCGGAAAATGGTACAAGAAAAATAAAACTTTTCTCGGAAGTGAATGGGTGCTATATAATATCATGATGTTGTAAATATAAAAATTTCTCATGGTAACAGTCTACGCGCCATGACCTTAAAAGCTCGATGGAGTTCACTAAAATGTAGATGATGAAAAAAAGTATACGAAAACAACTCAAAGGACTGAACACAAGTACGGAATGTACAACTCAACCACGACAATGCGGTAAACCCAAATTCAAACCAAAGAAATAAGAGTCCTGAGAAGCCGTCTGGTATTAGAAATGAGGTGCGCTATCAACTCCCCGCCTTTTGTGTCCCCCACTCTGACTTTCGCGATTCAAGCAGACTGAAAACTCCAACATATAGACTACGTAACGTAAGAAAAATACAGGCGAAAATCAGGTTTGTAAGGGTGACTCCTGCACAATGACGAATGGAGTACTTTTAATGAAATCACCGTAAAATCATAGAAGCAAAGTCAACGTGGAGGGAAAAGTGATGCCAGCTTAGAATATTGTAATTAGGACATTGCAATAACCCTTTGAACGCACAGAATACACTAGTTGAAAGCGCCTCAGGGAGCCAAACAGGAAGTTTTGTAATCATGAAGGAAAAGAATAGATCAAGGGCTTTAGGTTATAAATATTGTGGAATGCACTGTAGAGAAGAAAAAGCTTAACTCATTTACGGTTACAGAAGCAGCACCAAATTACACGTTAAAGGGAAGCATACATTAAGGTAAACAAATGGAACGACTGCAATTGCAGGCGCTGATGCGCGAAATAGGTTACCAAGTAAGTAGCAAAATAATGTATTATATTAATTCGATTCAACAACAATATCGAATACTGTGTGATTTCGAGACTAATGAGGAAATTAATTATATTGCAGGGAGACAAGTTTTAGTAAGGCACGGATAAAAGATGACAGCAAGGCAGCCAATCAAACTTAACTTCTAAGATGGCGACAGATTGCAACTCGACAGTGCGGTCGACGATTTCAACGCGTAAGATAGCAACGGTCGAATCGAAACTGGCAGTGGCCAAATACTTATCATTGGGAGACCAGGAGATATTACGAATTGTGCGAGTATGATTATCGGTTGTCGAATAGGCGTATTTCCACGTTGAATCTGCAAAAATGACACAAAGATCATAGAAGTCAGATAAATTGCGCATTTGAAAGTACCTTATATTAAGAACTAGTCATATAATAAATTGATTACAAGCCGTGTGTTGTTTGAGGAAAGCAAATAAAATCATTAACTAAATGAATAAAAGGACGAAAGTGAAAGCAGACCTTCGGAAACATAAAGACATAGAGATTTGTCTTCGCCGCAGGAGGCTAAAATGGTACCAGCGTGATTCCATGAGACACACCAAACGCGCTCTCTGTGTCGGGTAAGAACCTGAACCTTTGTCGCTCCAGGTGTTTGAGTAATGGCTTGAAAACAACCAAAGCGCTGAGGCGCGAGCGAACATAATGCAAAATTTATTTTTTATCATATGTCCTATCTGTACTCTATCAAAAAATAAAATGTTTCGAAACACAACGATTCCTGAGATGAACCAAATGTTGAATTTTTCAACATGAATTTATGTAGCATTATATCCGTTCCGCATTAGTCGCTGCGCTTTATCATGTAACACAACATACACATGGGTAAGCGGGCTGAAAGGCTAACCAATGTTACTTCTGGTTGACTTCGGTGTGAAACGCCAGCTATAAAAATGTCGAAAATTTAACATATTTCAGTAAAAGAGCAATATTCATCAATATATACGCCTTATTGTGTGTATGCCGAAAACTTGCGAATTTCTCACGAGACTCGGCACGTTACTGGCAACAAGCTTGAAATTGGAAAGAAATCTTATCTGATTCTCAGCTTGTTCCTCGAGTTGCTCAATATTTTAATCTCCCTAAGACCAAGACATTTACAATTTAAGTTTTTGAAGATTCTGCATATTAAGTCGATTCTTTGGTCCTGCACGGAAATTTACAGAAAACTAATGAGCTGGCGGTAAAACACCACATAACCGATGGTGTAACGGCCGAAATTCTTGTAAGGCATGGAACGAAGTATGGAAAATACGATTAGAAACGTCATTTCGCATTAACTTATGTCTTTGAACACACGATATCCATCTGTAAAATCGAAATGTCCCCAGATACTGAAATCATTAGATGTGAAAGAATTTCGAGGGACTATCAACAAAAAAATTGAAAATGCGAGACCATTGGAAGAAAGCAATGCCTACTTCCGACGTGTGATTTAGACAATCAAATCCTAACTGAGATTCACATCTCAACTTGAGATACACAATTAAAGGGTGTTAATAATTCTACTTATCTTAAAAAACAGATGTGGGTTTCGGTTAATTAAAGCAATTTGAACTTGAAAGCAAAGTAATTTCGTGGGGCAAAAATAGCGGGGTTCCATGAATAATACTTTATTCGGTCCCACATGGAATGTCGGCCTTGTATACCATAAAAAGAAACACTTTCGTAGAAAAAATAAGGTTGGCTGCTTTTAACAATTGCTGGTTGGGAAAAGCTTTTCTCGTGGCAGTTGGTGAGATACATTTTCAAATATGTCCTTGGTGCTCTCCAGAAGGGTAGCGACGGGAAAAGCAATCAGGTTTCATAAGTAAAAGAGGATAGCTCTTGAGGCTCCTTTATATCAACTTGCATATAGCATTGCCGGCCCTTACCTTCAGTAAAATGGAAATTACTTGAATGCGTAGAATCTGCGTTTTCCAGGCATTGAATACTGCGTGTAAGCAAAATGAGAGGAATAATTCCAATGTCATTCATACCCACAGGTGTTGGTGCCCCCCTATGAAATTTTTTTAAAACCACAGCAAATGTAAAAGAAATTTTAGTGTTTTCTGGAATTTGTGATATCGGCGTCGGAACTTACAGATAAATGTTAAGCGCATCAATTATAATAATCTACATGTTGTTTATTTATGTTAAGACGTAAAATTTAGAGAAGACTGCACAATTATTAGACCATTCATTTTCGACCTTTGTTTGTTTTAGTCTTCCGCTGAAGCCGCGGCCTGTTGACTTCTGTAATTTGCGCGTTAGCTCGTTGCGGTGATGCGTAATAAGCTTTGGAGCCTGCCTTGTATCAAATACTCCCGAATTGTCATATTGAGCTTTGAAATTTATTTTACTAACCCTGTAATATTTTGCACATTTTTTTGGAACATTATTATGTTTTAAGTGCAGTGACCGCGATTTCTTCTAATTACCTCAATTTTCCCACGTTTGCTTATCCACTTCAACTGGGCCAGAGAATGTGTTATTAATAAGACTGGTTTTTGCATTTATATTTTTCATTAATTACATCTATTCAACTCTTTCCTCTATTTTGGTAAATACGTTTATTTTTATCTAAAATGCCAAAGAATTCTTCATGTGTGTATTGTTTTTTTTCATTCATCATCTTCCCTCTCTATGATAATATTTTTGTTTTACCCTTGGACGTTTTATCAGACTATTTTCTCAACTCTCTAGCACATCTACCCTAAACAGTTTTAATGGAACACCACTTTACTTGGGCTGCTCAATTTCACACTACTTCTGAAAACCTTTCAACCGCCATGGTTTTCCCAAGTGATCATCAATCCGCTAATCCCGATTCCACCTTATTTAATTGGGCTTTCGACGATCAAATACAATGGAGTGGCCCGGACGCCTGCCCTCCAAAACGTCTCAAATTGGAAGAACGACTTCAGGATATGCAGGAAAAGCAGAGTGATCCAACATTTCAACCCTGCTGCTTCGCATCCTGTTTTCAGGCCTCGAGCGATCTCGCAAAGGACTCTTATGGACTTTCTTACTTTCCTCAATCTTACCTCTGTAAGTTTCTCTTGTCCTCTTTTATGATGTCCTCACCTTCAGACAACCCTTTCATACTTAGCGTCTGTTTTCTGACATTTCGCATGATTCGGAACGATTAATCTTCTTTTTGGCGCGGAAGACCAAAAAACGTAATCTCTGCATGAATGCTGTTATAATCCAATTAAGGAAGACGTCTTTTACTCCTTGCGAAATCATTGCAGAATCTCTTAATTATGGCTCACATCCCACAGCTGTACTCCCATCACCATCTCTGAAGAATTTACCTGATTTACTTATCTGTGTTTCCCATAAAAACTGCGAATTATGGCAGATTACATCATAATCGAGTTTGTTCATCTTGAAAAATTAAGAAATATACAGTCCGCGCCACCTGTCATCCGCATCACCTGAAACCCAAATGATTGGAAGTAAATGTGTCTTGTCGACACTAACTCCTTCTCACTAACATCACCAATTGAACCGTTATCGTTTATGTTTCTGATACCACTCTCCTTAATGCTCCCTGTTCTGGTGTCTTTGGTGTTAGTGTTGGAGCTACTGCTCCTGCCGCTACGTTGGTTCAGATTTCTGGATAAATAAACAAAGTCACCAGGCTCCATTCATCCACTGTACGTGCGAGGAGTTGACGCGAGTGAAGGCGAGACCTTCTAGTGTGCATGTGGTAAAGGCCACCTCAAACTTTACTCTACCGACTCTATGTCGATGCCCACATGGTTTGTTGTTTGCAAATGAAGCGTAGGCAGAGGGTAAGAATCTGGCTTCCCTTCCCTTTCATCGCACACACATAACACACTTGTACAATCACACACACAAATATACGACATGTCGTCGATACATTTCGGATACTTCCTACCTCAGCTCATATACGCCGTCTGTCTTGTACGCGGTCACTACCACAACATCAAACCTTTCAACGCCATACCATACTCCACCAATCGCCTAATTCGTTCGCACTCTTCACCCTCGGACGCAATCAACTTCACCGACTTCATCACTAAATGTCACTTATCACATAATCGCTCCACCTGAAGTACACTTGCTCCAAATACTGGATGTAGATGAGGGCGAGCAACTTATTTCCCCACACACTATGGTGGGAAGGAGGCATGATGGAGGCGCGAAAAGGGGGAAGAGGGAAGCGGTGATGTACGTTTTCATTTCTTTTTTATTATCAAGTCAGGCAGAATTCAAGTGGTCCGCCCTCATTGCTGCACCGGACCCTCCCACTACTCCGCCGCCCTCCCCAGCACCGCGACTATAATTACCTTTGTTGATAGGATACGAGGGCGCGAGAGAGGGGGGGAGTACCGGAAGTGGGAAGAGGATGTGGCATAGTGTAGTACCCACCCGTGTTCGAGCATCCTTCCACTGTATCTGACATGAGAAAGAAAATACGGTAGACCGCACATCGCGGTTTCGGGGGTGGGGATAAAAGAGGAGGAGCTCTTCCTCGCACACCGAGGAATGGCCCCACTTTAAGCCGCCACCCAAGCTAATTGTTTCTTCGTCTAATCTCCAGCTGTCTCACCCAGAGGAATATAGCTTACATCTGATTTGCATCGCTAATCCCGCTGTCTTAGAAGGCAGCTAGGGTTAGGTGGATGCCAGAGACTTAGTTAGAGAGAAAGTGAGAAAAGTAGACGAGAAAGAAGAATGGAGATTGAAATCAACGGGGCAAAAATAACCACGAAACACAAATATACATAAAAAGACGGATTGACTATTGGAAAGGCGTAAGGTTTGAATCCTTTATGTCGCCCTTGGGACATTCGTACACACACACTCACCCATACTCATTTTACAGAGTGTGGTAAGGCCAGAATGAAGGATAAAATATAAGGAAATTATTAGGTTTTGCAACTATCTTACGGAGGTGAATTTAGCAGTTAGGCAAGACAAAAGTCCTGTTTATCCCACTTTCTGTTTTCGATACACAAGTAAATTCGTCTGTGGTCGGGGAAAATAGTTCTAATTGGGTACCCTTCAGATTTAAACACTTCAGTGATTGGTTTACCGTGACTTTCGGGGCAGCGGAGAATTTAACCTGACCAGTAAGCGAATAACTTTCATTCAAGAATATGCATTTTCTTTTTAACTCCGCCCTCGTCAAGGTTGCACTTTGTAATTAAATTTGCAACCTAAAGTGGACTCGTTAAATTCAGTTAAAATAAGACAACACATCCATACAACTCTACTAGCCCAAAATGAGATAGGGGAGTGTAGTGGCCAGTCCCGAATTTGACGTCTCCCCACCTCTGTCGCAAATTGCTTGCGCGTGTGTTAGTGTGTGATCATGGTTCCAAATGAGGTGTTTTCTTAAGTCGGCACCCACAAACACACACGAATATACACACACACCCACAAGGTGCGTTTGTGTTCAAACCTGCCTACGTTTCGGAGGGTTTGCGTGTGTGTGTGTGTGCATGTCTGCTTTCATGCGTAGCCGAGGGAAAGCGGGAGGAGCAATCGGTACATTCCGTGAAGTTGCCCATCGTTGGGATTTGGTGTTGGTCTTGCATCTTTGAGGTAGGTCACACACAGAAGTTGATTTGGGGAGCGTCATCCTAGCCTCCCGCCTACACACGTTGTGGTTTGCTACCACACACACACACACACACACACACGCAAAGCATCCGCATAGTTGTGTCTCACCTTCTTGTAAACCAAATGCTATTTACTTTTTACCCACCGGCAAAAGTAACTCTCCTACTTTACCCTAACTCTTACACGCGCTTCACGGGTTCGCTCCTCTCCGTGCACTGTCCGAATGTCAGTCAGGATCAACAATCGTTCGATTTGTCGTAGACAACTTATTACGTAATCCTTAATTATGTCTGATGTCGAGACAATCCTCCCTATGCCGCCCATCTTTTCCTCACTTCAGCCTACAGCGGTCAGCAAACGACTCTCGGCGATGGAATGGAGGAGACCAAATCTAAGCCCACGGATCGTTTTTACGATCATCCCGCATCATCCACAGGCTCCGTCTACCCTCAGACATCGCAGTTTACGTGCTACCCCAATCCCGAGGGTTCAGGCTTCTTTGAGGGTGTGTTCAACACCTCCGCCAATGCCAATATGGTGACCCCCCCAGAGGGTAGTGCACTACCGAACACGGGAGGTTACGAAACCGCCAGTCAGTATGGATTCGAGCCAGCGACGGGAAACTTTCTCGATCCAGCCTCCTTCTTCTCGTCAGTTCCGACTCAGCCCGAAGGCATCACCTCCCAATCTCTGACGTCCCTTGATCCACACAGAGTCGGGGTGACAGGGGCTACTAAGCTTCTGCCACCTCCACCTCCGCCGCCTCCTCCTCCCTCTCTTCCTCTTTCACAGCCGCCTCCTCCTCATCATCAGTCTCAACACAATCACGATCAGCATTCTCACCCACAGCCGCTGAGTCAATCGCTTGAACAACACAGAAGTATGGAGGAAACAGCTTCGAGTGAGTCGTTCCTTAATATTTGACTGCTTTGTATCCAGCCACCCTACCTCACCCCGCCTCCCATCTCCTCTCCTGCCTCCAAATCCCACACCGTTCCTCCTGTCCGAAGGCAAATTAGAGGGATGTATAGGCAGTCGGCTCACTTCGAGAAGATTTCTTTGCGTGCTAATCCCCAGTTGTCTGGCGAATGTTAACTATCTGGTGGAATGGCCAGGTAACTAACGAGAGCACCAAATACTTCACTCATATGTATTTCGGCTGAGAAATAAATTGTTCCGCCTTTTTTTCTAACGAACGATATGAGAATGCGTGTGTTGTCGATAACGCTCGACATCCCTGGGCGTTGTAAAGGCCATCAATTAAACGTGCGTCAAATCAGTGTCTTCGCTTCACCCGGGCTTCACTGATTGAGGCCGAACATCCCACTGTGCCCAGGTGTTGTAGGTAATGGAGATAACCTATGAATTACTTGCTCAACTTAGAGTTCAACGACTTCAAGGAATCTCTCTCACCTCTCACTCGACGCCATCACGCGGCCTTTCAATCCCTTGGTTTTTCAGTAGTAGGTAAGAACAAGCACTGCCTCGAATTGGGATTAAGGAGGTGTGTGTAAATCCCTGCCGCTCTCTCGGATAAACGATTGGAAAGAGGAGGAGAGAGGGCATATTCCCCAGGGGGCAGTGTCCATTTCCTCTTCCCCTCTCCCCTTCTCTCCCTCAGTTAACGTTTCACCACTCACTTTTATGGTCTGCGCTCTCTCAATCCTCCCCGATCAGCATTCTATACCAACTCCTGTCGACTTCCTACTCGCGTCCCAAATCTTCGCCATCACGTCTGGTTGTCTATTTTGCCAATTAACATGTCTCCAGAGCCCCACAAGTCCACAACTACCTTGGCCTCGTTGGTGGGGTCCGTAACTGCGGTGAGATTAATCACTCCACTTGAAGTTGAAGGAGTAAACAGCTGAGATGGCAATTAGAACTTCACTTCTGCTACCTGTCCCCGATCTCGCTCCTCCTCTCGCCTCCGCTGACCACCATTCATCCAAAACAGAGTATTACAGCAATCCATCTATCTATTTCCCACTGCCCTGTTAAAGTGTACACTTGGGACCATCACAGCACCGAGTATTTACACTGTTGCATGTGATTCAGAGAGTGAGAGAGCGAGCGAGAGAGAGAGAGCGAGAGCGAGAGATGGAAACGCTTCATTAGTCAGCTCTAATTTGGCTCCTGACAGATACTTCGACACTTACCAATTTGGTTATATTTGTGCATTGCGCGCATAGGGTTAGTCTAGGAGGCCTGACAGAAACAGCCCTGACTGCTCTCAACCACTAGGTTGGCGATGTCACAGAGGATCACATCATTGCGACACAGAAGAAGAACAGAGAGCGATGGTTGGAAGATCGGGCGGAAGAAGAGGAACGGGGTCGAGGTGGAGGAAGAGAATGCTAACATACATATGCACACTTACACACTAATGTGTAAGTGTGTCCTCTTGTCCCAGATGCTACCCCATCTCCCACATACTGTGGCACCATTTATCACTGCACGACACAGTCCGTAAGTCCACCTTCGGGACAGGTGATTACGCGTTTCTCACTGGCCCCGGACTTGCTGGCTTTCATCCTACTCCGTGTATGCGGCCCCACGGTTCTGCCTAGCCTAACACCACCGGGGTCTCCATTACCAGCGGTTTCTATTGCGCCTTCTAACTTTCTCTCGAGCGCGTTCGTCTTCCCTACCGAGGATCCCTCAACTTTCCTTCCGATTCCAAATACCCGCTCTTAGAAATAACGGTCATTGTGAGGAGTATGTGTGGATGCCAGGCCCTCCGAGGAAAACACTAGTTCACTCCCCAAAAAGGGCAACATTTTCTCATTTTTTATAATCTCAAATCCACCGTCGCGTACATGTGTGTATATTGGTGTGTTTGTGTGTGCTCGGTTCACACTCGCATTGGCATTGAATTGGCTGTGGGTGAGCGTGCGTGCCGACCTATTGTTTAAATTTCACTCTCCTACTTGATTTGGGCTTTCGTGTGGGTAACTCGATAACCAGATACACAACTATGTTGCCTCACTCACTCGTTCACACACACATACACACACACACGCATTCACAGAAGGGTAAGTAACAAGGTAATCCCCTACCCTTTACTACAAGCTTCGATTCCCTGCTCAAGAGATCAGATAAAAGTTCGAATTAGTCGCGTCATTTAAGCGCTCTCTCAATTGTTAACTCTCCCGCTCATCGGGACGATAAAAGGCACCAATCCCCATCCCGCCGCTTCTTTCCCTCTCTCCTATTGGCCAACGCCCTTCCCTCGACTACACGCCGACGCGCGTCAGTGCGTGCGCACGTGAGTGTTCGTACGTGCGTGTGTGAGCGCTTATATAGCGCTTGTGGAGAATATATCGGTTAGGGAGAGGAGGAGATTGTCAGATAAGGCCACCAATGTCCACTGGCAAACAATAACAATATAAATTTCTATCTCTCCCCCTTCCCTTCTCTCCCTCTTCCACCCTCGCACTCGCACTCTCCAACCCGTTAGTGCGTGTGTGTGTGTGTGTGTGTGTTCATTTTGGTATCGGATGAGATGCTGCGGTCACGATAAGTCTGTCAAACATACACACCCATGAAGCTGGTTACTTTAACGAGATGTCCTCCTTTCCCTATCTCCGTCCCCCCTCCCCGCCTGTCCTTCTTTGCCTAATCATTGCCCTATTCGTCTAAATGAAACCCTCCGTCCTATTGTGTGGCCGAAACATGATCAGATAGCGTAATCATAATAGAAAGATATTGAGGAAGTATAATGACATCGAATAAAAGCTCGATTTCAACCTCCACCCTGTCATTGCTCCGCCCCCTTCTCCCCCTCCCTCGGCCTTACTAGTCTACTTTCCCTAGTTCTCTTTATCGGCGACACGTGCCTAGCACTCTCCAACTCAATTCAACCAAAGTCCCCCCTGACATTGGAGAACTTGGTGCCGATTCCTCAGAACTCCTTCTTTCCCCCTCCGCCCTCCCCGCCCCGGTAACAATTAGTTGGAAGTTGAATTTTACGAGGCCATTATCCACAGTAATCACATGTTCACCAACTCCTTGCCTCGCCAGTAGGCAATGCGCTAAATTAAATTGTCTAAATGGGTGAAAAAATTAATTATCCGAAAGGTACTACCCTCCTCTCTCTTTCCCTCTCCTCCCTACCTTCACTCCCTTCTAGATGGGGACTACACAGCATCCCCCCTTGCTCATCCTTACCGGATCCAACACTGGGGGAAGTTGAGATCTCGAGTAAAAATCCCCACATAAAACTTTGATTGCCTTAAGTGAGGACAAATAATTATTCCCTCTTTTTAAATCTATCCACTACTTCTCCCCTGAACACTTTATCCCTCTCCTGCACCTTGTCCCCCCCCCACTCCGCCCACGTCCCCCCCAAGCAGCCTTTAGTTGGTGATTGGTGAGTTTCAGGAGTTTTACGACCTTGAAAGAAGACGATTGATGAATTGCCATCCTAAAATCCCTCAAATTCATTAAGATGTAATAAAAAGGAATAAGAAAAAACCGTCCCAGCGACAGGTGGGAGAAACTGGGTGGAAGCCGATGGGGGAGGTAGTATTTATATCGACGACCACCTTCGTGGATTTCCGAGGTCATGGAAGTCAAAAGTTTTTCCCGTTAGTGGAAGAACATATTGAAGCGATGTTCAAAGTGTCCCTTTGCTAGTGGAAATTTTTGGATTGTGTATTCGACTGTTAGTATTACCGTAACGCCCAAGTACGCACTGATAAGGGTGGATAACCATCGTCCTAAATTGTGATTGGACACGCTCTCACACACGGAGCGAGGAGAGAGAGGTGGGGGCTCGGGCGTGACGTGAATGCATTGGCGGTAATCACCGTCTCCCTCCCCCCTCCCCTTACCCCACTTTTCACGCCTCTGCCATTCTGTCTCGGGCGCGGCCTCCCTCTCGCTCTCGCACCATCCAACAGAACTGTCATTGGTTGACACGGAGAAACATTGATTAGCGCCAACTCCTAATGCTACGTGTTTAAAGGTTTTGTTGTTTAGAATTTAAGCCGAAATATGGTGAATAGGGGGGGGGGGGGGGGGGGGGCTGCCAGGGCTGGAAGATGAGAATGAAGGTGAGAAGTGTAGCTGAGGTGACGACTGGCGCCCAACGGCTGCTGTTAGGCGTGAAATTGGCTGCAGGGCCCGTTTAACGTCCTTGATGGAGGAGAATGGAAAGAGGGAGGCTGGTGTCTACTCTCGCCTCGGTAATAATTGGTCAGATCAGCGATGGAAAGCTCGGTGCACAAAAGTCATGGGACATTGATGAGATTGTAGATCAAGTCACAAGTGCTGCTTCAATGCGGTTTGGTGGAAACCACAATGCATTGGTTGCCAGATCCACTCCTCCTCCTCGTCGTAGACTGCAGTCCATTCAATCAGGCAATGCACACACAGACACAAAAAGCGAGATGGATGAATGGACGGACAGTGAGGTCCCGACAGAGGATCATGTTCTGGGACAGGGGAAGACGATCGAGTCGATGCGGAACGGAATACAAAACGCGGGCATCCCCTCATGCCACGGTAAATGGCACTCGGTATTCGACAGGTGACGCACTTTTACGCACACACATACACACAGGCACTAGCAGGCAGGCAGGCACCACGGCACAGTTCGTGGACGGTGGATAATAAGATGGCCTCATTGTGTGGACGAGTACACGTGCCTCTGTAGGCGCCGTTGCGCAACCAGATGGTGCCTTCTTGTCCACGCTTCAAGACCTGTTGCTGCTTCTGCTGGCGCTTTCTGCCCTCTATTCCCCGTCTCCTCTTCTGCCATATCCTCTACCAATTCCAGAGGTGTCGTACCATGACTCACTTGGCTAATTCCGCCCTTCCGAGGAGGTGGAGGACGGGGAGTACCAACCGAGAGTCTCCTTTCACTGTATCAACGAGAGGACGAGTCTGGGGTGAGAGGAGGCCACCGAAATCCTCTCTGTTGGAGGGTCATGCGATCTCATCGTCACTGTCGTCGAAATAAAAAAACCTTTTATCTGCCGGTTTTGCATGGATCAGGATCACATTAGCCACATTACCACCCTCCACACATCGGAGCAAGTCGTCAGCGTCCGTCCGACAGCGTCCGAGCATATCGTAGACATTTCATCGGCCTGTTTGTTCCAATTTCACCAAACCCTAAGGGGGTGTGTGAGTGTGTGTGGGTGTGTTAGAAGCGCTTGGGATTGCATGTGCCGGGTAGAGTCGCATGCTTTTGTCTTCACTCATTTTCTAACTAATCGCAGGTATTAATGCGCTGGGGAAAGTGCACTTCACGATAAAACGGCACTTATGAAGGGGCCTGATGAATAAAATACCCTCTCCTCCCTCCCTTTTTCACTTTAAACCGCTCATTCCACCACCACCACCACCACCTTTTCACCCCTCTCTTTTCCTCGAATCCATTATATTTTAATGACTGTACGCATGACTTCGGCAATTAGGCAATTTCACACGTGCAGTTGGGGGAAGGACGGGGGAGGGGGCGGAATGAGACCGCTGGAGGACGGAAGGAGGTTGGGGAATAGAAATATTCATTAATACTCTTTACGACTGTTAATTTTTACCATGACGGGGTGTTGATGTCGCTTGCGATCGCCAAGTGTGGCTGGCACAAGTAATGTGGCGAGAGAGAGGGAGAGAGGAGGAGGAGGAGGAGGCGGGGGCGGGGGCGGGGACAGAAAGGGGAAAGGGGGTGTGACGTTAATAAGAGGGCCGACATTTTATGGGTCAAAGAGACGAGGTTCAATAAAAAAAACCCTCGGCCGTCTGCGATCTTCATTTGGATGTTACTCGTGTGCTGCAAGACTCTCCACCCTCTCTCGATTTGAGAAGGTCGACAGGGCTCACACCTCCCCTTGTCTCATCAGCTTCCTCTGGTTTCTCTAAAGCTTGTTAACGTCCACCCTCATACGTCCAAAGCCCCCTCCTTTCCTGTCCATTCGACTTGTCTCACGGAGCAGATTCGCTCTCTCTTGACACAAAGTTGTGGCACATGGACAAGATGGCATGGATGGACAAGAGGATCAGTCTGGAGCAGATAATTCCACGCACATTTGCTCGGTTTGGGAGAGGGACTCGGGAGCCACGGTTGAAAGGGAAGAGGCTGCAGAGAGAGCGAGAGATTGTGAGTTCACTTGAGCGCTTTAACGGGCCCTAAAAGTCAGTATCCATCAGTACGCGGGCAGAACATGCTCGGGACGGGCGGGTCTCGAGGGTGGCCGGCCAGGGTAGTGGTGGCGGCGGCGGCGGTGGTGGTGGTGGTATCGGTGACGAGAGCCTCTGGCAACAAACTTCGTCGATTCGGGGTCACCGGTAACAACAAGACTGGCGTGAACTCACGCAATGCACAAATTGCGCAGAATACGAGGTGGACCCGGTGAGACGCTGCTAGCGGACGAAGCCTCCAAAACTTGTCAGGTCAAGCACAGCTCGATGGTTACTGCTCAGTAAGTTGAAAGGAAGATGAAAGTGTGTGGAAAGGTAACAACTCCATCGCGTCGTTTATCGCTAAAATCTCGAGTTCACACCGTGGCTCATGAGATCGGCCGGAAGAATATTTTTCATTAATCTAGGCTTCAGATCATAATGCACATGAGTGTGGAGTTGAGTTCTAAAAAAACTAGTGAAGAGAATTTTACATCACTAGATCACTGACAGTGACAAGAGTGCACAAAATATCACTGACATTTTTGGCATTATCGATCGTGGAGCATCGCATGAGGGTGGAGTTCGATGCTTCCTCGGACCTTTTTCGAGTATAAGAAGCGGTTCACGGGCACTTCTTCCGGCGGAGCCATACGCCGTCAGTTTTGATGCAATTTACACCACACTTCCTGCCGAACAGCACTTCAAATCATTTTGGGTCTTGGGTCCACGATCCGCAGGTAGATGAAAAAAAGAGGACGAGCCATTACTTCAGGTGGGCTTCATAAGTGAGAGAGAAACAAATCACCTTCCACTCGTCTTTGTCCCATCTGCCAGGATTTCGAGCAACCCCACTGGTTGGAGTATGGCTGACACTTGATTAGAACAAAGGAGTAGCACTTCCCCTCCTCTCTTCTCCCCCTGCAGTTTCGTCCAACAGTTCCGTGACCGGTGCAGGCGGCATCACCACTTCTGCTTACTTCTGGCAGTACAATGCACAGTGCAAGGGTCCCAAGGCTGTGCGTTTGATCAACGGCGGCGCCAACTCGCCTCTCTCTACTTCCACCAGCCCCCTCAGCAGTTGCTACGACGGCACCAGCGGAATCGGAGTAGGCGGAGTGGGTAACTGCTCGATTGCCGCACACTCACTACCTCAGTACCCCCTGGTCGTGTTCGAGGATCCAGTTCAGAAGCGCAACGATCTGGTACACTGTTCAAAACTCCGTCGCGGGGACGGGAACGACGTGACACCGAACATCTTAAGACTACGTTCCATGGGCGATGAGTTGGATCGACTGGCAGCACAAATTACGCGACAAGGGGAGATTATAATGGCTGGTGGCGGCGGAAGCGCCAATAATGGTGGGGTTGGTGTAAATGGGCCCGGCGGAGGTGATGTTAGGGCTGACTTGAGTAGCCTCCTCACTCCGGCGGCTTTCGAAGTGGAGGTTACTGCACCACCATCCTGGCGTGTGGAGGAGGCGAAGAGGGAGAAGAACAAACTCGCCAGCAAGTGAGTCACCTTGTTCCCGCACCTTTGGGGCCCCACTTTCAAGATCCACGCTCTCTCCCATCACCTGGCCACCATACTGTTAGGAATGATGATGTGGAGGCCTCCAGCCTCAAGGGGCCAAAGAGAGCTTTTGCCTCACCTTACCCATTTGAAAATAATGGCATGGGAAAGGGACGGGTGACTAGGAGAAGAGCTATAGTCAAACGGAGACTCGGTCAGTTAACATTCCCCATTCCTTTATTTGAGACTCATCACCATCGCCCTAAGTGGGGGTATTTTTTCCCACTGAAGGCTCTGCCACAGCACTACACTTGCCACGTTAGTTGCCCAAGTTAGGAAATAGAGGCCAGAATGGGTTTGATCCATATTCCCAGTCTAATAAGTCTTCCAACAGTGAGCCAATCAGAACGAGGGCCGTCTCGATGTGTGGTGTGTCCTCCCCACCAATGAGGTTGCGCTGAGCTCTTGGACCACACGTTGAACAAGCGTCATTGGTGTTCCCCAACCTACTTGTACATTTCAGGATTTGCCGATTGAAGAAGAAGGCATTTCACGAGTCTAACAAGATCAAATACACCGGTCTCGGTCTAGAATACAGTGAGTGAATGCTGTTTCGCCTCCCTTTGCTTTCCTGCCCGCCCCCCTCTCCTCTCTCCTTTCCCACCAGTTCTTTTTCCCAGATTAGAGTAACCAAAGCAAGAGAACGAAAGAGGACAGATAATCGGAAGGCAAGCATTATCAGACGGAAGTGCCCACATAGCCTAAGGGCTCATGATCTATGCATTTGGTCAGATGGGGTGTACACACCAAAGGTGTAGTTAATTACCATATGTGTGTGTGTGTCTGTGCGTGTGAGTGGTGAGGGGAGGAGGATATTGTTTATGCGGCATCTGGCGTACTCGCTAATCCGATGCATAGGCCTCTTTACAAAAAGGCATTTGCTAACCATCGCTCCCTCCGCTCTGCCTCCCTTCGCAGTGGCCAAGTACTCCGGTAGCTTTAATACGGGGGGAATTACATTTGTCATGACAATTTCAAAAAACCATGAAGAAATTAAAATAAGATTATTTGTTGGCGTAGCAAAGTGGAGATGGAAGAGCGAGAGTGACCAGTAAGGGCGAGGGTGCTCCAATATCATTTTGTGGAGGGAGGGCGATCACGGTGAGGAGAAAGGGTCCAACAGTTCGACTATTTGGGAAGGGTTTTCGAAGAGTGTTAACTTGGGCAAGCATATTCAAGGCAGAATTTGGTGCGGGACAAATGAGAAGACAGTGGCTTCCAATTAGACGTAATTAGCATAATCCATAAGGAAGCTATTGTTTGTGGTGCTTAATTGAATATCACTGGTGAGAGGACAGACGAAGGGGTAGAGATATGTATGAGTGAAGGGGGGAGGGGAGGGGTTGGATGTTAGACAGTGGTCAAGTTTGATCGCGACAAGTAGCAGTAATAGCAGTAGCAGCAAATCAGACATCTTTGTCTTCACGGCCCAATCAGTAGAGACTACCAACCCCCGTTGCCCATGCCCTCCTCACTCTATCGCCCTTTCTCCCTCCCTTCTGGTGTCTCCACCAAGCAAAAATCATCAGAAACACGAAAACAAAACCCACCCTCGCCCTCTCCCCCACTCTTGTCTCACCGCAAAAAAAATAATGATAAGCGGAGGGGAATGGGGAGGGGCAGGGACTTGTGGGGTGAATAGAGAGCTCGATTCTGCCCACTGAATCTGATTATCGTTCTGCCTCCTCCTCCCCCTCCTCCGCCTCCATTTTTTCCCCACCACCGAACTTCACTCCTCCCCCTGCTTGCTTCGCTAAAGTAGACAAATGTTTGATTGGCGAGCTTAGTGGCATTGCTAGTGATGTTGAGGCTACTGCTACTGCTGTCTTATCTGATTGCTGCATGATATGGCGGCGACTGGACTGACTCCCTATTGTGTACGCTCAGTGCGGTCTGTACCGTGTCAACTGACCAATCAACAAAAGAGGGAACTTGTACTGCCATCTTTCCCAATTTCAGCAGCTAGCAGCCTTAAGGGGGTGGAAAGGCCATCCCGACAGTCCAATTTCCAACCTTTTTGTTACTTACTTGTAATTTGTTACTCTGTAAATACACAGGCTTTAAGGAAATGTGTACGACCACTGAGTTAGAATAGTTTGTTGATCAGAGCAAGTCAATGCTGAAACGCTTCTGATTCTTTGAGAGCTATTCCTTTTCAGAGGAGTTGGCCAGCCTGATCACCACTTTGAAGAAGATTGTAGCTCAACGGGTGAGTCCATCACTCGCCAGACTGCTGCAGCAGCCAGAACAGGTCAGCAATAAGAACTCCACTCTTGGTGCAGCCGTAAACATTGGTGGTGAAGATGGAGAAAAGGCGCCAGGCGGCGCTGATTCCGACCAGACTGGCGGTCTCTTCGCGCGGGCAAAGTGGCTCGTTTCAACGACTCATGGTATTAAATGATGTTACTGAACATTATATGAGTAGAAGAAATTTTACAGCAAAATTTTGTTTTAGTCACGCGAGTGGCCGGCCGAATGGATGCATTTGTGGAAGAAGTGCTAAATTTGGCAAAAACGACACAAGCAAAGCATCCATTAATAAAGCGGTTATCTACTGGTTGCAACAACACGGTAACTATAAGTGGTGGCGGTCGGGAGGTTGCTGCTCCCGCAGCACCGAAGTTCTCTCCGACAGAATTGTCTCTAAGTCATTTGCCCTCAGAGACTCCAGAATCGAGCTTTGCGTACACTACTCAAAATGTCTATGAGTATGCCCAACGCTCCGCCTTTCCTGCTGCGCTAGATCTATCAAGTATGATCCGTTCTGGCTCAGAACGCTTTACTGACTATCACCACCCACACTACGATGGTCGGAGGCAGTCTGAATGGACAGATTACACTGCAGCCGGGGTTTACAGTGCGGTATCCATGGGAGATGAAACTGTCTACGATACTACCGCCTATATTACTGCGTATCATCCCCAAGTCGTACCTACTTCTCCTCAGGAATTTCCCGCTCCCTATCCTCCTCAATTTTACGATTCGATGGGTTCACAGAGTATAACTGCTTATCAGAATTTGCAACAAGTGTCTGGCAAGGTGGCCAATAATGAGCTTTCCGTCCTTACTGTCTCCACAGACGTTTCAAACACGGAAAATGGTATTGGTGTCAGCTGTCCGCAGCGTTTGTCCGTCATTACTTAGAAGGTAATTAAAAAAATTTTACTTATAATATTTAGGTACAGAGAATAATATATTATTTTTTTTAGATCACAACGTATTCGGGGATACGATCTACACGCATTACCTATTTCCACCATCAGTAATTCCGATTCTCTCCTCCTGCGTCTCTTCCTCCCCCCCCCAAACTTTTTCTGGTTGTTTATCTTTCCCCTGTCCACCGGTCTTTCATCGATTTAGAAGGGGAGTCGGTTGACATCACTATCGCCCAATCACTGTCCACCAGACCCAAAATAAGTAAATGCATTTACCACCGTCATCAGCATCAAAATCGGTAGCACAATTGTCACAATCCAACTAATAATCATGACAGGCTGGAACACAGCCACTAAACGACTTATCACCTCCCCGCTCTTCGTTTATTTTTAGATGTAAAAAAGTAATAACCCTGGACTGAGGATGGGAGGGGGTAGCCGAAGTAAGAGGAGAGGGGGGACGGTGGCGTCGGCTGGATTTTAATTGTATATTATTCATATATGTAATGAGACAATCATCATGCTGACACAAACACACACTCCACAGGCCTACTCAAGGACACAAGTTTACAAACAAACCCACACAATTACTCACGTTCGACCCATTTCTACTTCACGCCGTGTCCTCCACCCCCCCCCCTCCCTTGGCTGTAAGTATACGCAAATAAATTACTGTGATTGACGTGAGCACTGGAATCTCAAAGAAGATGGCGGAGGCCAGTACATAGGGAAGAGGGGTTAGGCCTAGAGGACTACTTTGCGCCAATTCGACGGGAAACTTGAATAATTCCCCCTGGCTCATGATATAAGGGAGAATTGGTAAGCCTGACGCCACATCAAAGGGTTCGATGCGAAGGAAGTTGATGGTGATCAGAAAACTCGAATTAATGTCAAATGTGTTTATAGTCCTGTACATCCCACAATTATGGAAGCGGTGCAACAACAAAGGAACTTCTTCTCCCGGTTCCGGTAAAATTTGTGCGAGGGAAGAGAATCAGTGCCCGAAGATAGTAGTATATGCTGTACTGAAGGGAGGACCAGGTTGAGAGGCAAACCATACCTCGAGATAGCGGACGGTTGGAGATAGGGAGGAGAGTGAGGTTAACACAAACTTCTCAATGTTAATTTCAGATGGTAAAAGTCGAAATGACCAGCTAAGTATAATTACATAAGCAGTCCGAGGACATTCAGTCCAGTTCTCAAAATGTCATCCTTCTGGGATGTCATTTGCGTTGATAACCATTTCCACTGGTCAGATTATGTTCTGCAAGCCCTGGACAACGGATTACCTGGCTACTGGAAACTGTTTACATCGGATGCAACACCTATTCCTTGTTCGGAGCAGATAGAAAGTCATGAAATAAGAGACACGACTGGTTAACCATGGCACCTGGAGGTGGGACGCGATGTTTTTCTACAGTAGTTGGGGATTCGGATGAATGAGGTTGGATAACCTCCCCTTTACGCGTGGGGGACGGGGGAAGAAGCAAAAGCTGAGCGAACGGAGACGCCCAGGACCCACCAGTCTGGAAGAAAAATGTACTGGATTGGAAATTAAGTGATTGCGGATATTGCCGAATAATGGATTTTAAACTATAGTTTGTCCCATTTACGTGTTAAAGGTATCTATTTTATACTTTTCTGTTTCTTGTTTTGACTTCAACCTTTCATTTAGAGGTTGTATGGTTTTTGTTTTTATGCTAGTTTAAAGTGGGC
Organism: Dipylidium caninum; assembly: GCA_017562135.1. Taxonomy (NCBI): domain Eukaryota; kingdom Metazoa; phylum Platyhelminthes; class Cestoda; order Cyclophyllidea; family Dipylidiidae; genus Dipylidium; species Dipylidium caninum. Next base: position 386,808 of record QEYB01000282.1, on the reverse strand, counting down.
GACCTAGTTTGTCATATTATTTCCAAAAAGGCAAGAAGACATCGCAATCACATAAGATGTTATGTATCTTAGACGGGAATGAAGCATTGGAAGAAAGACAATGTCGTCAAAATTGGTTTGCCAGATTTTGTTCTAATGATTTTTCATTGAAAAGTGGCCAGTGGACTGGACGTGAAGTCTAAGGCGATGAGACCCACCGCGAAGAAGGCCCTTGACGCTTCAGCTTGTCAGAGCACGAGACCTGACGTTGCAGAGAAGCTTGGACGCGAATCGGATAAATGCATTAAAAGGAAAATTAAAAACAACTTAGTCATGTCAGGAAAAGCGATCTTTGGATCTCTCACCAGCAGGTTAAGGAAATTCCTTTCGTGCAACGCAATAGCATCTGCAGTTCACAATGAAGTTGGCCCATTTCTGAAAAGACTACCTACTGGTGACGAAAAGCGGACGGTTTGGAACAAGGTTAATCAGAAGAGATGAATCAGCCGAGACGACATCAGAAGCAGAGTTTCAGCAAGAAAAAATTACGCTCTTAGTCTGTTGTGATTATAAAATGGGATTCTGCACTTTGAACTTTCACCAAATAACCAGACGATCAATTCAAACGAGTTCGTTAAAAGACTCGCCAAAATGAGCGAGGCGGTTAGAAGTGGCAGATCGTCGAAAGTGTGTTGTTGCCCACCACGACAATGCGAGACGCCGCACATCTTTCATAACTGGCCAAAAATTGTTGGATCTCAGTTGGCATGTCTTGACACGTCCGTCATGTGGCCCTGCACCTGTCCCTGAGCCTTCAGACCACCATGATGTCAAATCATGCTTCATTCAGTTTGATGATAGCAAAATTTAGATACTTTGTAAACGTGAAATTATGACAGCCTGAACGATGGCAAACGGACGTCAGCGAAAACAGACAGTACTAAATTGAATAAAGTCATGCTTTTAAGCAAAAATTTCTAATTCCTATTCTTACTTAAGTACCGCAATCGCTTGGCTGTCAACCCAAAAACAAATATTCCCCGGTCAGTCGAAAATGCCAATCGTGACAAGGGTGTTCACCAAAATCAAACAGAACTCTACTTCGATGAAATTTATCTTGTTTCAAAGGCTACGAGTCGGTCGCGTTGACGCGATTACGGTTAAAACCGGGGCAGTCAGAGACCCCAGCGGCATCACTACGGCCCGAGTGGTTCACTTAAGCCGCTCGGGACTTCTTCTGCAATTTACCCATTTAAAAGTTCAAACTTTGATAACTGTAAACAGACTTTCAGAGAACTGCTGTTATGATGTGGGATAGGAATTATTGATCACGTTTTGGTACTTTAAAATTTTGTGCTTAAACTTCTCCACGGTTAGGCGAAAAATAGTTAAACTTTAATCGAAGCTGAGGCGGAATTAATTCATTGCTGCATGTACATTGACTTCTAAAGTGTGTACATCTTCGACAAAAGAATAACCCTCATTCCTATTTTTATGCCACGATTTATGTGGTATGTAGAAGAGAGTACGTGTAGACAAACTGTGAATTCCAACTTCTTGTTTCTACGACGTGAGCGATGCATTTAAATTCTGTTATCACTTCGCAACTCAGAATATTGAATCTGCCTATCATAAGAAACATTTCACTATGCAAGAGACCCGGAAGGAATATGAAAGCCCAATATGCAGAATCACTAATTTGTTATTGTCAGGTCGAAACCATTTATTTCACTTATCATTGATGATTCGCTCGGGCGTATATGGTATGTCGTAGGAATTGCCTGAACTACTTTAAAGGGAAAACTTGCCAGATGATCAAAATTCCCTCTAATTACCGGCAAAGGGGAGAGGCTAATGCCACTACTTTGGCCGGAAATAATTATCGGCCACGGGATTCCGCAACCAATGCGTGCGCACCACCAAATCAGAGGCCAGCTTTTTAGGCGCGCCCCTAATGGCCGCGTAAAAGAACAAGAGTGATTAACGAAATATCATTAAATTTAACGTATCCGGCGTCAACAGCATATTTCAATCAAAACTGATAAAAAAATTGTTAAACCTAAAATTAGAATATCTTCGAGAAGGCTGAGTTCTTTAACGATTTTCTGCAACAAATTAGCACAATCTACTTCCATGCATCTGGATCTTCGAGATGCTAACGCAAATGCCTGACAAATTCCCGTTTGTGCAATGTGGTACAAAGTAATACACAGTTCATACTCACCACTTTGCCACTAGAGGAAAATGCCGATATTTCTTGGTTTGGCAGAAAACAGTTGTGATGGTCCCCAACCGTGCCCAAGTTTCCATTCCATGTAATAATACGACGCCTTGCCGATATATCAAATTTTCATTTCAACAAATGAAATATCAGTTTAGAATTTTTGCTTATATTTACTTACATAATCCACCACTCAAACGCCACCATTGGTCTCACGGTGCTGTGTTTTACGCAACCATTTGATTTCGAGTTTTTACTAAATGACCTCAACATGTGACAATTAAGTGAATTATAGCAATCAGCTTCGTTGAATGCATCGGTTTTGTCATTGCAAAGCAGTCTCTTCTATAATATTTTGCACCAACTCTGATCGTACACATTTATAGTCCTATTTACCATTCACTACCGCATATTTGGAATGTAGTGTTTGCATTCCTCAAATGGCAGAACGGTTGCCATTTTGCTTGGCAAATGTGACGAAACCGCACAATCTAAACATCTGATATTTATACCTGTGAGAACGGAGTCTCATCAAAAAATGAGTTTAACATAATAGTTGATAGAATATATTCATAATTCGAAAACTTAGAACAGGTTTTAGCCGATAGAGACATTACAAATTTTTCGGAATGCAAGCAAATATGGTCCTAGTGATAGTTAGCATCGCGCATTCAGAAGAAAATGTCCACCCGCTGTTTTTACTGATGCATTGGCTTGTCCCTGTCATCTGGGGAGTACACTGGAGCTATTCAGCTTGTCTAACTAACCCATAATGAAATTCGTCAGTTTGTGGACTGTTAGGCATCATCCACTTCCTCTCCCTTTTCAACTTTGTTGGTCAATTTGTCACGTTCAGTAGAGCCCAGTATTCACTTTAATTCCGGTAGCCTTCCCTCAGCCATCCTTTACAGTAATACTAAATTTATAGTGCGTGTTAATCACAGGCACTACATGGTTCTTGATATAGAGACCCTTTTGCCCTCCTCTTACCCCATCATCACACCGTCATGACGATAGCCACAGTCTAATAAATCAGGTGAATCGTGGAGGATACACGATCCACCAATCCACCCAGAAGTAAATGCACCAGACGAAATTAGTAATGCTTAAAATGATATTTCACTACTTTGGACGCATCATAAGTAACATGCCGGAATGACAACTGAAACACTTGAGGCACATGTTATTATCTGAGTTTTCACAAGAGAAGTCCACAGTTTGTTCAAGAATAGCATTGTTGACGGTCCCATTCAAACGTTTCCACTTCATTCGTCGATTTTGAAACCATATTTTAACCTATAAATTTTCGGTGACAGGTTGTGAAATCAATTAACGACAAATCTATACACTTAATACTACTTACCTAATAAGTAGACTTAAAACCTAGATGATTAAACTTTTGTTATTAATAAAAATAATTACTACAATAACTCAAAAAAATCCATAAGGACGTAAGTATATCGAGGGTCACTGACAGTCCGACTATCGAAAGGCGAGGGCCTGCCACCCTACTTACCTGGGTCTCCGACAGTCCAAGCTGATTAGCCACTTCCAGTCGATTTGCACGCGAAAGGTACTTGTTTTGGTTAAAGTGCTTCTCTAAAGTTCGAATTTGTTTACTTGTGAAAGCTGTCCTCGGTTTTCGCGATTTCGTCTCCACTCTTGGGAAGGGGGAGGAGGGAGCTACATCGGCGTTGATGTGACAAACTACAAAACACATAAGTTATGTCGTATGGTGGAATATTGTGGAAGCAATATGACCCAGTAAGAAGTTGTTAGAACTTCCCATGAATGACGTTAAAATCTTCTTTATCGTTTCCTAGTCCATTCTGTTATCAAGAGCTAAGGGGGAGCTAGGACATGCCGGCTTTCACGTGATAACGATGAATTGCCCTGGGGTGAGATAAACTTCTTTTATACATTTAAGATAAGGGAAGAGAGTAGGTGAGTAATACAATTTGGTCTGCTACCAGAAAGAGTGCATGAAAGTTCTCGGAGTCACTCAGTGTGATGGGGTGAGGCAGATTAAGTGTAAAAGTTGATACCGCTTTCATTCACAGTTAATAAGACCCGCGATTCAGAGCATTGGACAGCGTAATAAATCGGCTAAATTGAGGAAAGATTATGGGAATACCACTGATGACATAGGAGAGCATAATATTGTGAAGCGGACAAATAAGGCCCCTTGATTTGCTAAGGTAGGACCTCCGCCCGAAGGGGTAATCAAGAAGACGAGGCTGTGCTAGTCACCAATATTGTAAGTCAGATGGTAAATTGGAACACCTTATAGCACTTACAACCATAAGGCCTCCTCTTCCTCAGCCCTTTGTTTTCCAAGGGGAGCCTAACCAGCTCAATCCGTAACTGTGTAATCATCCATGAACAATCAAAAAAGTTAAGTCAGGCGTGGAAGCCAGTCAAATTTGGCTTGAGGGTGGGGAAAGGCGTCGCGTCACTTTCATCATGGGATATGCTGGCAGGGCGGCGTTGATTTTGATGATAATTAATTAGTTTCCTCCAATTCACGCTTCCGTACTGTTTAATCACGTTCCTAGTTTTTTTTTACCAAAGGTATATTATACTGTCCAAACAATTTGGTTTTTCTTAATGTTTCCCAAAATCCTTAGGATATCTCCACACTTAGTCCTACTTCTAGTCCATTCAAAGCTGAAGGAAAGGTGAAAGACGTCGGTAACAATGCGGAAGGAGAGATTAGAAGGGAGGAGCTCCCTCAATCGCGCGCTATTGGCGTAGGCGGCAAAAACTGATTAGATGTTTAATCCCGAGCTACTTAGAACAATTACTTAAGGATGGATGAGTGGTGTAAACAAATAACATCTCTTTCGCGCTGACGCTTTGATAGAAGAAAAACGGGAATGCGTGGGGTTGAAGAGAGGGAACGAACTATCCCAGTAAATGAACCAAGGCACTGTCTCAGTCAGTGGTTTTGCCTTTCGGGCAGTGGCACATGTAATTTGACCGCGTGAAACCAACTCCTGCGGCATTCCTCTCAGCCAAACCAATTGAGGCCAATGGAAAAGTAGGACAACTTCAACGCATTTAATGAGGGTGTTCTGGACAAAATGCTTTCACTTTTCCAATATTAAGTTGTGACAGTTGAATCAGAAGAGTGATAAAGTTCAGAGCCAGTGATGGTGACTAGAAAAACGCGGAATATGGAATAGTATAACTTACGGTTGGTGGTTCCCTTTTTTAGAGGGTAGTTTCAAAGGAAGGTTCTGCAGTCAACTCATGGTGTTGTAATGTCTACGGTCACACGTCTTGTAGCGGTACATACAACAGTCGCAATTACACATTGATGACACCCATGGTGGGCATACTCTACTATTCAATTTTATCCGAAATTGTTATAGTTTAAATCATACAAATCCTACCCCTTCTAATAATCCACGTGTAGAAGGTCATGAAGTAAAAATTGAGATTAGGGTGGCGGGGAGTGGAGGCACGCGTCAATGAGGGCTCAAGGCAAGTTGATCGCATCCCATAAACCCTGCTAATTTTATTCACAAATTTTGCTCATACCAGACGCCAAGTTCATCCTTCCGTTACCAAGCAAGGCGGTAGCAAAAAGCTTTGGGAATGTGTACAGAGCTAAGTGTGCTATTGGGGAAAAACAACTCTTCACCTTTCGATTTTCACCAACTTAGAGAGAAAACCGGCTGAGATAACCATTGTTGATTTATTTCCCGAGCAGTGAGTAATAATGAAAAGACAAAAACCTTATGCGACAGCATTGAATACCCTAATCAAGGCTACAGGTCAGGAAGGTGAGTAGTCCTTATAAAGTAGACGAACCCTGGCAATTGTTCAAACTTCTATCAACAGCGGACAGACCAAAAGCGACCGAGAAGTTGCCCCGCCAAAGCTCCAACCGCGAGTCGGGGGACTCAACTGTATGGAACGGGTCACCATCTGATGGAATGTTATGATCACTAGATAGAATGGCTTCAATGGAGAACATTGTTGACAATTAGCAGTGAGGGAATGCCACTGATTTATAGAGAGTAACGAGCCAATGAGATACTGCTGCGCCAGTGAGGGACCAATCACAAAACGGCCGGGGTGGATCAGGATGAGGTAACAGCAGCCAAAACCACCGGAGATAGAAATAGATGGCCCACAAGCTACGATCATCTCAACGTCACCAGACTAGTAAGCATCTTACAAGGCCTGCCCTAACCCCATATGATGACTAACATAGGCCAAAACCGCACAAGACAGGCGATCAACTTCCGTATGAAACCACATATAGAATCTTAACCACGAGGTACGCGATACTGATAAACACTTTAATGCAACAATACCACTAAACGCAAAAAGTATAGCAGACTAATTTATTGTACACCACTTCAAAATGCACGACTCATGAAACGAAGCATTTACTCTTCACAATAGGCGCGGAACTCCTTGAGGAAAGATCGATACAACTTATGCTCCTCTGCTGTGGCAAAATCTTGCAGCTGACGTTGAAAGTCATAGTCAACACCACGTTCCGTCAAAAGACGAGTAATGTGATCATACATAGTCTAAAGGAGAAAAGGTAGAATAATCACACTCCAGAATAAGAAAACTTACATCGTCAAAGAGATCCGTGTAGACAAAATAACCAGGGATCTGCTCCATTTCAACCATATCAATAGAAAAAGTTGCTATAAAAATAAATTACAAATAAATGCTACAAACGCAGATTGGAGGAGTCGGGTTCAGGTGTGGTAGGTTCTTCAGCCGCCGAGGGTAAAGAGCAGTGGAACAGAACCGACCGGCCAGTGGGTTTTCGCAGTCTAATTTTGAGTTCGGGACGTGCTTCTAAAGAAGCAGATTCTTCGTCCTTTTTTTGAGGCTCATCATTTTCAACCTCTTCAGGAACAACGCTACCGGACAGATCCATATCAACTTCAAGGACGCTAGCAAGAAATGCGAAAACGATTAATAAACCTACACTCCGTCTGGGAAAGGTTTCTTCAAGGTAATTTTCGTTCCATCTTGTTTGTCGACTTCAAAGCCTTTTGGCGGGCTACACACAAACGATATTTCGTCTTCTTGCTTAATTTCCTCGGCCAAGATAGCCGAAAACTGTCTATCAACTAGAAAAAGTAAGTGAAATAAAGCACGGTACCGTTCGAAGAGAAATATTTCGGCCTCATAACAGAATTACACAACGTATAACCTTTTATCTGTCGAAAATCATGAAAACAACGCGAACTCCGCGCAACTGCCCCAAACAAACTAGCGAACCTCCTCAGCGCTCCAGGCATGCCTAAAATTTAACAGTGGGAGCAAAAGCATCGATGCTTAAAACAAATAATTGATTATCCTTCAATACGCCTAAAATTTATCTTATTGCTGAATTATAAGCTTAGTACCTGTGTAAAAATAGTTTTTACCAATGGGCAATTTAAATTGTTTTTGCCCAATCAGGTTATTGGCTAACCTCTCGCCGCGGGGATTCTAAGTGTTGCTGTTGGCCCTCCAGGTGATGGATGTGAGTGTCGGCCTGCGTGGCACTCAAGATCGAATTGCTGTATTTCTTCAGTAATTTTTTAAATGCTTAAATGAAATTTTTATAGCGAAGGTTGTGATGACTTTGCTGACAGCCTTTTCACTCTGTCGTAGATTCTAAGGAAATTTTCATTAATTTGATGCTCATAGCCTATCTCTTACCACTTACTATAGGATCACTACACTTCCACATCTTCCATATTTGTCTAGAAGATTTCCTCCTTCACATAGGGGAGTGTTTTCCAACGGATAGCCTTCACGTTTCTAAAATCGACTAGTTACTGGTCGTGTAATTTTGGTATGTATACACACACTCGTCGTAGCATGAGTTATGCTTCACATACGAGTTCTTTTCACAAAACGTCTTCAGTCTTACGAATTTGTGTGTCGCACCCGATTTTATTAATGCGATATTTAACCCTTTGACCCGAATTTATAATCTGCCGTACCCCTTAACTCATTTACGCTATTTAATCTCCTTCTCTCTTTTATTATGTATCAAGAATTTCCTCTTCAAATCGAGTAGTTATTCAACCTGTTTTGGTTAATCACCTATGTCAATTGTCCTCATCCCGTAAGGAAACCTTTGTTCTACTATTACTATCAATCTGTTACCATCTCACTGTGATTAAAAATCATTTTTGATAGTTATTGTTGTGAGGATTTTCCGGTGAAACTATATTCTCTTTGCGTGATTGTGCTAGCGTAACCACTCAGGGTTTATATCTTATGTAAAATACTTCTCAGACTTTAGCCGCGATTGAGTGGGCCTGCAAAGAACTTTATACAACCACCGATCCGACTGTCCGTGTGCAGGCAGAGAAGACCTGTACAAGCATCTTTGAACGTCCTGATTGTATGGTTACATGCAAGAGCCTCCTAGAACGTGGAGATTCATGCTACTCGCAGTTTATTGCTGCCTCTACGCTCACCAAATTCATTTCTAACCGAGATACCGTGGTACATGTCAATTTACGTCTTCAATTACGTAAGTTAATCCTTTCTGAAGATTGCTCGAATTTAGGCAACTTTGCGCTAAACTACCTTGCTACTCGCCCAAATCTTGAGGCGATTGTTCAACAGGCTCTTATTGCGCTTATCTGTCGTCTCACAAAAATTGGCTGGTTTGATTCAGTTGAGGATGGACCAGAATATCCTTTTCGAGATATCTTCGAATCCGCCAAAAACTTCATTCAGGTTGGCTCATGTTTTTTTTTTCATAAATCTGCTGGCGTCATTTTTTCCCCAATAAAATCCTTTTTTTAGTCTGGTCAACTGAATGCCATCTTAATTGGTGTGAGGTTATTGTCGACCCTCGTTTCTGAAATATGTCAATCAACTGAGGTACGTGCCTCCTTCATTACCCCATTTATCAATTCATGGTCATTGACTTGTTCAGAAGTTTTTGATAAGCCGGAGGGAGTGCGTTGATTTGGGGCATTTTCTTAAGTCGAATGCAATTGGCTCCACATTTTTTATGCTTTTGGTAACTTTCTAGAATACAGGCTTTCCACTTTCCACTTATGTGTACTACTAATTGAGCACTTCATTCCAATTCACATCAAAATACCCATTTTCATTGTATGAAGCGAAGGATATCAAGAAAAAAATCATTCAAGTCTTTTTCAAGTCTGATTTCTCTACATTACTCATGTTGACAAAGGATTCTCCCTTAAAGTAACTAAAGGCCCTGGAAGTTTCTGACAACGAGAGATTTTTTCATGTTAATACTGGAGACTTGCATCACATGTGGTAATTAACCGGGGCACTCTTGACAGGGTCACCTGTGGGTATTCCATACCTTAATCCTCTTCACTGTTTTTATCTGAATCCCACACTACTTGTAGAAGTGGAGATTAATCCCTGCATTATACCTATCTTATCTTACTGTTGCCATTATAATTACCTTATTCCTTCTTGCTCATAGTGTATTCTTCCTCTCCCTGAGTTAATTCAGTTCTTATTGCTCCCTAGACCGATTTGGCTCGCGCTACATTCTTTATGCGGAAACTTTTGGTATCGTTTCGAGATCTCCTTCTTTTCCCAATCTTCCAACTCGGTCTCACTCTTCTCCGACAGACTGACGCCAATTTGAAGTCGATTAATATAAACGATCAGGACCAGGTACGTTCACTCGTTTTTGTCGTTTAGCATAGCTTAGCAGACTAATTATTTGCGCACTTTCGTCCCTTTGTGTGGTAACTTTAATAACTGAGCAATGCAAAACTTTGGGTTGGTTTGCGCGAAAACAACAAGCATTAAGAAGCTGCAAACTGGACTGAGGTTGTCAACTGATAACTTATTTGACATTGCACAGGTTTTATTGACCCACTCAAGTTTACCATGTTTTCCTATCACAGTATGTGCCTTGCATATTATCGCAATGTATTTAATCGAGATTTGAGTTATACTGGCATGGCTTTATACTACCAACTGATTTTTGCGGTGCATTTCAAGCATGTTCTACCCGCCTATGCAATCTTGGATTATTCTATGTGCCCCTTACTAGAGGATTATCGAATTCTTTTGAGATAGTAAGTCGTAGAATCTTAGGTTGATGTGATTACTACAAGTGAACCTTATTTAGATGCCCAATCTATGCTGGATCCGCATGTTTGATAACCACGCAAGTGGTACTTGTGACCTACCTATAAGCTGGTATATGATCATAGTGGGTTGGAAGAGAAGTACATTTTGAGGGATTTAAATGTTGGAAGACTGGTGGAGGTTGAACACTATTGTTATTGCCTTCAGCTCCAAGTGATTCAGTATACGTTGGTTCTGGTTCTGGCCTGCCTCAGCTACGACTTCGTTGGCACAAATATTGGTTGTTTTGGCGACAATGACGGAGGTGGACCGTCAGATGATATGACCCCTGTCCAACTGCCCGCGGCATGGCGACCTATCTTTCTTGACTCCAGCAATATAGACCTCTTTTTTCGTCTTTTTGTTGGTCTTCCCCATTCTCCGGCTGCTCCGAATCTCCGTATCCTTGTGAGTAGAAACACCGTTTTTTGTATATCCTATGTCTGATCACTGGTAGACTTGCCTACGGACACCTCTAACATATTGTTCCTACGCACGCAATTACCCTAATTTTTGTCGCGGATATGAGTAGGTACCCATAGGCATCTAATTAGTATTAGTATCCGGGCTGTTCCTCAAGTTCCCCGTTCGCCACTTTTATTGACTATTCATGCCATGCGAGGTCACGGCGTTTCAACTAACCAAATATCCTAATGATTTACTTTCGTTTATTGCAGTTTCCAATCAAACACTCGTCTAGAAAAAGCTATTAGTCGCCTAATTCTTACTCTACTTAGTCTCCAGTGTCCACGTTCGAAAATCCTCACATGCAGGTTGCATTATGCTCAACTGGGATATTCCTTCAAAAATAAATATCACCTTATCTAGCTGAACCCCCTAAATGCTAATTATGCTATCCCTGGGGCGTTTTAGACCCTCTCCTGCTTAGTTCAAATAACCAGTATTCGACGTACACTCTTCACTAATGATGAACGTCAGAACTTTCTCACTCCTCTGATGATTGGCTGTTTGGAGGTGCTCCGTCGGCGGGACACCCTCTTGTGTGACCCTGGCGTCTACCATGACTTTTGTCGCCTTCTCTCTCGCATAAAAGTCACGTTCCAGGTGGGCGAACTCATCCAAGTATCGGTGTATCCTGACTTCATTAAGCTCACTGCCGACCTCACTACGGATAGTCTCTACGTGAGTTATTTTCCCCTTGCTGCATCTTAATGCCTCATTTATGAGCATGTATTAAGGCATCATTTAAATGAAGCATACATTTAAGGGTTAATTTAAGATAGTGTTTCCCGGGTTCCGAAGTTTCCGTTTCCTACGCTGATTTTAAACCTCATTCAACTCTTCGCATACATAGCACTCATGGCGTGTGGTTTGCGAAGTAGTTAATTTTGATGTCACAACTTTTTAACATTCTTATTACCTTTTTGATTGTGTTTCTGCGATCAAATAAGTGGTATGTATTTGACCAATTGGTTGGAGATCTTCACAAATTACCTTATTCGCAATAGGCACCTACCTTTAATAAAGACTTACTGCTATACCTGGGCGAAACCGAGATTGTCCATGTTTTCTGTTATATTATTGTGTCCATTTCTGCCCAATTTTAGGTTTCGATTGTAGCCTATTTTCTGGAAGTACCGTCTTCATGAAAGACAGTTATTATGTCGGCAAAAATATATCCCCCTTTTCGATTTTGCAACATTTCAGAACCTTTCCGACAATTCGGAATTCAATACGCCCAATACCTTGCATTACCTTCTTGTGTTATGGCAACGCCTCGTAGCTAGCATACCCTACGTGCGGTCTTCTCAACCTTACCTGATTGACACCTACGCGCCGAAGGTAGCACGTGCCTACATTGAGTCTCGTCTCGCCGGGGTCCCGCATTACGCTGAGTCCTTGTCCAAAGTTAAGCCATTGCGGACGTCCAAGGCGGTCTCCGCCAATGGCGCTAACGGCAATAATGCCGGCGGGCGATACAGGTCCGAGGTTGTGGATGGAGTGCGCGATGACAATACCTGTCCTCTGGATGATACATTGACTCTGACCCAACAGCTTGATCAGGTCATCATTCATTTCCATTGTTATACTTTTATTCCTCGCTCACTTCAGTACTATGGTGGATAAATCTATGGTCGATTTGGGTGCCACTGTAATTTTTGCCTATACCCACACTTCTGCTTTTTTGCATCGTTTTCTGGGAGGAAGGGGGAGAAAGCTCATGCGGAATTTAGACTTCCCAAGCCTCATCAACTCATTTTTATTAGGATTAGCAACAAAGGCGCCAATTCACAAAGACATACAAGGCTGGCCGAAGAATCATGAAACCTGAAACTTGTTGTGATTTCTGGATAATAGGGTCTGTGACAGACAATCTATTTTATGAGTTCAGCCCTCTGTGTTTTCTTTCAATTATTGGCGTACACACGAAGCCTCATATTTAGGATTGACTGATTATTTCTGTCCTGTCCTGTTTCCTTTGTCAAACCATTTATTTCTCGTGGTCTGGTAACTTGTCTATCTCCTAACACAGTCTCTTATATCTTCGTCTCATGCGTTTTAGCGTCAATTGCAATGATTTAACGCCATTTTGTCAAAGAGACTACTAAACAGGTTCAATTACACTCCTATTAACCGCTAATATTCCTTCGCGATTGATATATCATTTTTCCCCTTACAATCGATGTTCTGTCTTCCAGTTTTCAATTATCGGCCGCTGCGACTATGCTAACACTTGTGAGCTGATTGTGCGTCTGTTCGACCAGTCCTTTGGTCAATTACAATCAAGTCTGCAGCAGCTTATTTCTATGGGTCCAGCCACACTCATCACGTCTACTTTCTCGCCCACGTCCGAGCAAGTGCGAGCCATTCGATTAGAAGAAAACCGCCTCACTTGGCTAGTTTACATGATAGGTGAGTAATCTGCTTTCGCTTGTTTGTACATATGTAGGTATACAGAGTCGTAACCAAAGTCCTGTTGACAGGTGCGCTAATTAACAGCCGTTCGAGCTCCAGCAGCGGAGGTCTCGTAGACTCGGATCAACTGGATGGAGAATTGATAGCTCGTGTACTTCGCCTCCTTCAATTCGGAGGTGCGTGCTTGCACCTCTTACTCCAGCTTCTTTCTCAGGACAGTCAGTCATCTGGTACTGATGTGGCTACCATTCTCATCCATATCTCATCTGGAGCTATTATTCGTCTCGAATTGGCTGTAATCACCTTCCTCGAACGCTTTCGACGCATCTACGTGGGCGAGAATATCAGTCGAGCCACCAAGGTTGGACATTTAGAATTCAGTTGCAAAACTTCAATACAACTGCCGAATTTGACTTGTATGTCTTTCAGATGTACCAATCACTCTCGGAATTAGTTGGGATCTCGGATGACCAGACGATTTTGCAAATTTTTGTGGCTAAGATCCTTCTCAATTTGCGTTACTGGAGTGACCAGGAAGTGGTGCTTGAGCCAACACTCAAACTTTTTGGTGAACTGGCCTCAAGCTTTGCGGCAATGCGCAAGCTCCTTCAGTTGGATGACATCAAGTTTATGCTCGCAAATCATACGGTATGCCACGCCTCCTGATTAATTTCCTCCCATTTGGTCCAACTCTTGTCCCAACCATCACAATTTTTTGTTTTGCTGTCCATTTCGTCCATAAATACGTTTATTTTACGGACTGTCTTTTTTGTTTACATCACTTTCAATATAACCTTTTTCTTGACTATCCTCGTTAAACTCCATCAACTTTTGACAATGAGGGAGTAATTCTAAAGTCCGAATAGGTGCTTGAATTACCTCGATTCTCCTTTTTTTTGACATGACTAATCTACTGCTATACTCAACCTCTGACACGTCATACAGTCTGTTCTTTTGAGTGTTAACGATGTAGAATACCTAACGTACAAGATATTATCACACATATGTGACAGTAAATGATTACTATTTTTTTTGTTGGCAGTATTCCATAGGTGCGCCCATTATATGCTGATTCCGCCTAATGCGCGCATGAGAGTGTGTGGTACACAGTGGGCAACTGGCGTCGGTTAGGTGACGATTAAGAATGAGTCTCCAAGTTTCACTAATGGTGGTGTGTCTGGGTAATAGTAGAGTTTCTCGAACAGGAAAATGTTTTAGTGGCTGGCAGCGACAGATTTTTTAAATCCATTTCTGGCATTTCAGCTTTTTTGCGATCACAGACCTACCTGTTTTTTGGTGTTACTTTTTCCATGCTTTTTTGGCGTTTTTTCTCTTGCTTGTTTGCCGAAGTAAACTCTCCGCGTACTAACGATTAATTGCATCCTTAGCATCTGATTTGGGTGCCAATCGGGCAAAGGAACTTTCGAGTCATATCTATGCTGGGAGGAATTGCGTGGATCTTCGAAAGTCAGCGTTTACACCCCTTTCGAACTCCTTGAATCAGGTTTGTAGGGAGAATAAGTGGTACTGTCTTCGAATTAGACACTTTCTCAGCCATGTGGCTACTCCTCTTTTAGTGATTTTGATAATACTCTGGTGGCTGAGAACGCTAACTCGAGTCGCTTAACTTTACATTTCCACTATTGCCACGTTAGGTGGAGATTATCATGAGAGAGGGCCTTGTCTCTGCAACTGCTTTGTAAATACTTCACTTTTCTTCCATTCGGACCACTATTACATTTTAAAGCCTCCTGGGCAGCCGATGACCTTCTCTACACATAAGCAACAACCATAGTAATGTGATTTACTTCAATTACCCATGCTACCTTTTTACCTCCTTATCTTTAACACCGTTTAAGGTATTCTAATGAAACCTTTCTCGTAACTAACTACGTGTATACCATCAAAGTTAGGTATTGTTTCGGGTAAATGGGCGTGTTATTGCTTGTCAAATTCGTTACTCAGAAGGATTAGGGAAAATCGTCCCTGGTATTTTCTAAGCCAATTGGGAAACCTAAAGGTAGTAAATGGGACGTAGAGAAAACAGCGGAGCTATATGTAATCTTAAGTGTTCATGTCTTTTCAGACAACTCCAGAGTAGACTAAGTTATGATTACCCTTTTTACAGTCGGCCAACTTCCGGTTTCTTTCCTCTGGTTCCTCTTCGGTCTCCGCTTCCAACTCCTCGTTGCTCCGTTATCGTTCAGAGTTTTACGCCTACCTCGCGCGTCTCATGTTGGTGACGCTTTCGGGAATCGGGGCTGATGATAATAGGCCTTTTCTCAATTTCCTCTCCCCTCTCACTCAGGTCGCCAATGCTCTAATTTCCAATCTCCTTTTGTCTGGTAGGTTATTTCATCCGTTCATTATCTCACTCACTCACTCACTGCTCTTTTCACGTTCTTTTGGTCATGTTAGAGATAGATGGATTTCGTAATTCACAAATATGCGGTACCTGTTTCTCGTCGTTTTTTGAGAACGACTTAAGTTGTAGGAAGTGGTACCGAGAACCATGCGGTTAATTTTTTAATTTCCAAGTCGTCATGAGATCTTGGTCCGGGAAAATGTCTAAACTTCGAATACCACCTCTCATCTCTGCACACCTGCGACTTTGTTGAGTAGGCCTCGGGACATTCTTCGTTAGCTTTCGCGGTTCTCTTAGCCTTTTTCACTCATTTTACTCAAACTCTTAAAGAAAAACGCCAGTCATATGCCCTTTTTAGGTTTTGCTCTAAAACAGAAGTTTCATCTAGGGAGGGATTTAGGTTTTCTCCCTGATGAGGCTTCCGTGTCAGACAGCGACCGAGAGGATATAATGCAAGAAAGGTTTAATTAGTGACCCATTAGGGGCCGTGAAATAAAGAGTATCGGTGTTTTCTCAACTACACTCACCATGTTTAATAAATTAACTATTTTTAAAAGATAACTGTGGTTCTTGTCCCTTTTTTTGGCAGATAATTGTTCCATATCGCCAGATGAGGCGAGATGCAGCGTGATCGGACTGGCACGAGATCTGGCTGGTGTGGCTTTCAGTCTCAATACCATGACAGCGTTCCAACACTTTTTGGACTGGTTCTACCCGTCCCTCTTCAGTCTTTTCGGACGCGCACTCGAACTTTGGCCGTTTGATCCTCTGGTTACTTGTCCCGTTCTTAAACTCCTCGGTGAGATGGTACACAATCGGAATGACCGACTCAAGTTTGATGGCACTCTGCCCATGGGCTATCTCTTGCTGGCAGAGATGACTAAAATTCTCATCAGTTTTGGTGAGGCTCTTCTTATTCCCCTTTCTCTCCCTCATTATTGTTAATTTTTCATGTGTCGACTATTTTACCCAGGCAACCGCCTAATACCCTTCTGCAGTCAAGTAACTGAGGAAAATATATACTCACACAAGGTTAAGCCCCTGACACGATGTCTAAATGCGCTAAGGATTACTCTAAGTGGCAAATACGCCAATTTTGCCATCTTTGGTCTCGTCGGGGACGACTCCTTTGAGAAGACGGTCAAGTTGAGTGCTGACATGCTGCTGTGTGTTAATGAGGAAGAGTTGAGGGTAAGTTCGTTGACTTTCTGGAGTCTTATTTCAGGAGATGGACATTGCCCTTCTCACTCATTCCAAGTGTTTAACTGCAAACCAAGCATTAGGCTTCGATGTAAACAGTCTTCAGTGGTGCGGAGACAACGTACTTTTTCATCAGGGTCAATGACCCATAATAAATCGACTTGTGTATTTTAAGAGGACTTGTTGAAAGTAATGGCCGGCAGAAGTGTGACGTCAGTTGTGCCGGTAGGAAGCATAATATACACATCTGCCAGTATGGCGCGCTTATTTCACATGAAACTTCCTACAAAAGGATATCGGAGTTTTCTCATTTTCCAGACCACTATTGCTCCATCAGGAAAATAAATGGACACTGTTTACATAAAGGTTTAAGTTTGTCGAGAGGACAAACTGGTAAACCTCTCTTTAGCGGGATGCCACATCAGCGGTAGGAAGTTACCTTTCACTCGCATATTATTCTAGTCGCATACATTATTGCCGTATTAAGCTACAGCTATCTTGTCTTCCTTCACTAAACACAAATTGTGATGGCCGCTGGCATTGCCAAACGGGATATCTGAAGGCACAAAGTTGCCTTATAACCTTTTCTCTTTTTTAGAGTTTCATAAAGCTCAGCAAGTCCTACTTTGCCCTTCTGGAGTGCCTTACACAAAATCATATGGTATTAATAAGCTCATTGGATTCTTCCGTCGCTCATCGGTTTTTCAATGCCATCGTGATAGGCATCGACTCCCTCGGTAGGTCGGCTAAGGTCGCAGTTTAGAAACACAAAAATGAGCATTTGTATTTCACTCGACTTCCCATTTATTAGATGCTTCGGTAGCGTGGAGCGCTTGTGCTTGCCTCGACTATATGCTCACTCATATCTACAAGCTCTCCCATCCTGTCCCGACCTCGCATAGTACCACCAGCCTGGGGAACGCCAACGGTGCTCATAGTAGTCAAAACGCCGCCAACGTTAATGAGATATTGAAAGGAGATGGGACAGAGTATCTCCTTTTCGTCCCTACCCAACCTACATCTGTGCCTACTTCCGAGATTGCCCAGGCTGCACGTCAACGTCTCACCGTCCGCATGGCCGACGGAATGCCCCACAAGGGCTGCTGCTCTGCCCTAGCCATATGGTCGGACCGTGAAGCGGCGGGCAGTCAAAACTTGAAACAAAACTTCCTACACCACACCGGGACTGCCTTCGGGGGAGTCAGCGAGTTCACTGTCACTTCAAGGCAGTTGATGATCACCTTTCTTTCCTCTTTCATGAATGAGGAGTGCAAGAATCAATGGAGTATCTCGCGACCCCTCTTGGTGCTGATTCTTCTTAACCAAGATGTACGCCTTTGTTACCATTTCAAAATTAATTGTTGCTACTGCGGCCTTTTCTTCTAGGAGATATTGTACTTGCAATGCATTATCCTTGGTCTTGTTTCTCAATTAAACTCGCTTAGTGTGCCCTTATGTTAGCATTTTTTTGCATGAACTTAACTTGCAGTGGAAAGATATCCTACTTCTCCTAAAAACCCTGATGAGATACACGAGGTTGTTCATGCGAGTTGGGTCACTTTTACAATTGTAACTGTGCTCTTGGTAACCTTTATGTGACTTGAGCCTTTCCAAATTCAAGCATTTCTATCATCTGGCACTTACAATGGATTCCTCTCCCCCCACCCCCAAAGTCATTTGTATTGAATAGTGAAACTTGTGTGGTCAAACTTTCTTTAAACCCAAAGCGAAAGTTAAATTATTACAATATTTAAAGCGCGAAATCATTTGTTTCTGTCGCCATTTTTGTGTCTCTGGGATTATAGGTAGTTGCAAATCTACGCCTTCTTGGTAGTCGGTTCTTGAGTACCTTATCGCTTCCGCTCTTCTGCTTCTCGTCTTTTTTCTTAACCTTGCTGTTTATTCTCTATTTCTCATTGTCAGGTACCCTTGGCATCTCTGCAATACAGTTTTTTAACTCATTTTGCCTCCCTCTACCATTAAAATCTCCTCGTCTAAAAAGGTGGTTGAAGTGACTGCCAAATGGAAACATTGTCTCAATAGCCCCGACACGCCGTCCACAGCGTGTATTCCTTCCCAACTAAATTAGGACTGTTGTTTACTTTACTCAAATTCACTTATCACTTATCTTACGTTATCTGTGATAATGTGCCTCGTGTAACTAAGACTTGGAGATTTCACCATGATAGGAGCCGAAATTCCATAGGCGCTAAATGTGTTCTCAACAAAATCCACACGGAGAAGCTGACATTTGTGAAATTTCAGTATGCTTCCTTGTCGGAGCATATCTCGACTTAACTAATACTATCGTATCGGACAGATTTCCGTGGGGAATCTCATCTGACTTACTTCTGAATGATAGTCTTAAAAATATGCTTTTTCTGTCACGTCTCTTTAGTACTTCGCGAATCTGCAACGAATAGTCCTGAACGCCGTTAGTCCCCACCAACGACCCGAGTTGGAAGGCATCTTCGGCAAGCTCATGGACAACGTGGAGAATAATCTATTTGCCAAAAACCGTGATAAGTAGGCCTTTCTTCATTTTTATTACTGTGCTGTTCAGAGGTACAGAAAAATGTGGTCAAAAATTTCTATGGGTTTAATACGAGTGCTTTGTAGATTCACACAGAACATATCAAGCTTCCGACACGCTTTAATGGAGTTCATGAAGACAGTGAGCGTGAAACTCATGGGTGACCAACAGTCGACCTTCTCGCTCCGTTCCATACTCCTCTCCAGTGCCGCCTCCCTCTAATACATTAAAGTCAATTCCTTTCCCTCTCCTTCCAGAATCTAACACGTTACCCTCGTTAGCACCAACAAGAACCCCATTTCCTATGTGAATATGTGCACCCCTTTACATCATACCTGAAGTATGCTATGTGTATTTTATTTTTAAAATGTGGCCATCCTTCCCTCATCACGCCGTTTT
The DNA here is from genome assembly GCA_017562135.1 of Dipylidium caninum. Lineage (NCBI taxonomy): Eukaryota > Metazoa > Platyhelminthes > Cestoda > Cyclophyllidea > Dipylidiidae > Dipylidium > Dipylidium caninum. The sequence continues at coordinate 367,128 of QEYB01000282.1, read as the reverse complement.
TTCTATCTGCTCATCTCCATGTTATGCACAATAAAGAAGACGGCTATGCTGTGATAACAGCTTGGCCAGTTTACTTGCCGTTCGTGCTTAGGATTTCAGTACAAAGTGTGCTTCGGTAGAACAGGGCCTCGGCTTTTCGGTGCTGATGGTTAGTTTTCTTTCAATACACTTTGTTTTTCACGCCATGACACTATTTTAGATGAAATCGCCTCATTCCCCTCCATCACTATCCTCCCCCCGCAATAGTGTATTGCCAAGTTAAAGTGAAACTGTTTCCAACAAATCTCAGTTGCTGGAGCGTGTGGCACCCCATTGCGCCTGGGGAGATGCGAATCGCAGCCGCACTTAAACATACCTATGTGACCTGAATTCCTTTTACAATGAATCGTATGGAGCCATTGGAAGGATTTATTAAATTCTTACAGGTTACACACACTGGACGAATGTTGCTCCTCAACAGAGCAATTGACAACTCAAGGTATGATGTCCAAGTTGACTTCCTTAGGCACTTACATACAATACGGCACACCTGTTGGTTGCACTAACTTTATGCGAGGATTCATCATTTTTATCCATTCAGAATGATTGTTTACTTGGAAGCCTGGGGACTTCGTCGAGAGTAATGTCACCTCCATTTTGGAGGGATTTGTGGTTGTCGGCGCTTGTGATTTTGTTCTTTCCAAATGAACGCCAATTGGGTTCTCATGTTCGTCGGGGTCATCGGTGGGAATAAGAGACGACAGGTTCGCAACTCGAGCATTTCTCTTTCTATTTATCAGTCTGCTGATCATTTTTCGGGATCTGTTACAAACAATAGGTAGATGTGTTGGTTATTGCTCAGCGAAAAGGATTGAAGTCAGTGTTCACCAATCCGGATGAATGGGTGGAGCTGATCTAGTGATGTCACGAAGCGCAGTTTTAATACACCTCAATGAGTTGCTGCACTTAGTCAATCGAGACCCATTAACATCTGAGAACATGAGGTCGTCTGGCCTCAATGTCTACTACTAAATATATCCTATCCTTCAATTTTCTCGGCCTCACAGGTCAAAGTTTAAGCATCGTCAAATTTGTAACAAATCCTTTCCAGAAGGGCGAAATTATCATGATGCGATCTTGATCAGGGGCCAATTAAATGTACCATCTTTCCTTCGGAACATGTTCCTTGAAATGGTCGCAGACTGGTTGGTTCGTTTTAATATCAATATACTGCTTGACAGGTAGAACTCACGAGACACTTTTTAGCGGGCACGGCGAGGGTGTCCTTACGTCATTCCGAGCTTCCTCTGTCGGCCGATTCCATTTGGGACGTAAACTAGAAGGGGAAGGGAGTAAACAGACTGACAAAGACCGAATTCATGTCTATAACTGATGAGACATTACAATAGTCCTAATTTTTTCCAAAATACAAATGAGCAATCCACATATCAGTGCAAATTTGCCATCATCACATCCAAGGGTCAGATAGGTATAATTGACAGTGAAACAAGAAAATATTCTACAAAACACATGTGAGTAGCGGCAATAATTAACAGATAAGCGATTACTTCATATATTCAATCTAGAAGCTTTTGGGCAAATGAGACAGGATACGCAAAAGTAGTTCAAGTGTTAGCAGTGACAAGAACGTATGGTGAGTGAAGAAGGCAGAATAATCAGCGGCATCTCAGAATCTTAGACAGAGAACGATTCGCAGATGACTTTCAACTGCTTGCCTGATTAGGGGTCGGCGAGAACAAGTGCCATGAGTTTGATCCCTGATCCAACGTCTCGAAGGTTTGTACGTACATAATTCATTCTGTGATGAAATGGTACCAGACACAGGAGCTCTGCCGCCAACATTATTATTGAGTATGAGGGTAGTAAAAAAAATTGTGCTAAGATTCTTTATCCATATTGACAAATGTGGATAGGATAAGATGGTAGTTGAGGCTATTTGAGGACTAAGGGCGATTGTGTCCTAGAAATCCGGAGGAAATAGGGGAACTGAGACTTTACATGAGTCGTCAATTGCAGGGAATTCCTACTTTCCAAAGGCAAGTACAATTCGCAAGAATTCATGATATTTATAAGGACGGCAAAACAATTTTAACGAGAAAATTGATGAGAACTCACCAATCACCGTGGTGAGTGGCATCCTTCGCGCTGTGTTTGAACGACATTTGTTCTGTTATAGGAAGTACGTCACCCTCCGACTCGGACGGTTTTATGGAAGACCAGGATGGTTGTGAAACCATCAGAGAGTACACTTTATTTTTCGTTTCTCTTTTGATGTTTTACGACTCTTCTCTTTCGGTTTCAAAAGAGATGAGGAGGAGCAGACGACATTATCATCAAATTTCCAACGTGTTAAAGAAGGACAAATTGCCATGACTGGAGCGGAGATAACTCGATTACTCCGAGGGGTCGGAAGTTTCAAGTACGGTTAATGCCTGCTCAGCCTGCGTCTGGACTACATCCCAATGGGTAAATTTGGCCATCTCACGCGCCACTGTGTAATGCCAATGTGCTTCTTTGCATCTGTTGGCACACAGAAGAGCGTAACCCAAGTTGCAATGGGCTTGCGCATGTCCCAACTTGTTATTCGTTTCACCTGGAAGAGACAATGTTGGAAATTCCTTCTCGAACAAACACGAGCCCTCAACTTCTCATAAGTGGTATAAGGACCACACGGGTATTCAGTACAGCAGAATGAAGCAATCTAAAAACATCCTCTACCATGGTGCGTTTCAAATAAGCTGATATCACCTCTTCAGATGAGTTAACGTCTTGATATGGCAATAACACGCCAACGCAACACCGAACCGGCGAAGTAAAGCGGCGTGCATGAAAACTAAGGAAAGCACATTTCGTAGGCAAAAAAGGGATACCAGAACCAGGGTTGGTCTATTAACCCAAACGTATCTGCATGAACAGTATTCCTCGAAAAATGAGGCAGAAATTTATAGAGCAGGGTCTCCCACGCACTCCGAGTAATTAAGCAAATGATCTCGCCAGTCCCACTTACTGTAGGCAGCTACAGACTTTTCTAAAACTACTAGGGCTCTGGTCAATCTATTGGCAGCTATATAAGCCGAGCCCAAGTTCTGTAAAATAGAGGCTCGTAGATTTGCATCGCGTTCCGATAGATTTTCTAAAGAACGCCGAAAACAGGTAATACTGTCATTCTCAAGTCCAAAAGCTAAGAATGCGATGCCAAGTTCATTGTATAAGACGCCTAAAATAAAACGCCATTAAAACATCTGGATGACTAAATCACCCTCAACAAAAAGAGTACATTGTAGAAGAAACTTGCTGTACCTTGGTCTAACCTATTTTCGACCAGTTTGATAAATTCCAGAACCACTGTGAGCGTACTCAGAGCAGAATTTAGGTCAGCAGCCGAGACGTACCAACGGGTAGCTCGAAGGGCAGAAAAACAAGCGTCTCGAGCAAGGTTGCAGTCTTCAAAAGCCTTTGCTACTTTTAGCCACGATACTGCAGTGAGACTTGCATCTTCTTTAAGATACTCTAGGGTAACAGCGTACCATTTTCTCATTTCGGCTAATACTCGCTTGGTTTTATCGCCACACAACTGCTTTGATTTATTTTTATCATACGACAGCCGATGTTCAACCGACCTGATAGCCGCATCCAGGTAGTACGCAACGCTGCTCTTGTCATTGGCTTGCTCATAAGCTTTTGCAAAATAGAGGTATAGCCTTTCATAAAGTAAATATACGCCGGTTTCGGATAAATGAGCTATTTCATTCAATACCTCACCAAGAAGCCCGATAGCCTGAACTGTTCGTTTTAGATGAAGGAGATTCTCAACTTTTTTAAATTTAAGGCAGATGGGGGCGGAATCACCTTTCGTAAGAATACAAGAATTACCGCAATACAAGGACGCATGTGGATTTTTGTGGGCCAGTGAGTAATCAGGCGTACTGAATGGCTTGTTTATTGATATGACATTGCTCGACGACAAAGATACACGGTTTGGGTATGATATATTCATTTATGGATCCAAATGTGGATCAAATGAAACTGAGCGGTTGGACTCGAGAGAGCCTAGCAACGCACACCACAGACTCCAGGTCCTAGGATTTGAGAGGCTAACCAATGACAGCAATGTTGTCAAGGTTGTTCTTCCTACGTGATTCCTTAATGTCGGTGACATCTTTCATTACCTATCAATTAGCTGGCGTATGTAATCAAAAGTTTGTTTAAAAAAGTTAACAGCATTGTGTAAAATCATGAACTTTGTATCTGAGGTAATGGCTGACATCAGTATCATCAGAAGTGTTAATTGACTACCGATAACTCGGCGTGGTGTGTTATGTCAAGAAAGCCGATAGCGCCAAGTGGAAAAATTTTTGGTTTGTATTTGACAGTAATTTAATAATTGCTTCACTAGTGCCATCCAGATATCGCTCAGCTAAACCTGAGGTAGCTCCATTACCTTACACTACCCATGTAGCGATCACGTGACTGTTCGACTTTACCTCCAAAAGGACCTCCGTCGGCGTCATCGCCGAAGGGCGATAAGAAGGTTGATCTTAATATTCATGTGAGGAGAACATTGTTTATTGTTGCCACTCTATTATCAGAGACATAGTTGATATAAGAATTTAGCCCTCCTTCGCGACTCGCATATCTTCCAAACGTTATGCGAGCCCCTTCCCATACGTTATAACATTCAATGATTATTAAACCTTCCATAGTCACTTTGACACCTTACAGCCGATATTAATTTACGTTTGAGGATTCTGTCGCCTCCGTTATCGATCCTTCATCGACGCCTTCTCTGATGTCAGGGTCAAATCCTCGATTGCATCGATGTCACTCGATGTCAGACCTCAGAGGGACCCGTTTACTCCTTTCAGAATCGGAGATAAAACACAGGTCTTATCTTGCCATTTGGACATTCCTCCTTGAACATTCTGAAAGGGCGGTTGAGGAGCAACGAAAGAAAGAAGAGGTGACTTGTTGATTTGGTGTACCTGAAAGGTTCAATACCGCTCTCTGGTCCTAAAAATTATAGTTATTTCCCATAGATTATTGCGTTGATTAGTAATGATTTCGTTATTCTATGTAACCACACCCTTATTTCATCGCGTTGTTTTTTATTTTCTGCACTTGAGACTTATGCTTTGTCTGGTTTATCTTTTAGATTAAAGCTGTATTATTTGTTCATCCTATCTCTCTTTTTTCCAGACTCTCCGTACACTCGTTACAGAGAGGCGTGATCGAGAGGCCTGGCTGAATAAGTGGCTTAGGGTTCAAAAGTCCATTGATCTTCAGGTAAACGTCTGTCCCTCTTCTTTGCATAGTTTTGTGCTTTTCGATAGTCTAATCCTAAGTTTTACTTTCCAGGTAGAAATTTTTCAAAATTTGTTGGAATTAATGGTGGGAGAGACAGGCCTCATAAATTTGCTTCGCCATTTTCATGATGATCGGCTTTTCCCTGTCAGTGATCGTCTTCCTCTCGAAAGTGTTGCTCTGGGAGAGGATTTGAAGCTTCAATTGGACTATGCTACTTCGGCTCAGGAATGTGTAGGTCAAGTTTTGTCATTTTGACGTAATATTTTTATCCACTTCTAAATGGCTAATTTTGGCATCCTGAGTTTGGGGAGAGAGAACATATATAAGCTTTATTTCTAACCGTTCCCCCCACAGGAGATCTATTCACATTCCATACTTGACTTATGAAACGTATTGATAGGCATTGTTCAAAAGGTTAGACAATCTGGAGGTTGTATGCGTCATCTGTAAATCACAATTCTAGACCATTGGACTTAGTTTGGCCCTGTCTCCGTAGCGATTACTTTCAAGTAATTGAGTCGATTTTCGATTATTTAGTATATAACCTTCGCATATAAACCCAAAATCTTATTTATAGTTTCATACTTGGTCTTGAGGAGTCAGCTGACTTCTAACACTGCATGTACATGTAATTTCGCCTTGTTAATGGGCACAACTAAATTGCATCAAGACATCTGTTCTATGCATAAAATCAGTATCATGCAACCTTTTATCGTCATTATTAGCTTATATTGTGAGGATCGTGAAACAATTACCAACGATTTTCGCCCTCGTAGTCGTTTATGTTGTTATCTTCAATGGAGCTTCTCCGATGATCTCCCGTAATTTCACTATGCGCTTGAAAGATCTAGATACAAATTGTACTACAGACGGTATAAACTAATTTCTCGAGAGGAATTTCAGGCCATTCTATTTTTCCAAACATTTACCCAACATTCTTCACCAGGCCACGTAACTTCTGCCTTAATTAGTTTGTAGCTGCTGTGGAAGGAGAACTAAAAGGCCTCGACGAAATCGTACGCTACTTGAATGAATTGGCTAGCGTCATTCTCTCCTCTTGCGCGTGGGTAACTAGCAAAGAAGTGAGGGACAAGTTGACCCAAGCCTGTCAGCTTTGTCTCCACATTGCCTCTCTTCGGGTACATCGGTTGCAAAAAGATATATGACAAAGGGTAAATGATATTGTATTTTAATTAATTGTGGTTAATTACGTGTCTATTTCCATTGCATAAAATGATACAATCCTTAAAATCGCCAGTCGTTCTATTTACTCCATAATATCCGAGATTTAAATCTTCAAAACCGTAGGCCGGTGCATAAAGAAATTCTATGACAGTACAAAATAACCGGGAGGCAAAGTGAATAATTGTTGCCATTATTGTATTTATTGAACGTTGAAGTTGCTTGAGGGTGGTTACTTTTATCGGTCGATATATCGTTCTTGGTTCTTAGCAGTCCATTCACGTATTAGGAACCTCGTACACTAAAAAGGTCAACTCTATCATGAACTGTGAAAACCTATTTTGATATTGGATGAGACTGGAGTGGAGCTCCTGTGGTCTGCTTCTGATGAAGTAAACAACAAATCTGATTGCATATTGGAAAGTTTTGGAAACTCTGGAACTGACAAAAAATCATTTCACAAGTCAGTCTTTTTGTCCACCGGTTATGGCTTCCAAGCACGGAGCCTACTGTTCTAGTGAATGTTTCCGAATTATCGGAGTGATCCGTCTCCCATTAGGGATTACAGTTGTGCCACTAGAAAGTCCACTACTTAAATTTGTGAAGCCAAATACCGTTGAGTCAAACCGACAAGGAATTTAAAACAGTTTCACAATGGTACAAGGCTTTCAAGTTCGCAAATACTAAATAGTAATAATAAATGGAGACTATTAGATTTGCTGATCAATCTTATTACTTTCAAATAACGTACACACGACTACTGAGTTTTAGCGTTGAAATGAGGAAGGTGTAGAAACAGCAGTAAGGAGGTTGACTTTTTCCACCGCCTTTACTAATGCATCGATCTCCGAGCCTTCGGCTTTCAGTACCCCCACAAGGTTCTGCAGTTGGAGGGGTGACAGCGGAACCGTTTGCGACCCTCGAAGCCGCTCGACCCGGCTTTGGTTGATGCTGCTACTGTTGTTGGCGCGTTGCTGCTCTTTGAGTCGTACTATTAGGTGGTCGTATTGGAGACGAATGTTCTCAAGCCATCCCAATAGGCCTGACTTCAGTCGATCTCGCATGTTCTGCACACTAGTACGCATCTCAATCTCTGCATCTGTCAGTCCTGCGTCGACGCCTAGGAGAAGTTTGAATTCTTCAACAAGGGATTGGTTTAAAAAGCAACGAGAATACACTGAAGAAAGCATTTTGGTTTCTCGGTGAAGTATAAAGTAGACTGGATCTTTTTCTTAACTAAAACACTAGGGTTTTTGAGGCCCAGTATCATCTTTCTAACGTCCAAGATCTCATCGGAACTTCGAGCCCTCCGCGCAGGAAAACGTCAAGGTCGTAAGACCTTAAACTAGGAAAAATCAGGGCGAATTTTTCAAACTAGCGAAAACTGCGTCAATACAGGAATCAATCTTGAGAAACAATGAGACCCTTGCCGTTATTAAAACAACGAATATGACATTATGACGTCGTATGAGATACGTCTAGACCTTTTTGTAGCAAATGCACCTGAAGGACAGAGAACCTCTTCGTTCGGCAACTATTCCAATGGTGAGATTAAAAGAACTGTAATTTGAAGCGGAGTTAGAAGCTTTCGATCTGCAAAGATGAAAAGATGCAAAGTGACGACGCTTCGTAGAGAGTAAGAGGAGGTAACACTGAAGTTAGGAATTTAGACAGCAGAGGGGTGGCGCGATTAGTGGTGAAATAGGTGGGAAAAAAGTAACTTTTTCGTGTTAACTCACAGCTGCACCAATATAGAGACCTTTAACCCAGAGGGCAAACACTATTCAGGTTCCAATTCCTGGGAAGGTAAAATGGTATGGGAGCGTGAAAGGTGGTAGTTGCCGCCAAACACTTTCTGTTCCATCCCGTCCTCAAATGCGAGCCTTCTTGGGACAGACTATGTAAGAAGTTTACGTTTTGGATAATACATCTCGAAAAACGGGACTAGAAAAGCTGATGTCCTCTGTGCATGAAGAAGTAACTCTAGCAAACAAACTCGTCGAGTGAGTCTCAATGTCCATCTAATCCGGAGTGGTTTGATCTTACGTCCCACAAAATTTCGTCCGGAGCTAGTGACGTTTCTTAGAAATGGCTGTTCTTTCCCTCGAATTGGCGAAACGACATCAGGAGTTTGAAAATATTTAGGTTACACAAAGACATTACACGACTTTATATCCGTTCAACTAAGCCAATACTCATCACAAGCCTGAAAAGTAAAATGATCGCGCCTTTCAATGTTAGAGAAGTGACATCTCTGTGACAAATTAAAGTGGCTTCTAGTGCACAAATTAACTGAGTTACTTGTTCCCAGCTTTTGCAGCACTAAATCCTGACAGACGAAATCAAATCAGGTCGAGATGAGGGTGGAGTACAACTACTTTGACTGCGGGACGCGGGTGCAAATAAAGGAGTCCAATACACGCGTAAATTTTAGAATATCAAGCAGCAAGTGCAGCTAACAGTTCCTTGTTCAAACTTTTGAGCAGATACTCTCGTCAGAGGCGGAAATAGGGTTGCAAATGAAGAACTGAATAGGTCGTGGCAGGAGAGGGCGGTTAGAGGAAAGAAGAGACGACAGAAAGAACGTAACGACGAGGGATTTGGTTTAAGCGTACGCACACACTAACACGAAAAATGCCATCTAATTAGATGAAAGAGGTCTTTTCATTTATTAGCGAGAATGGTAATAACGTTGCCGTTGAGAGAGCCTCAGGGACGAGAAAGGGAATGGGGGAGGGGGTCGAGATATTTCGTAAGCAAATAGGATTTTGGGTTCGTCAAATAGGTCTAAGCAAGCAAGTAATCTATTCAGAGCTTTCAAGATGTGATCGCTTCCACCTTTTACAAAAGGCAATGATCACGCCCTCAGGCTAAACAAAATAAGGGGGAGAGACGGCTATTGACTTACTGTAGATGCGTCGAGCAAGCTCCGAGAGCCGATGATTTAAGGCCTCCTGTCGCTCGATAATGAGAGCATGACGATCAGTGAGATGGGCAGCGTGAGCGTGAAGGGCTTCACGCTGCGCCGCAAGCTCCGTCACCTCCTCCGATTGTGCTGCCAGCTGACCTTCCGCATACTTCGCGAAACGACACACTGAAGTTGCCAGACCCGCTAAATGGCTCAGTTGGGAGGTGCGCAGTTTGTCTGTCGCCTAAACCAATGAAACCTTAACAGTAATTTGATACTTTCTCGAATAGACAGCTGCACTAACCCAAGTTGAGATTACATTTTGGTTAACTGATGTTTTCCTTCGTCCATAAGCATGATAAGTGGAATTTACTCTATGCTACAAACGACCTAGACTCCAGCATCTCAGCTGCAGGTACCATTTGATGTCCAGGTTATAGGGTTAGGCATTCTTGTAAGTGTAGAGCCCACACTACGACGGAGTGCAAAGTAAGGCATCCATAGAGGTAGATTTTATTTGGGTTATTCATTTAAACAAAGCAAGCACCTATAATTCCATACAATAGCAATGATCATTTGATGAATAAATGGGGTTCGCCTACCAGAACAGTGCGTCAGCATGAGGTATGACTTTCTACGTTCGTGGTAAAAACATTAAGTTAAGAGGTTAGTTCCTGGATGGATATAAGTTCACCTATCTTTTCGTCTCTATCTGTAAAACGAAGGGATATTTCCTCATTAATCAACTGTATAGAAGGCGTTGACACAAACATCACGATCATCGTCTCAATGAAGACTATGCATTCTGACTGCTATGGCCACATATTGACATGTCTCAGCAACTTTTTAACTCGTTAGAGAGATCATACGCAATAGAGGGGATACGGATGAATTAGGTTAAGATAGATGCAAAGGGCCACTCACATTGAGGAAGAGACGAATAAACTCCGGCTCCGAGGGATTTACTCCATCATCAAGGGAGGACAAGATAGGCATTCTGGAGGATTCAGTTGCTTTTAGGCTGCGTCTACAGTTCTTCACGAATTCTGATTCCCTTGACCTGAAATTGTAGGTTGTTTAGAAACCTGAGTTAAGAATAAACATTTAACTCTGACTGCAATGCTCCAGTCTACAGGAACAGACAGAGCAGAAAATGGCAAGTTGACGAAAACGCTCTACAAGGTTTTCTTTGAAAATGTAAATTCAACAAAAAACCGGTGATTTAAAGCTGATGTATTTCATAGTTGCACATCAAATGACAGTAAGTGGAGTTTTACAGAACAACCAATCACTAGACCTCCCAAACTTGACTATTTAGGATATCATGTAAAGACAAATCCATCTATGAAGCTGTCCAGTTCAGGTTTCTTACATTAATTTTTATAGTTTCAATTACTATGAAGCATAAATAAAATGTAGCGATAGATCACTTATATGCTCAGCAATAAAAGCGTTAACTAAAAGGTTAATGTAAACCAGCTTACGAATTTGAAGATGATTTTACCGGTGGCTGGGAGTTATTCTCCGACACGTTCTCCATTGAAAATTCAGAGCGTGCAGTGGGTTCATCAGCAAATACAGAGGTTGAGGGCGTCCGACAGGGCAGCGGCACTGTCACGACCTCGGGCTTGCAAGTGAAGACCACAGTAAGACCGAGGTCGCTGTCTTCGCCAGTGGACAATTCATCTGAGATCTTATGCGGCAAGAGACCAATCACCGATCGACCCTGAGTCTTGCCCCCACAGGTTTGGCTGCTCAAGCTCTGGGTCAGTAACAAATACTCCACACTGCACATATTAGAGCGAAGGAATTCCAGAGGGTCTAAATACCACCGTACATACATATGATCATTTTGAACGAAAGACCTGACCAACTACGAGTGAAACTCACCCGCCTCTGAATTTGTTTCGACAAAAAGGGACGAATAGAGTTCACGGAGATTATTCACCCAGGGGATGCGTACGTGATGAATGCCAAAGTTGTGAATACAGAAATAATTGCTACCCGGATCCAGTGGTGGAGATTGTACACTGTATCGCCGGAGACTAGAGGTTGAGACTAAGGCCAACTTCAAGTCATTCGATTCAGCGTCCGAAGCAGAATCACCTTCGTCTTCGCACTTAAGTGAAGCCTCGAGAGACTTTTCCAAAAAAGATAATTCTAAATCGACACTGTCGATGAGGTATAGGACAGGGACGCTGCGACCTAGGTGCAATGGAGGGTCCGTAAGAAAGATGATGTTCTGTAATCTAAGGAATATTTTATCATATGTAAGTCAATCACGTTTTCCTTCCTACGTCCTCCGACTACGTGTACTATGATAATATCAAAAATGACAAAAAGGGGTGATGTGCTTCCCTACCTTGATTCTTAAGCATATTATTGAATAATACCATAAAAGATTGAGCTGGGTTTTGCGAAAGGAGATAACTGACCTAAAAGTATGAGAATTATAGGGTAAACAATAACCCATCTCTAACAATAAAGTGTAGCAAAACAAACAAAACTGTTCTTTTATCGATTTTAAGACTAAGAAAATGAGGGAAGTTGAAAATTCAATGACTCGCGTAATGATATGGAAAATGAAATCAATTTTCAAAGTGGAGATTAACCGTTTTTAAATTGGCAAGAGAATATGTTTACTTGACGACTATAAAATGAGTGAAAATTGAACTTTACATCCGTTCGTTATCATCCGCAATAGGATGAGCTCGATTCTCGTAGTTACTATTTAATTTGATCAAATTTTGCAAGATAGCTATCAAATAACACACAAAAAAACTGATTTATGAATTTTCAAACTCTTACCCTGTGGACGAGAGGCAGATTGAAGGAGGACAGATGGTGGTATGTGCAGACACAGTCCGTGAAAAAGTTTCCCGGCCCGATTGCCGAAACATACAATATCGGGCTGGTTGGTGTCTTCCTCTGAACGAAGGCACACGAGTGTATCAAAGTCGTAGGTGTAGTATTCTTCATTTGCGGGGAGGATACGGACAAAACGCACGAGCGGCTTATTTACGGATACAGGAGACGCACTTACTAATAGTATATCACCTGTAAACAGAATGAGACATCAAATCGGAAGAAAATAGGCACTTTTTAAAGGAAGGATAAATTACCATTTTCACAAATGACATAAATAGGCACCCTAAGTGGTGTCTCTAGGGAGAGCCGTGCTTTGTCGGAAAATAAGGGGGAACCGAAATCAAAATCACAACAGACAGCCCCCATAGCTTCGTTAAGGTTCAATCCTCGCGACACCTTGAGACGTTCATTCTCTTTATCCGCATAGTCGGGTGTCTCGAGAAGATGTACAACAAGCTCATTTTCGAACTTGAGAGACCCACAAGAGGAGCAAATACAACGGCAGAAGAGAAGTCTGCCGTCGCTGACGAGCAGTACCAAAAAGTTTGGAATATATGGATGCCACCGAGCACGTATCAAACGGTTAATTTTAACGGAATCGCCGGATAATGAATCAAAGACTGTGGTAAGCTTAGCTATTATTTTTGCCTAAGCAAGGAATAAACCAAACAGCGCTTACTTGTTTTGACCGTAATAATGACTCCATTTTTGAAATATCCACGACATGAGCGGAGGTTTCCGTCGTTATTGCCAAAAAATTAGAGTCAGATGAAATTAAAATAGACAATGGATAGGAAGACGGTTGCGGGGTAAGAAAGAATGTCTTTCTGGTGAGATTGTCATCTGGTGAGAGAATGTGAATTTTACAAGCTTTGCCATCAAGGACAAATATACGATCATGAGAGCCTATACGATGACCGATTGAGAACCACGTTACCTCTGTTAAAGTTATTGAAATTTCCGGCAGAGTAAAGGACCTGAGGCGTATATGCCGATTTTAGAGAAGTGGTCTTTACGCTAACTTCAGACAGAACGCTAGAGAGCAGATTATCCATTCAACTCAAGATCCAATTGCCAGAAACCAGCAAGGCAAATCGAAGTACGCACGGCAAAAAATGTTAAGCCAAACACTTAGCAGAATAGCAAAAAAAATTTCTGCCGTAAAGGGCTATTTGCAGAGCAACGCTTAAAGATTTTAAAAAGTTGCACTCCGATGTACTGTGCAACATTGATTGCTTCTTTGTATTCGAGGAGGGTTCGGAAAAATTATTAACCCAATAACTATATCATGCTGGAGCTAAGACGACAAGCCCTCGAAGCTCAAATCCGGACAAGCATTGCCACGGCCAGCTGTCGAACATCCGATGTAAAAAAGTAAGGCAAGAGTGCGGTCTCCTACTTTTAATGCGATTTGTTCCCTCCTAGCTACTCTTCCATCAAACTATTAACGCGCGATTAGAAGTTACTTCTCAATGCCTGCACCCATGCTATAAATTGCACCGCCTGTGACTTATAAAAAATAGGGTTGAGCGACTACAGCGGCAAACTCACATATTGCAAATGTCGTTATTTATCGCTAAAATTAGGTCCCGAGTGAGACACCATGAGTACAAATTTAATGCCGAGACTCTACGTTACATCTGAGTCTTAAACTCCAAAAGTTAATTACAATATTTCTCAACTGCAAAAAATCCAGCTCGAGGCGGAATATAAAATAATACTCAAAAGCGACAGTGCCTCTAATCGTGAAAATTTGTTTTCCCACACTAGTTTTCTCGCAGCCAAGGCCCAAATTGTGGGTCGCTTCAGGGTCCTTATTCCGTTCCACTGATGTTTAGTAGGCATAGCTCTAAATTTGTAGCTTATTGTGATTCAAAAAGACAATTCCCTATGATCATAATGAACGTTATATGACCCAAATCTGTCACGTCGCAAAAGGTACTGGTTCACGGGTTGTATAGCAAAGTAAATTTTTACTAGTCACCGCATTGACGATTTATCCTCATTTGTCTCCGATTCTACTACAAATTTATTTACTCTTTTGTTTCAATTTCCCAGTTGTGCCTTCTTTTGCTAGAGTTGCTAGGTTGTGTATCTTCAATCGCCTTCCGCTCAAATTTGTTTATTAAATGCAAATTCTTAAGCCAGCGTCGCATTAATTTTACTGCAACAACAAGACATTGACGTTGTCGCTTATACGGGTTATAAGTTAATGTTTATCTTTTATTGAAGTCGAAGTCCTTAATCTGTCGAAGGCTTTTTTCACTTTCAATCATTACCTAACCAAGAGCTTTTAATGGTAATCAGGAGCAAATGGTATCGCCAACTCCTCTGCACATGTTTACCTTGGTTGCTAGGCTTAATAAAACAAACTAGCCACCTCTGGCTTTAATTACGCACATAGCATAAGACAAATACGGTGAGTCATATTCAGCTTTCATTAGCGGATTAAAACATTTTATCCTAATTTCTTTCCTGCCTTTCTTGTTACCTTCTTGCACTTTGATCGAAGGCTCGTGCCGAACGAAATAGTAGATGCGGCTGGTGGTACTGTTGATAAAGGCCGTGTGAAATGATGCGTACATTGATTATATTTGTATTAGTGTTCCCATTATTAACTTATTCGTGCGCGGGACGATATTATGATGAAGATCCAGCTTTATTGCGTGCTTTCTCTACACGGAAGTAAATTTCCTCTAAAGTGGTACTTAATGTCTTCGTGAATCCTTTGCCCACTCTACCCTGAATGTCTCCTCTAGGTTGCAAAACTGATCTAGGTAACATGTTGTTTTTCTTTCCTGTATTTATTCAATTCACATATTACGAATCATATAGAGATTTGTAGCTTCTTTGCTCCAGCTCTAGTGCCTTCACTATTCCATTCCTTGCATGAACATACAGCTGCACAACGCGGTTTGGCTTTAGGCATTGTGATCGCATCTTGCTATGATATCATTCGATATGGCGCCGACCCGGCACTTCTGATATTGATTTCACGTCACCTTTCTATTTTCCTGACATTGTGTCTTCTCAATTAACTCTTGCGCTGACTCGGTTCGATATCTCTGGGGTACCTTACGTCTGTTGTTTTAGTAGCGCATCCTAGGTTTAATCTGCTCAAAAAACTACCTTTTATTTGGCACACATTTATATGGGTGAAGGAAGCGGCTTTTGTAAAGTGTTATTCTCTTATACCACTCCAGGATATGAAGTCGCGAGCCTTGGTAGCATCCGCTTGGACTTTGTTTACTCACAGGTTGAGCCAATTTCCTGGCAACGACCATAATGACAATATCAATCTTGCTCCACTGCATCGGGTTTCCCTTGAAGTCGACCGCTTGATTGAAACCTACAAGGTTAGAAGTTATGGAGACCATTCCTCATCTCCTTTAGGATACTGTTGGTGCTCCCGGAATTTCTGTGTGTGTTTCTGTCGGTGCGACTACAGTTTATTGTAAAGGTCTGTCTTTCTCCATAATCTTTATTGATCTTGCCTATTTTATTTGAATTGTGACGCAAAAGCTGAAACGCCGCATTACATGAGATTAAATATTTTTTTATCTCATAGTCTTATCAATGCCACTTAACTTCTTTACGTACTTTTTATAGGGTTCGGGTTTGCCGATGTTGAGCAAGGGGTCAGAGTAACCCCACTAACTAAGTTCAGAATCGCGAGTATCAGCAAGTCTTTTACGTCTCTTCTTGTCGGTCGCATGATTGACCAGGGTCGACTTGACCTTGATGAAGATACAACCGCTTATCTTCCCGACTTCTCCCTCAAAACACAGGACGGCAGACCTGTAAAAGCAATACTTTATTTTTTATTCTTTAGGCTTCCATAACTATGCGGCATCTCCTCAGTCACACCAGTGGCATCCGTCACTACACAAAGTCGGTTGATGGAAAAGAGAAGGACTCAGATCAGGTGGGCCAGTCCCCACTTATTTAGTGTCTTAGTATTCGGAAGAGATACTCAACACGAAGGCCTTCGACTCAGCACAGGACTCACTAGCAATATTTCGAGATGACCCCTTGATATATCCTCCTGGCGAAAATTACCACTATAGCACCTATGGCTTCACGGCTGTGGCTGCAGTTTTGGAGGCAATTATGGCCAAATCAAATCCAATTAAACCCCTTTTTGAGCGACCTACACTTCTCAATGAGCCTTCTGTGTCGGACTGTACTGAAAAGTTGCCTGCAGAGGCAAAGTCTTCATCACTATTTAGACATCTATTTGCATTCCTTGGGCTTCAGAACACCTGTTTGGATGAGCCTTTTGAAATCATTCCATTTCGTGCCAGGTTAGTTAACCCTTTCACTCGTTTAGTTTAATGTTCTATCCTCTGGAAACTACTATTTTGGTAGTCACTTGATGCCAAATTCTTAGGTGTAACATGTTATTACCTCGTTACTTTTCGCCTAGTTCTTGATCGATTCAACTCTTGTATCTTTCCTGATCATTCACCATAATTTATTTATGTTTTGTAGTTTTGTCGAATCAACTGGGAATATCCTTGCTTCATTTACTTTTCTCTAATCAACCCCATAGATTAGTGATTTTAGTACTATAGTATGCACTGATTTTACCGTTAATTACGCGACAAATTCAGCTCAAAAGTGATGATAGCCTCACAAAGTAACAGCATCTGAAGTTTATCCGCGTTTATTTGTATTCCATTATCACCATTACGATCTCTGTTAGTGTGTATCAACCCTGATAGAATTTTTGGTGAAAAGAACGTAATGTCGTTATGGTGCAATAACACTTAGTTGTCTACTTTCTTTTAACGTTAAAATGCCCGTTTATCTTTGTCTTGGTATTTTGACTGCCGAATGATGAAAGCACGGACCAAACATCTTGTTAATATGTTGTGTTGTCTACCCTCTGGTGGATTCAGCTGTTCTCCTGGCTAACGGCTGTGTGGAAGACGCAATAGCCTTCTCCCATAATTGAATATTTCACATCGACCTTTAAGTCATTCTTATGCAATTTATTTTTACCTATACAGTCCATACCGGCGCGACAAGAAAAAGGGTAGTCGCCTGTCTAACACACCATGGGTGAACAATTCGTGCAAGTGGTCAGGCGGTGGTCTACTTTCCACAGCGCCCGACCTTGTGCATTTCGGAAACCATCTGGTTGACATTTACATGGATCGATTTCGCGGTATGGAACACCTCGCTGTTGTCTCTCGTAATACCCTTGTCAATTGTCTCTGGTACCCCAACCATGGAACGGTTCAAGGACGTTGGCTTCCTGGAGGGCTGTACGGCCTCGGTTGGTTTGTTGCTAGGTAAGGTCATACTGCCTATGCTCTTGAAAAACATATATCCCGACTTTTTTTGTTGCCTATGTTCCTCACCAACTCAATCGAATTAGATGAAAAATTTGTTTTAGCTACCAAATTGGCTAAATTGACTTTTTAGACATTTTAAAGGAGTCGTTATCGTCAGCCAGAAATTTGGACTGTTTAACTGAAGTAATTTTTCTTTGTATTGCTAGGCGCTCGACGACTCCTGCTGACAAACCAGAGTACCTGACTAACTTCGACCGTCTCTACGTGGGACACACTGGTGGGGCAGTCGGTTTCACTTCAGTTCTCCTCATGAGTCTCCCAATTATCACAGTGGAGGAATATGGAGCCTCCGGTGTCCTGCGTTCACCCTCCCACTTGCCTCCGATTTGTTTAGCCATTCTGGTAAATCTGGAGGATGCGAGGGGCATCGGTTCGCTCGCCATTCACGTGACCGAGGCATTCACCAAGGCTCTTCTCGATGCGAGAAGTGGTTCACCCCTCAGGTCGACAACCGATGACACGTGTACTTCGTCATTACCAGCTCCAATTGCTGCTTAAATTACCTCTTTTTAACCCTAGTCTCTTCATCGCCACTTTCCGGATGACTTGCCTTTCAGCATGATTTGTATTGATTCATAAGCATATCGACATAGATTTTGCCAGAAGACCCTCTGTCTTCGTATTTGGGTGGCTTTCCGTGTCATTTCTTAGTAAGTAATGAAGAAAATTCCTGTGGAAGAAATATTAGTACTCGGGCACGGAAGCGGTCCGAGGCATATCACTTGTCCTGGGGCAGTGGTAAAACTCGGGAAAGGTGAAGATAGTCGGGCGCGGAATAGGACCGACAATGTTAATATTAGGACTCGTTTTTTATACTGATCACGTATAGATGCAGAAGACCAATGATCAATTTCGGGTAAGCGCATTCCCCACCTATATCTGCTCAGAAGTAGTTTAGGCGGTCCTGGCCTAACTTAACTAAGGACACTAGACCTACTTCTCCGTATCACTCTGTCGGCAAAAGTAAATGAAACTGGAAATGCATGCCATTTACCCTACCATTGCGAAACGAGTTATGCATTCATTTTAGGTTCATTTACCCCTCTCGGTAACGGAATGGATTAATAGACAGGCAGAAAGCTGATGGCGTTGGTGAAAGAACGCGGGGCTAACACTACAGAAAACGAATTCCAGATGTATTAAGTCAAATACCTGTATGGTATGAGTGACCGTTCCCGTGGTATTAACCGATTAGGAGAGCAAATATTCCGAGATCACCAAAGAGCAGCATTAGTGTGTTTTAGGTGGCATATGATATCACTGACATGGTAAAAAGATGTTGAGGGGAAATTTAATCTATTAAGTCCCGAATGGATAGTCAAGTACTCGCTGGCTTGGGTTGTCCGGATGAGGTTTGTCCATATTCGCAGCAGAAAATTGTCTGAAAGTGCACTGGTGTCAAGGTACTTTGAAAGTAGTCATCTTTGGATATATAGATGGGTGGAAGTACGGGGGCTCAACACCCTCCTCTCCTGTAATACGCAATGCAGGTTTCAAAAAACTGTTTGATAGGGTTGAGAAGGGCTGTTTAGACTTCCCTGAAGAGATTGTTGGACGTGTTCTAATAGCGTTCGAGTGAACATGGTTGACTTGATGCTTTCAGGCACCCGGTTCGGTAAAAAAAAACATCTGTCTTTAGTGGTCTGTGACTTAACTGAGATCTGCGTGTTAGCATTTGCCGAGTTGTGGGTGGATACAGAATAGCAGTGACACGACATGAGACACTAGTCGAGCGAATAAAGGAAAGATTGCCAGAAGCGATATTAAACATTATTCTCCCTTGTTCATGTTTGGCATAAAATCCTGATATTTCGGTGCTTACTATACTAAGTACTCTACAAACCCGACGAAATTAGTAGAATTTGCGTAACGGGGTACTAATACGGCCCATAAGTCGGAATAGTTGTTGCCACGATGAGTCATATCTTCTTAATAAACTTATTTGAAATTCATAGTTTATCTAAGTAATTATAATGTTAAGCGCGCTAAATAAATGAACCCTCAACGCTGCTGATTGGCTTTTTGTTAGAAGTATGGGGGATGTGAATCTCACAAATATCGATGCTGAATTGCGGCGGAAATTGGCCGAATTAGAGAACGAATTAGCCGAAGGTTTGTTCCAAACGTGTGGTTCTTCTGTTACGATTGTCGTCAAACAAAACATTATTAGAATTTTATTCACGAATTTTTCATGCTCCGCTAACTTTTATCCTTAACGTTATTTTACTTTGCTTATGGAAGTCCCCGAGAGGTTTCTCTAGGAGCCTTTTTGCACACCCGTTTTTGTTACCCTTATCTAAAGTCTACTTTAACGTTCTCTTTGTGTGTTTGTTACATTCTTTATTAATATTCTTTATCGTTGTAAATGAGTTCGTAATGTTTTTTCCTAAATGTATCTGACGAAGTTAGTGTTACTCCCCACAAAGTCTTTCGCTGCCATACCATGAACATAAAAACACGGTTTGTTAATCTATTAGGAACCAATTCCTCATCGTTTTCAATTTTTCTGCCCCGATCGAGTCCTTTATCAGCTATTTCCACTTCCAAAGCTTTTTTCTTGGCATAATTGTTCGCATGATGATTTCTTTTATATCGGAAATGCTAGGTTTTACTTTCAGATAACGATTATTTTTTCGTCATCAGGTGACATAACCGAAAAGGGATACCAGAAAAAGAAAGCTAAAATTCTAGAACAATTTCGTGTTCATTATTATGAAAGTAAGTTTCAACTTTATTAGTCTAAAGCTTCGCTTATTATCACTTTCATGCTCGCTATTACCATCATTTGTACAAACCACTGTAATTCATTTATCTTTTATGCAATTCCTCCCCTTTTTTGCCAATAGTGTACATAAATTCATGTTCATATCGAGTGATTTGAGCGTATATTTCCCCTTCCTCTTTGTGGGTGCGAACTTGCGGGAACTGTAATATTAATTTTCATTATGTTATGGGTCTAGACACTCGCGAGACAGGTTTCTTGCGCGCCTCAAACCCCAACTTGCTCCCTGCCGGCAGTCGACCCGATTCCCCCGTAGCTGATGCCGCTACCCCTGCTCTTCTGCGACGCTCTTCCCACCACCGATATGCAAGAGACGAAGTTCGCTACCGATCGGGTAAATTGCTCATATATGGATTAACTTTATTTGACGGTATTTTAGGCTTTGTTGGTCACATGTTTTTCCTTACGTTTTGCGCTTTTCTTTACGCGAATTTCATATTATCGTTTCCCATGAAATTTAAGGTCTTTACTTTGATTTTTCGTACATGCTAACCACTGACTTTCTTCTCAATCCATTTACACAAACGTTCTAAAGTTAATTAGAAACCTGCTTGATTTTGTTTGCAACTAACCCCTTTCGATACTTCTGCAGAAGTTCGCGAAGAAGCAGTTAAGGAGGCGCTTCAAAAGGAACCCTTAATCTGTCTGGAATCCCTCCGTCCCAGTAAACGCCAGCAAAACGTGTGTATGCCCGAGCCTGGCCCCTCTCATCCCCGAAGTAAACGTCTACTTGAATTTTTTTTTTCACCTTTCCACCTTTAATTGTCGTGCTCCTTTCTTAGGTGAAAGTGAATCCGATGCCAGTATTGGCGCGTCATCCTCCCAATCACGCCCCCAATTGTCAAATCCCTTCCCGCCTGTAAGTGCCATCATCTACTCATTTTCAATGAATATCGTGAACCTTCGTCTTTATTTCCCAAGGTAGATTACCTTAAATCAGATATTTTGTTGCTTATGCTCTTAACCGTTTAACTTTTTTAACTTCACTCATTTTTTACATAACTTATCTTTAGAGAAATGAGTTGAGGGTGGTATAGGTCTATTATCAATTATCAAACTCCTGAGAGTTGGTAACACGGTCACTCATTTGTGTCGCATATCTAAGGTACCAAAAGGTGTTTCCCGAAACACGTTGAGTTTCATCACTTGAACCGTCCATTCCTCCCACTGTTGCACTTGGCGTATACGAAATGGTCATTGCTCTGCCAGAGATGACTCACCGCTCATTTTCTTTTCTTTGTTCCAGACACGCTTTCTATCAGACCCCCTCATTCACACAATTACGTAGGCAAAGGGTTGTCCGTTGACCTTTCCTTTTCGAAGATCAAAGCGTGCACCTTATATCCAAATAGACACAGTTACGAGCTTGCTTGCTCATCGCAAGTTTCTTTTGAAAGCTAAGAGATTGGGATGATGTCCTCGTAAAACACAACTTATCATGTGTTTTTGGGGTCTAATTGTGGGTTTGATTTAGCATGAGTATCAATTTCCTGGTATTTCATGACTAATTCTTTTAAATATTCGTTTCTCTGTGGCAACGGCAATAGCAGCAGCACCGGTTTTTGGAGAACGCCGATGTCTTTCATAAAATGTCCGACCCCACACCTGCAACAAAATTGTCGAATTTGCGGATCACCGAAGGCACGATGCCGGCTACCACCTCTACTACCATAGCTGCTCCACCTCTCCCTAAGCCCGCGGGTTCGAGCGCTCAACAGAACCAACGGAATCAGCAACCCCTCACTAGCGCCGACAATATCATCTCATCTGGTTAGTATACCGTTCTCCGTCCTCACTTTTGCCATCTCCGATTGTTATTTTGATATGCTGTTCTATCCAAGCAAGGACTTTTAAGTCCATATGAAGTTGGGAGTAAATTTTGCAAATTATGAGTTAGTTTTCTCTTTCAATACTGCATGTATAGGATCTATAAAATTTCTAAAGTTCGCAATTGACTGTTCGTTTCGTTCGCGATCTCACGGATTATCCATGCATATGAAATCATCCAGCCGTTCCATGCATCGTATGCATATTTGTAGTGGATTCCGGAGCAACTTTTGTCCGACAGTCTGAATGCACTAGCATTTGGCCTCGTACATTGAGTCCCTTATACCGTTACAATTTAAAGCAGCTTCGCGACCTGGGGACCTCATAATATCTGGTGATACCAATCGGTATAGTGTTTGACGTTTTTCGGGAATTTAAACTTTGTTATCTAGTTACGTTACTCACCATTTAGTGTAAATTTCGTACTCGTCAAGTTGATCCAAGCATTCATCTTCGGTGCTTCCTACTCTACCTTCTCCGTAGTAATGTATCCTAATTGGCCAAAACTGAATTGTTCGTGACATTTCGTAATTTATATACTCACCTTTGGCAAATATAATGGAAAGGTGAATTGAAGTAAAGGAGAACTATGTTTTACTCAACGTTTGCTAAACCGTGGGAGTGGGGTTAGTTTACAACAGCCAGCAAAAGGCGTGTTCGCCTTGAAGAATTGCTGATTTTCAACTCATAATTAGGTCTTCTTTATATTTATAAAAACGCGTATCCGCCTCTCCCCGCACCTTTCTTCTCCAGCAGATGTTGAGTAATCGCTCCTGAGTGCGGTCAATAGGCATCATTAACCTATTTCATCCCACATATTGGCAATAGATTACTTTTGTTCGCATGAAGAAGCCAAACAAATGCATGTATCGTCAATTTATTTATCTATTTTATCTGGTAACGCAAACCACTGAAAATAGAAATATTTCCCCTAAAACCAATCTTTTCATCGTGTTCGTCCTTATTCTGCCTCTTACTTGCGCCCTCTGGGTGTCTGTTTGAAAATTAATTTCCGGCTGCTCATATCACTTTATGTCTTCACTTTTCGTGGTCATACAACAGTGCGAAATCTAGTGTTATGCGCATTAGCGTCAGTTCTTTCCCCTTTTTATTCTCTTGATTTGGTTACGATCCAATCTTTGATTTAGTCTCTCTAAATATTATATTTTAGTGTCATGTTGACTAGATTTCTATCACTCGTGACATGTGACATATTTCCGTGTTAGACTTTTCCAAAACTTGTAATTGCTCAGCCAAGATTATATATCTTGCATGTTGTTCTGGTTTTAACTATTATCCCATTCTTATGCTGGTTAGTGAACAGGTCCCCATATCTTCACTTCCCTCATTGTCTCATCACTTTACCGATTTGTCCTCCTGCTTGGAGCGATTTTACTTTGGTTTTAGGGCACATAATGCTAAGTAGTTAGCTGCTGTATTTTGTTCTATGGTTATTTCTACGTCTCAGAAAGCTACTGTTGATTGTGGCACGAACTGACCTCACGTCGACGTTTTTAACATTTGCCATATGTGCGTCACGTATACGTGTCAACAAAACTATCTTTTGCAGTCTATTTCTTGCCTTCACCTGGTAGCATTTAAAGCTCTCAATAGCCTAAATAAAAACAGCTTGGTGGATGATATTCCTATGTAGCCATGGTCCATCGGCTTTCTTTGTGGTGCTTCAGCCAGATAAGATAGCGATAACTACAAGTGAATTTTCGGAAGGTTTTGGCAACTAGTTCTTTCTTGAGACTGTGTGAGTAAAAGTATTGTTTTACCTCCATTTTTACTACTGTCACCTCCCTTTCCTCAATAAACCGTTAAAACATTTAAGTTCGATGAAAAGCCTTTTTACTTCTCCGTAAATGGTAAATGCGCACAGCCATTTCTTAAACTATTATTTCTCGTTCCTTACCCATTTGTTACGCTCAGGAGGTTAACTTTCGCCTTCACTTACCTCAAACTATATGTATAAACTTAGTCCCCACATGTCGTTTTCACCCGGTTCCATCAGCACCACTAGTACACCCATCAGCAAGTCATTCGTCATCCAAACATGCACCATGTAGGCGATAGTCTGGTCCACTTTTTTCTCCTTTCAAAATAATTATCTCAACTAATAGCGAGGGGGGAGGCATTTTAATTGCCTGTAATTCTCAACAACTCAGGGAAGTAAATCATCACTCCTTTTTCTTTTAGACTATGGACTTATCGTAAAGTAAAGATAAAGGAGCGGCTATATAATTCTATTCGAATTTGCAATAGTGACAGCAGCGTCTTCCCTTGTTTCTATATATTATTTATGTCTTAACTTACATCCAATTTCGTCGTATTCTTCGGCCTTTGGCGCGTGAGTCATGCACCAGTTTCTGTGCGTTTCAGCCTCAACAAGTGACCATTGTGGTCTCTTTTTGTTCCTCCTGCCGCCATAAAACGGAATTTTTTTCCTTGCGTAATCATTTGAAGATATTTCATATTCACTAAATCAATTCGTCTGAAACTTCTTCGTGAATGGAGAATTTTTTTATTTAAACGATAAGTTGTATAGATAGATTTTTGCATTAATAGGGGTCTCTGTGGGTGTCCGGACAGCATCATCGCATCATCCACAATGGCTTCGGGTGGAGAAATGTGGGGAGAGAAGCTCGATACTTCTCTCCTATCCCCCCACTTCATTTTGACCACGCGATTGATTTATAATTTACTACCTGGTAGTCGAAATTATTGTTACTTTCCGCTTTAACCTCTGACGGATTTCTTTATTAATTCCGTACTGTCAAATTTAGTTAAATGGATATTAATTCCCTGTTACAAAAGATCCAGTTATTGGTGTCCCATGGAACATCTAGTTCGACCTCGCATCTTTTAGCTTCCGGCAGAGGTGAAAGCTCTGATATCCTCCGACCTTCGCTCACCTCCTCGGTTGTGGAGGTCCCTTCCGCCTCACAGTCAATGTATCAAAGCGGTTTGGTATGCCCCTCTCGGGTATCGGAGAAAATTCAACAGCTTGTGAACACTCTCAAGAGGCCCAAACGTCGTCCCCTCCCGGAGTATTTCATTGATGAGGATGACCAGATCCTCGTCCAGCCTGTTATCGACCCCAATTCACCGAAACCACTGGGTGCAACCACTGAACCGCTCATTGGTGATAAGCTTAATGTGTGTGCTACTATAGCTTGAATTTGCGGGTTAGACGAATGTATTATCAGTGTTGCTCTATTTTTTTTTGTTTTGTCTCGGTTATTATAGGTCCCTTCGGGCCTTCCAAGGAACATTGAATCAGCACTGCAACGGTACGCAAGTGTGATTGGCAAAACGCCAGCTCTTACGTGTTTTGAGCCCTCAGGACGTTCGACACAGGTTCTCTCCTACGCTAAGTTGCTCCAGGTAGGTACTGATTGAAACAATGCTAGTGTTGAACGCAGCTCAACAAATCGGTTGATTTATCTCCTCTCCATTTTGCGTTAGTCCTTCGTCTCTGGAAGCTTACATTAGTGTCTTCTTTATCTTGTGATTAAACATTACAGGTAGGCAATTGGTGTTTTGAACGATAGGAGCGAACACCCCTCGGTGTCTGACGCCACAATGTGCTCGGTTACAATTAGATACTAAATTCAGGTCCAAATGGGATGAGCTTAAGTCATAGCACACCAGTTTAGCACCTTGACCACCTCGATGAAGTGAGCTGCTGATGGACATTCGTGTAACAAAAGCACATTGTTTTATTCCGCAATTTTGAATAATTGGTTATTCAGTAGTAACCTCTCCCTCCTACCTCGCGTTCCTAGATGTCTATTGGGATTGTGACTTTAAGGATGACGAAAACTCGCAACATCCTATTTATCCCTCCATTTAAAGTCGATTTGTACCCGAATGAAAGATTCACAACATCACCTCTTTGATCATCCCGTGGTCTTTTTTGGCACTTTCTTCTGCCTCCAGAATAGATTGGTGAATGCGACGAAGTGATGCAGCCGGAATTAGCATCTCACATAGTTTATTTTACTCCAGTACCAACTCTATTTCCCTTTTCATTTGATGTTTTTGAAATCTCCTCCACGACTCTTCTGGACTTAGTGGATACGTCTGTCTTATTTCATAGCGCGCCAATCGCATTGCTTTCCTTCTGCTTAACAAACTCGGTCATCGGGGCGGGCAGAGCCTGAAGCCGCGAGATAGGGTAGCGTTAGTCTACACGTCCAATGATCCCATCTCTTATCTCGTCGCCTTTTATGGCTGCCTCCTTGCCAGTGTCATTCCCATTGCAATTGAAGCTCCTGGCGCCAAAAAGGTTAGTTTTCCATCGTCTTCCTTTTAATTCCTGAACTCTGAGCTCAGGTGAGTTCCGTTGACTTTAGATTATACAACTATGTTGGGGAACATTCCCTTCCTCATTACAATTGGGAAAAGACTACTTTTTGTAATGGGGTTTATGAATTTTTAGAGACTTTGATTTTTCTCCATTTACCGACCTATTAACTCAATGTTCACCCCACTGGGTCGTATTTTTCCCTGTTATGCTACAGCATTTTCCCCGGTCGTATGGTTTGATCTCGCCGAAGATTTGTCATTTCCTTGACCTTTTGCTGACTGCGTTTGAAAGATTAGTATTGCGTCTTAACGGAATGTTTTGTTGTCTAAATTCCTAAAATGTTCCTTTTTTAAATGACTCCAACGGTTGAATAAGCACCATCCATGCCTTATCTGCAACCGTGGCCATGGATTTTTCCGAAGCCTTTACATTTTACTTAGAACATAGCAAAAGTATTCTGGTGTCTATTTCTATAGATCTTTTATCACTCTACATAATTTCCTCTATCAAAATGCCTTAGGTGTTTTGTACAACTTTAGGGGCGTCAATGTCACTTCGCCTCAGCTTTGATCCATTACCACGTTTCTCTTATCCTTGGTAATTGGGTCACATCAATGTTAGTAAACTGAATTTCCTGCTAGAGTAGACTTATTTGTATTGGCAGGATAGCTCGTGCCAGAACATGGGATTCCTGTTGAGCAGTTTAGACGCTCGTGTCGCTCTCACAAACGACCAGGTTTACAAGAATTTGGCCAGAACCCCGGCTGGGGACATTGCCCCCTTGTCTGGCTGGCCGCAACACCTTGTATGGATCAATACCGATCACCACGGAGGTGGCGGTGGCATCGGTAGTGGGGGTTCCAAGAAAGTACCCAAAGACTGGAGTCTTCCGGAACGCCTTCCACCTGAAGAAGCAATTTACATCGAGGTTCGCTCTATTTGTGTGTTATTTATCTCTGATACCTCTATGTAGGATTGTCGGTTTTAGTATATAAGCATTCCAAATAGTATAAGATCACGAAAAGAGGTTTCCCAAATTGTTAAAATTGAATATTTCATCGACAGTTTGCGTGGCGAAAATTAGGCTAAAAGACGGATTGGTGATGCGTTAATTGCTAAGACATTTCTTCCTATATTGTGGTTAGAAACTATTGTGCTGGGAGCATTTGGGAAACCGTTGTGAGCGGGACTGTCACCGAGGATGGGGCAACCTTGGAATTCTTTAAATTGATCCGTTTCCGTTCCCCTGCTTTTTAATTCTATCTTTATTTCACTATCCACTTTCGTTCACGCACTATGTATCTGCTCTGTTCATTTGAACCCTTTTTATGATTGTTTTTTTCTCTTACAGTATACTTACGCAAAGGACGGCAGTGTTCGGGGTGTGATGGTGAGCCGAAAGCCGTTCTGGCGCACTGTAGAGCGCTTACAGCTGCTTGTCATTATTCTGAAGGTGACGTGATGGTGTGTGTGGTGGACTGTCGTCGAGAGGCCGGTCTCTGGCATGCCGCATTGGCAGTAAGTTCCCGCACCCTTTCCTTCATCGCCTCCTTATATATCTATTGTGATCTCTTCAGAGCGTTTTCAACGGAATGCATGTTGTCTTCGTACCTTTTAACGTCCTCCAAATGGATCCGGGTTCGTGGATTCGCATGGTCACTAAGTATCGCGGTAACTCATCAGTATTGTTGTTGCGTTTTTGTCATTACCGCCTATCCCCACCAATCCCTAGTTACTCCTGTATTCCTACTCAGCCTCAGTTGCAATTGTGAAGAGCCGTGATCTGCACTGGGCTCTGTTGGCGGAGCGCGACCATCCCTACTGTAATCTGTCATCAATTCGTGCTCTACTTGTTACTGATGGTCACAATCCATGTGAGTTTTAGCGTGATGTCCAAGAAGCAATTTTGAGTGACAATCATTTTACCTTGCTTCTTTTATTTGTATTGTCCCGGTCTAAATTAGTTCTTTTTTTATTCGATTGTATTATCTAAACGATATATCGCCTTGTAATGCTCTACACCTTTTCCAAGTGAATTACAATTTTGTTGAGAAATCCCTAAGTTGTCTCAGATTATACGGACGTTTCAACCTTTGGTGCGTCGCGTTTGCAGAAAGGTAAAATAACCCAAGGATTGTTGTGTGATGATGTTACGGCCTTTTGAGGAGTTAACCTTGAAGTAATCTTAGAAGTAGCTTCTTTACCAATGTATTCTTGATACCCGAGTGATTTTGAAGACTGATTCCATCGGATATCACGATGACAATCATTTTTGATTTCGTAATATTTCTAACGTACTACTTGTTACTTAGGGGAGCACGTGTGACAGTATAGTTTGTTTTTACTCCCAAGCTATATTACTCGCTCCATTGCTCACCACCCGTCTATTTTAGTTCCTATACACTCGATAGTAACGCACTGAGTGCTGTTATTTCGTCACTTAGGTTTTGCGGCAGTCTCCCGTTAAGCCTATTCCAATTTGTCTGATGTTACCTATTCCAACTTTTTTTTCTGATTCCCTCTTTTTTATAAATCTCCGCTGACTTATCAACAGTTGTCACGTTCTCATAGCATGAAAATTTGGAAATCCTTCCAAGAAGTCATTCACTCGTATTAGTTTCTGGTCGTTTTCCTGATAATCTCTCTGATGTCTTAAATATCCATACTGTCACGAAGTCTTAAGCGTGATCCACGGCCATAAAGTCGAACAGATATTTTGAATTGCTGGTGATAAGAGGATTAAACAGCAAGTTTTCAACTCATTTTGTGACGCCTGCGTTTGGGTAGACACGTGTTCCTTGGTGGGATACGTCTGTGAAAATTAAAATTGGCACTTAAAATGTATCTTTTAAACTGGTTGATATTAATGTCTTCAGGGTCTCTCAACTCCTGCGACCTCTTTGCGGCGAAGTTCAAGTCACGCGGTCTTAATCCCAATGCTATCTGCCCCATTGCGGGGAGTTCTGAGACTCTTACTCTCTCTCTGCGTCGGCCCATCCCACAGAGTATCGCAACATCGGTTGCCGCTGGTGGTCTTTATGGTCTCCAGTCTAATGGTACTCCTCGTGGTGTTTCTACCCCCACTTCGATTCTTTCTCCTGCTAACAATGCCAGTCCTCAGCACACACTTCTTAGCAGTAGCGGAACATGTATTCCTGCTGCAGCTGCGGCTCGTGGAATCATCTCCATTCATGCACTAAGTTACGGTGTTATTCGGGTGGATTCAGAGGACTCTTTTACATCACTCACTCTGCAGGATTGTGGTCAAGTTCTTCCTGGAGGTTAGCCCCCATCTCTATGTATCGAGTACCAGTACCCTCGATGAGGAAGTAAACTGCTTGCTTCGATTTTAAAGCGATATTATAACATTTTTAGTAATTTCCATTAGCTTTGACATCGAATCATTCCCATTCTCTAGCGGCAATGGTGGTGGTGAGCCTGGGCTCCAGACCGACCATCTGTCGAACAGACGAGGTGGGTGAACTCTGTATCGCAGCGGACTACGTCGGGACGGGCTATTGGGGTTTGCGTGGCCAGACTGGTTCTCATTTCTGCGTTCAGCCTGTGCAAGAAGATGGAAGACCAGTAGTGGTGAAAATTAACTCAAGCGCTGGTGTTGTTACCGCTACTGCTGGCGCATTGCATATGCCCACCAGCGTCGGTAGTGGAGGCGTTACTACTACGACCTCTAAATTCGTTCGCTCTGGCCTCATAGGATTTCCTGGACCCGTCTCATCAGTAGGTGTTGTTAGCTCACCGTGTGATCCAGTTTTAAATGTTAATTTTTCTTCGGAGTAACCCCGAAAGCCATGTCTTTACCTGCGGTGCACTATTGCCAGCAACTCTTTCACTTTCTAGTATAGAGCTGTAATCTTTACGATTAGTTTTATTATTCTTTATGCAACAACATTCAAAGTATTTTTCATTATGGTAAACTTGAAGGCTGTTCGTGTGCAACATAAAAGAACCTTGTGGAAAAACGGAGTTTTGAAATAGATTACCACTGTTCCTTGCGCCACTGCATGGATGTATTCTAACGTAAAAGTAAAATAATCGCTTTTGCGTGCCTTCGTCCCACTAATTCGTCCCTCTTCTTCCTCCCACCCCGTTCTTTTCACTTTGCGATTCAGGCTACTAAATGTGGAAGTGGTGCGACTTGGACGCCAATTAAAAGCAGGCTTATATTGGGGTAGAAGGGCCATACCACTTATGCGCCTGCTAGGCTTGGTAGTTGGTTGTTCGATCCACTGATCCTTTCCTCTTTCTCTTCTCCATTTGTGCATATATTCGATGTTACTGTTACTGTACGTGTAGGTGGTTGGTTATATGCATGCCAACACCTTGACGTTTTCTTGCTGCAACTCCAAATTTTCAAAAAACGATGGCAATGAAAATATGTCAACACTTTATCCATTGCTCTCATCATATTCGGCACTCAGTTGTGGCCCCACTCGCTATTTTCCACATTTGTCCACCATACGAAAATGTGTGCAGCCACATGTGGGTATTGCTCTCCTTCCCTTTTTTTTCACTTGTTTATCTGCATAACTGCCTTCAGGTATATGCAAACACAATGGATTGCTTAGATTTGCTTTCCGGGATGTATGTGTCTTCTTAGTTGTTGCGATGCTTAGTTGGCCTTCGAGAGTAGCTCTGTTTGACTTTTAGTCATGAATTATTCTTGTTTCTCATTTGTTTACTTTGGAACACTATTTTACCAAAAGATGTCATATATTTCTGGCTATTTTCACGTATTTTGAAGACAACACCTTTTTTATTTAAATAAGTAGCGAGGAGATTCGTCAGTTTTGGCCGACATAAACATGGTCGTGGAAATGTTGGAGCATAGTCCGCAATGATAAAAAAATCTATTCCATTTGACGCGCTTGCTTTTTATTACGATATGGAAAGAGTAGCCTCGAAGTTGGCGAGAGCTATTTAAGAGAAAAGGAATCACTTGATGAATAGAGAGTGATTTGCTTTTGACCCGATGGGAATTTCGTCGAAATGCTCTGTGGATCTGTTTACGGCTGTCATAGACTGCCCTTGATCTGCCGCAATGTAAGGAAACACTTCCTCGATGTTCGTAAACCTGCCTTTGTTTGTTAATCAGCCATACACTGGTTGCGTTGCACTCTGAGTCTTGAGTGTAAACTAATGGGTGGATGAACGAAAATACAGCCTCTCGCATTACCCCTTTTTCTTAATAAGTAGCCTCCATTTGATCCGTCATCCAATCACATCATTTGTAATATGGAGAGATAAGGCTCAGAAATTGGCCAGTGTGTGTAAGTAGCATATTATCTGTCTGAACTATTGATTTTGTATCTTTGTTTCTTCATTTTACCACACTGACATTTATAGCCAATCGTTGTTTTATTTCTTTCACATCTTATCGCGTTGTAGGGCGGTCTCATTTTCATCTGTGGTTCCATCGACGGAGTACTAGCTGTTGCGGGTCGACGGCACAATGCTAACGATATAATTGCAACAGTTATCGCTGTACAACCCACAAAGATTGTCTATCGTGGACGGTAAGTGCATTCGC
This sequence comes from Dipylidium caninum, assembly GCA_017562135.1. NCBI lineage: Eukaryota > Metazoa > Platyhelminthes > Cestoda > Cyclophyllidea > Dipylidiidae > Dipylidium > Dipylidium caninum. The sequence goes on along the minus strand of QEYB01000282.1, from coordinate 335,034 downwards.
ATTTGTGCGCCTGCGAAAACGCGCATCAATTCGACTTCATTGTCTCACTTTTTCACTCTCAATTTACATCCAATTTTCATTGATATTAGGGTCATTGGGTATTTTTCGTCGTATGTATTCAAAGATTTTTAGTCAACTCTGATCTGTGGATTGTAAAGATAGACTTATTATAATCATTTTTACCCTGTACTGTTTGAATACAAGTCGTTGAATTATTGAGCTTATTTTGTTCATCTCCGCACGTCTCCCCTTTGCGTCTTCAATGTCTTTTCTCGTGTCAAAAATACAGCCGTTAACTGCTGCTACGCTCGGCTATCGGAATTTTAAAGGTCGATTTTTTAGTGCTATGGTATGATTTCATTGCGTAACGAGGCTAGTTCAAAAAAGTCGTCCTATCTCAATCCGTCTTTTTACAGTCGATTCGATATTACCAATTATATGCTGTAAACTAAGGAATATATCACATATGTGGCCTCGGTTGCATATTAATACCATTTATATTATCGTGCCGGTAGACACTTGGACCGTTGTTTTTTATTGCTTGAAACGTTCCTAACTGCCTAATGACTAATGATGCTGACACTATGGAATTCGACATCACTTTCTTTTTAGATAATTTATTGTTGAACCTCGCCTTAAAGCTAAGTATCTGGCTTTCCGACAAACCTAGATGAGAGTCTGATTCTTAACTTACGGTGTAAATAACATTACTTCAGACAATTAGACGTTTCCTTCTGTTGAGACACAATCCCCGAATCCAGCTGTCTACACACTATTTTCATTTTTAGTTAGTTATGCACTACCGATTTATGGGCTTAGTTGTGTGATGTTGGTGCTGTTTCGGGAGGAAATTAACTTGACCACCAATGCGTTAGCTGAGTCGTGCGAAACTGGGGCCTAAGTATTTATTTTCCAATGACACATAAAAGTCCATTTACTAGCCTTTTTCTCTCTTCGTTTCACAGAATCGCAGTGTTTTCGCTTGAAATGCTCAAGGATGAAAGAATTGTGGTAATCGCCGAACTACGTCAAGGATTTTCCGAGGAGGCTGCTTTCTCCTGGATGTCACAAGTTCTTCAGGCCGTCGATAGCATCCATCAAGTCAGCGTTTACGCCCTTGCCCTCGTTCCACAGAATCAACTCCCCCGTGTACGTCTCCTCTCTAAGTGATTAATTTATAATAACGGTCGTAGCTTTTGCCGCCGTCTCAATTTATGTTCTCTGTCATCCTGTGTCAATAACGCGCATATTTTTTGGGTCGCATTTTACTCGAATGCCTTCCTGGTTTCCTCCCCCTCCCCCCTCAACTTCCTAAATCCAGAACTCATTCGGTGATTATAGGACAAGCGAACAAGAGTTTGTTTGCTAGTTCATAAGGTGAATGTGGAACTCGTTTTTGGTTAACTGGAATTTCAAGACGCTAATGCGGTAATGGCCTCGGTTTGGTGTGGGACTTCTTATTAGTAGAAATAGTGCCAATTGTTCCACAGGGGCATCTTTGTCGCGTGTTCGACTGCCTCGATTAATTCAAAATGTCTTCAAAACTTTTATTTCCAAGTTATTTTCTAATCCTTACTATTGACATTAAGGTTCTTTGGGAGTTGCTACGGATTTTATTTTATGCTTGCACTCCTGTCTGATTCTACTTTTGGCATCCCAAAATCCCCGCTCTGTTATTTTCTGCCCCAAAATGCATCTTCTTCCACATTGAATGTGATCAGCTAACGAATTAGTTCAGGTTTTCTGGGTATCATGTCTCCGTAGCGATTCCATTTCTGTCTACCCACAAGTGAACTTTGGGCAGACGAATTAATAAGCTCCATCTCATCCAACATTTGAGTGTTCTGATGCTGAATGTCCAGAGATTTGGTGAAATTAGCTAATAAAGTCGTTTTCATGCAGTTGAAAACTTTCATATAAGACCAAATGTCACTTCAACAGATTGATTAATTGCAAATGCTCTAATTGTCACATTTTTCGCCATTGGCTTATAGCTCTAAGTCGACGACCCTCCAGCAATGAATAATAGTTACCAAAGATTGATCGAGTCCTCAAAGATATTTAGTAAAACAAATTGTCTAACCTCCCATACACGCTGTGAATCGGATGGATTTAGAGTCCATAAGTTTAGAAGACCACGCAGTAGCCCATAATCTAATCACCGGTTGCGCAACAGGCGACATTTTTCATTCCATTTCTAGCCACATTGAAACTATGATCCAGGTAGTTTTGGTATGGGAGGCAAATTGGCCCGGATAACTCATCTCGTATGTATGCAGCCCTGGATGCCGCTGTGCCACGCAGTCTTTAAACTCCTGAGGTAGTTTGCCTCCACATATTCATCCATCATCATGAAAACTGAACTCTACGAATAAGTGAAGTTAGGAGTCGATAATATTGGGCTATTTGTTTACTTCGTTATGTGGAGTATGGGAGAGGACAAATTATAATCGTTCTTATTACCAACGGGATAGAGTAACAATGATGTACGTGTGTGGGGGAAGTGCCTTTTACCAAAAACAGTGAATTATATAATGATTTTGTGGATAACCTAGATGGCATCAATTCCACAATTTCTGATTAACTACAAAATCAAATGTGCGATATATGTATTTACTATTTTATCCCAAAATAATCTCATCAATTAGTTTCAGTAACAAAATAACATGTAATTCACGAGCATAGTGACTCACTTGCCCTGTAAATCTTATTTGTTTTGATGGCTTCCTATAGACTCCATTTGGTGGGATCCATGTGCACGAGGTGCGTCGACTCTTCTCCGAGGGTCATTTGCACCCCATCATGTTGTTACTCTGTCCACACTCAGCCATTCAGAACCTACCCCAGCCGCGCACCCAGCCGCCTAACAGTATGGTTGGCGCTTCGGCTATCCTCGTCGGCCAGGTGGTGCAGGGAGCGCGCATGGCCGAAGCACACGGCCGTTTCATCTCCAATGCTGCTCATGGAAGCATGACGGCTCTTGGACCAGGGGCTCCTGATTTGGGCGTGAGTTTCCGCTGCCTTGTGCAACTCAAATACAACTCAAACATTATGCTCACACTGGTGGCTTTTTGTCCCGTTCGTCTGGACGCAAGATACGTCATTGAAATGGACTGATTCTGTGACTTTCTTGGTCTTTAACTTACCATTTGGTCACCATAATCCGTTCCCTTATAGCCACAGACAGTGACCGAAGTGTTACTCTGGCGAGCAACTCACACACCTGATGACCGTCTCTTTAGCGTTTACAACGCCAAAGGCTCCGTGGTGGCTAGTCTTACATGTTACCAACTGCACCAGAAGGCTGAAAGGCTAGGTAGTCTCCTACAAGAAAGGGGGAATGTCAAACCTGGTTCCGTTGTAGCCATCATGTTTATGCCTGGTGAGTGTCCTCATTTACCCCTGCGTTAAGTGATTCATCCACTGGCCTCCATTTCCCTATAACTTTTAAGTAAATAAATCTATCTTCGTCAGAAAATGCAGAGCCAATTAGTGTACAAATGAAATAATGAAAAAATCGGACGATTTGGGTTAATTTTCTTAACCGAAGTTACCAAGTCTTTCATGTTTTCGTAGCTCGATTTATATATTGTTAATTCACGATATGATCGTTTTATTGCGTTTTCAATTGACGACGCCACACAATCCCTTGTCCTGTAAATCGGAAAGGTAACGGCTGTGGTTTTTTTCAACCATTTCTGATATTCTCCATATCGTTAATCGAGCTGGTAGTACATTCGCTATTTATCCAAAGAAGCAGAGTCACCAATCACCTCACTTTTTCCGCCCTTTTCACTTTTGGCTACTATTGCTCCTCTGTTTCTCGATTTTCTCGGATCCAGCCATAAACCATACCCGACTACTAATGCGCAGAGCAGACACGAACCAAATGGTTTAGTTCCGAGGCTCTAAACCGTACTGCGTGTAGCCAAATGCCAACAAAGCGGGCGATTTCTGTCGGGTGGGAAAGCGTACTTTTAAATTCTCTATGCTCCTTTTCCCACAGGCGTCGAAATGGTGTGCGCCTTCTACGCCTGTCTGTACATAGCCGCCATTCCCGTGCTCGTTCGGCCACCGCAACAGCCACGGAGTCCATTTGGCGGTAGCGGAGCGACATCCGCCGTCTCTCCTTCTCCTGGCGGTGTCTCGATTAGTAGTAGCGGCCTCTTTGGTGGGTCTTTAGTCGATCTCTCCGCCAGTCGCACCTCCCTTGAGCCCTCCCCACCACCTGCTCAAATATGCTTTGCCGACTCCGTCACCATGGCGTGGAATGTAGTTTCTGCCGCACAGGCCGTCGCCTGCCTCACCCAGTCCTCTGTGATTAAACTCATTAAGTCAAAGGTAGGGTTTGCGAAATCCGTTTCATTACTTGCTTTTTAATCAAGTTTTAATTTCTCATACCATTCAGCTTGTGCCTCAGAAACATCTCCTGTTGTATTCTAACGGTAAATGATAAGAAACGACCTGATTCATTATTTCTCTGGGTGGACTAATTTATCTCTGTTATTGTAGGAGGCCGCAGCTCGTATCGCCGTCCCCAGTTGGCCCCCTCTCCTTGATTATGACGAGACGTGGCGGAAGAAATTGACCAATGTCTATCAACCACGCTCCCCCGACACCGAGGTGGCTTACCTCGATTTCACACCTTCCACTACAGGTAAGAGCGCGCGCTCTGTTCTGACGTTATTTTCCCCCAATTCCCATTCGATAGGAACATTAACAGGCGTTGAGATAACTCATGCTGCTGCTAGCGCCCTGTGCCGCGCGCAGAAGATGCAATGTGAATTCTATCCGGCACGCGAGCTGGTGCTCAGCCTGGAGCCTTACAGTGGTCTCTCAGCCAGCCTTTGGCTTCTCACCTCCATTTACTGCGGCCATCACTCCATCCTCGTCCCGCCCCAAGCTACCGAGGTCGCGCCCGACCTTTGGCTCACCCTGTGTAGTCAGAAGAGAAGTAAGCTCTTCATTGATATGTATTCAATTTGAAAATTGGAGGTGTTGAAACTCATTTATCGTCCTTACCACCCAACGGTTCGTTGTTTAATTAGGCGATGTACTTTCAACCTTGACGTGACAACTCCCTCTCAACCTTGACGTGACAACTCCCTCAAAAGGGACTTTCCATCTACTTTTAATTGCACCGCTTATTACCCTTATTTCGGGAGGCTTTTTCTTCATACCCCTCCAACTCGTCATAGGGTCGTAGGGTGCTGCCATTTAACCTTGCACTGGTCTTGGAATTTCAGACTTATTATCTTAGCTTATCCCGCGCCTCGTCGTGCAGACGAATATGTGTTTCGGAATTTAACTTAATTTGCGGTCGAAAATGGGAAATGACTTCCCGTTTGTTTAGAGTGAACTACTTCCTGTCTTTATGTCTGTAAAAAGTCTTATTATAGCTTGAGACTTCATAATGATTGGTACTATCATGCAGTTATTATTCGAAAATTAATGTTACTATTCTCGTCTTTTGCAGTAAGTTTATTCCTGAGTTTTGGGCCTCTTCTCCAGGCGTCCTCCCTCGACGCATTCAATCTATTCAAATTGAACTTCTTTTAGATTCACTGATCTATTCGATGACGTCTTCACTCGAAAATCAACTCAATCCCCTGCGAACTGTATCTTTCAGACGTTAAATCCGTAATTTCTACTATTGACGATAGTTAAGTATTGCAAATGTAGGCGGGGTTTTGGTGCTTTTCGTACTCTTAAGTGAAAATGAGCCTTTTGCGTCTATGATCTCAATTCTGACAGTGGGGTTCCTTTTTTAGACTTAATATTATCTAACTCTGTCATTTATGATTGACCTAAACTTTTCACGATCATCATCTGTCTTCTGCCGCGTCATTTACTTGTGATTTTATTTGAGTCTATAAGGTTCCGCCCTCTTCCATTACCATCGACATCCGTGACACATCATCATAAGAGTTTTATGCTACTCATTGGCCCCACCAAGTCGTGTACCTTAAGCCAATTGGTTGGGTTTCCGGGCATGAAGTAGAGTTGGGATTTTGTCGGTCTGGGCTCAATTGACTTCTCCTCTTCACCGGGTGTCTGAGCAATAGTCCTTGAGGTGGAAAAAGAATGGAGTGTCCACTTAGCTAGTAGTTGTCAGTTTATCTCGAAGGTCAATTCAAATAGCACAGAAGCGATTTCAAGTAAAGACTTTTTCTGTCCGCCTGAATACCGTTTGACCTCCAGAAACGTTGAGGGCGATACTAATGTTTATTAAGAAGGCCGCCAACTAGGGTGACTTGTACTACTAACATTTAGGTGATAAATGTAGTTGTCTTTTCGTGCAAATAACCGTTAATGCACTCGCAAATCTGCAGATGAGTACGCAAAAGTGTTAAAAATGACCGGAAGTTCAGCCAACCCTTTCACAGCATAGAATTTGTTGGAATCTTTTACAGCACAGAAGACATCCAATCTACTGATGAAAGTGCTTTTTTTGCCCTTCTATAAAGTCCACTTTCATAAAATACCTTGAAAATGATTATTTCTTAGCTCCAACTCTCTTACATCTGAAGTGATTGAATTCCAGCTAATTAGTTACCCATCTACGATGACGATACTCGCTCAGACACCCTTTATCCTCGTAGTTGCGATTGATGAAAAGAAGTGGGGCCTTTTTCGAAACTTGACATTCATAACCATGGCAATTTCGGCGGTATGCAGGGTCAGTATCATTATTGGTGTATAAATCGCTGAAGGCATTCAACCAATAGTGTTAGAATGCATCAGAAATTGTCAATTCTTGTTGTTATACTTGTGTACGGAGGCAAACCTGTTTGTGGGCTCCTCAGAAAGGGTTAAAGGCATAGTGGAGAATGTCACTCGAAATCCTTTTTGTTCAAGGCAACTGGAATAGTTATTACTATCCGATATTGGTCTCATATTTTCCATTTCTCTCTCCAACTCTCCCTGGGACGTTGCAGCACTGGTTTCGAAACAAGTTACTTAGAGTTTATGGTTCCGGGGTATTACCTACCCTTGACTTTCATTATAATTGCCTTTGTTCTTCCGATCAGTGTGTCATTATTCCCCGGTCTTTTTTTATACTATTTATGTTAATTCTGTATTTTTGGGTTCCATTCCTATTTGCCCCTTCAAAAGCCTTGTAAATAAGTTTGACAAATTGTTGACATGGGATCATCTTTTTTTGCACCTAAAGCTGACATTTTACTTGCAATCTCAATGCTCAAAACTAGTAACCTGTAAAATATTCTGCTCTTCTTTTAGTTAGGGAGGCCTTCTGCTCATACGCTACGATTAAACTGGCGACGATCTACTCGTCAAAGATGATCGTCTCCATGAAAGTGAGTTCTTGCAACTTTTAGTGAGTATTTACGTTTATTATGGCTTTATGTTTGTCGTATCGCCCATAATGCCCATATTGGACAATCACCCCAATAACATCCGTTTATCCATTTAACAACCAAATATATATATATATATATCCATAGTTTGTCACTCTCTTTTTTTCCCGATTTGGCATGAGAACTACCATTTTGAAATAGACGGAGGAACTTGACAGACTGTTAATTAGGCGGACGTAAGCGAAATACTGAGCCGCCAAACAGCAGTTGAAGCCTCTGATCGTTGGTTAACTCGGCTGTCGTTAATAAATTATTCTGTCATTTAATCATCGTACTCGTTACTAATTTAGTATACGTCAAATGCCTTTTTTAACGCCTACATAATAGTGTTGATTTTGCATACCAAACGCCTCCTTGTGTGCCTACGAAAACTTAAATCGTGTCTTAATCTGTAGATGAAGGAAGTGTCACTGGAGAACCTACGCAGTCTCGTCATTGTGTCAGAAGAACGGCCGCGTGTCAATTTGACCTCCCTCTTCACCAAAATGTTTGCTATAGTTAATCTCAATCCCCGGGCTGTGAGCACGTCGTTTGGGTGTCGAGCCAACCTTGCTATGTGTCTTCAGGTCAATTTATTTCCTTCTAAACTCTATCCACTTTTTCAGCTTGCCCACTTTTGTAGGCGGAGGAACTGTTGCTCGCCAAAGTCCACATTTATTTGTTTAATTTTATCACTTGTTTCCTTCCCGATTCTAGTGTTAATTTAGGTTTTTAAACCCAATCCTTACGTACTTTGGGAGTCGTCTGGTATCGTATTATTAATTTGCTTATATATCATTCATGCCCTACCGATATCAATTTTCGTGTCCCTCCGTAGCCTTGGACCCAAGCCAAAATATTCTAGCAGGTCGACTCGTGCATCATTAGCGGTTTTAAAGGGACAAAAGTCCTGTTTTGGAGTTGTCACGATCGAATATAAAGACTAAATGTCACGGTTATTATATCCCAATTGAAGCACAGCCTTTCCTTTTATCCGCTCGTTCCCTTTCCCTGACTACCTCCTCACTGACATTTGATTGTCACGTTTCTTCCTCTTAAAGTAACAATTCACGATCTACTACTTCATTATTTTTTGGCGCTTTACTGAAAGTGATGATGGTTTGCAAAATATGATACCCCTATAGCATGGAATTGGAAGTACTCTTTTTAAGCAGCAGGCAGCCAGATCGGGCCTTCCTCACTGGGGGTTGGTAAACCTCCAGCGGCTGAAGTACTTTTAACAACGGTTTACTTCCACGCCTTTGCCTCCAATCTTCCCCCTCGTCCTGTATTGTTTTAGCGTGACATATAGACACTGTCATCAGATTTTTTATCGCCTATAATTTCTATCACTACTCTGCGTTTCGGATTGGCGTCAGAGTTGTGGAAAGGCAATAAGATTGGACATTGACATTGAAAAGCGATTGGTAAACTGGTAGCTAAGAGGGTACCCGGCTCCCCACTCGCATTCTTGTAATCATTGATAGAAGAAAATAAATTTGTATTTACTTTACGCTCATCCACGCCTATCTTCCCTTATATTTTAGGGTGCTAGTTCGCCCGACATCACCACGGTGTATGTAGACAGGGTTAGTCTTAGAAATGATCGCGTCAATCTACTGGAACGTGGATCTCCTAACAGTCTCTGTTTAATGGAGTCGGGCAAGGTGAGAATATCTCTTCGGAGTGTTACACAATTTTACTATTTCGACAACCGTCAAATCTGTATACGAAAGTTCTGTGCTCCTGTTTCTTTTAGTACTGAAATAGATCATGTCATATATCTGATTTCCCGATTCTTGGACAATTGCTTACCTCTAGAGGGTGTATACTGTATCCGAACCTTTATCATTTGTTCGTTGGACACATTGAGAACGTCTAGGAATGCATTGTCATCATGCGTACAGTGCTACTGGTGGTTTTTCATCCTATTATTCGTGTGCCACCATTCTGCCCCTCTTATCAAAATTTCCGTCTTGAACCACTTCGAAAAGTTAAACAGCACCTCGATAAGTATTGTCAATCTGCGTGATAACTTTCTTAATTCCCTACTCCTCTATCTACTATGGGTCCCTTCTGCAGACACAGGATTGAGATATCATTGTTAAGGCGCTAGTGCTTTAGTACTTTTCGTCCGTCTAGATAGACGTATTTTTTATTTTTTTATATTTGGGTCAGTCTGGACTTGCGTTGGCGTTAAAAGGTCTCAAAAACTACGCAATTCTTGCACTTGGACGTGGTAACGAATCCGAACTCGTTTTATCGCCCTCTTCTTCGACACCAACGTGTCAGATGAAGTTGTATTTTACAGTTTAGCCAACGTTCTCCTCACATTTATGGTATTATTCATGTACTCCTCACTATTGGTGAATCCAGTCACTAGCTACTGGTTCTCAAGTGAACGTTGATTTACGGTTTATATGGAAGAAGCTGGCACATTTTCCCTTCTGTTGGATGTCAGTTTTCACTTTCAATCATATTATTGTGAAACTACAGCTGAGTAGATGGAATTACTGGTTAATACGAAGAAACAATTACTTCATTTTCTCTATATTTTAGCTCCTGCCGGGGGTGCATGTAGCCATAGCTAATCCGGATACCTTGGGTCAGTGTGCAGACTCCCATTTGGGTGAGATTTGGGTCTCCTCACCTCACAACTCCACTCGCCTCCTGGGTCCCTTTAACATCAACGCCACCTCGCCGACACAAGTCCTCTCGACAGTGCGTTCGGATTTGTCGAACTCTAATTCCTCTTCCGGTGCCGTCGTCGCGTCTACCTATGAAAATCAACCAATGGATCCCCTGAGGTCTCGCTTCGTTGCCGGGGCTACCGACCGTGTCTTCGCCCGCACCGGATTCCTGGGATTCGTTCGTAGAACGGAGTTAACACAGTCTGATGGAGGTGTGATGTGATGATTTCTATCATATTCACATTTTCTTAATATACTACGCTTCATATCTGTCGTATTTTTTGCCAATTTAATAATGACACCCCTTACAAGATCATTCCATTGTGGTTGGGTTTTGCATATCCCTCAGAGCTTCCATTTTCGCATTTCGTGGTCTTTTTTGCTTGTAAAGTTGACATACTGATATTGGTGATATTCAATTATTGGCCCTAGATTATAACATTTTTAATATCTACTATTACTCTTACTCCTAATTCAACAATGACGCTACTTTTTTAAATTTATCACTCCCGACATCTTAGTACGAAACGTCACGCTAACTGACGGAGGTATTGGCATCCGCATTTCCTGGCTAATAATTTGTCACGCGTCGGGATGAAAGGTCCCATAGTTTATTTAAATTCCATCTTCCCTTACTTTTTGTGCCTTCGCTCTCCCCAGCCCTTCATGATGCCGTGTTTGTTGTTGGAAGCCTGGCTGAAAGTATGATGCTTCGTGGAATGCGTTTCTACCCCATGGACATTGAAAACACCGTGTTGCGCTCCCACAAGAAGATTAATGAATGGTAAGTTTGTGTGACGCAGTTTCCGTCCCATGTTAGTTATTCATTCCTCAATCCGGGGTATAATGGTTACTAAATAAAACTGTCGACAACCCTCTTAGCCGGTTTAATGATTTGCTTTGTTGGAACACCACAGTCTCTGAAATATCAAAATTCAAACTAACATTCTGCGAGTGCGACCACATTACTAAAAGTGGCCCACTTAAATTGTCGAAAGCATGACACGTCGCTCGTTAAGCATCGCAGGCGTTATGGACGTGAAATTAGAAATCCTTATTTGATCCGAGCACTCACTACAGTCTGTTTACAGTACATGATTTTCTACCTTCTAATTTTCTTCTATTCCTAGCGCTGTATTCACATGGTCCGATTTACTGGTGGTAGTGGTCGAATTGTTAGGCGAAGAATCTGAAGCGCTGGACTTAGTACATCCCATCACCGCGAGTGTCCTACGCGAGCACCAATTGATTGTGGGTGTAGTGGTGGTGGTGGACCGTGACACCGTCCGAGTGGATTTCTATGGGGAGAAGCAACGCATTCTACTGAGAGACAACTTTGTCAATGACGAACTCGACCCCATCTACGTCTCTTACAACATGTGATGTGCTGGTGCACCCTAATCACACACTGTACAGCAATATTTTCCCGTCTCTTCAGCCTTCTCCCCTCTTCACCTGATCAAAATGGAAAGATCGTTAGCTGTAGCAAATGTGTGAATTCTCTTTTTTCTCTGCCATCCATAAATTTGCTTTTTCGCCAATCTGCGTACCCTCGGTGATTTCTCTCCAGTGGAACGAGGTCTTTTTCCTCTTTTCCTGATCTTCTTTAAAGCTTTTTCCCTTTCCTCATGCTTGCTCGATTAGCATTTACATCAAACTAACAACTGCGTGGCATTTTTTTACTTTCGTCATTTGACGGGAATTCAGACTTTCTTCATCAACAATAAATCCTTTTTTACCGATGTATCCTTCCTGGCCGGAATAAAGTCGTCGACGGTGAGATCAATTTAGTTCAGTAAACAGGATGGGGCTGGCTATGCGGTGGTTTGGCGTGCATTTGTGGTTATGTCTTGGGGTTGCGTCGTGAGTTGATATGCTGTTATAGTCCGCGAGTACCACAGGATGCCACATAAAAGAAGGACAAATCACGCTTGAAAGTAGTAAACTTCTCCGGGTCGCATACGGCTGAGTATTGTCGGCACGAGTGAAGCCTGTTTTATTAAATTTCTGTCCGAACATTTTACGGTAATGATGCTCTCGATCAGATGTTTGGAAACGAGGGTGGCAACTGTTATGATACAAATGCATCGTAAAACCGTAAAAATGTGAACAGAAGTGTCTGTCGAACAAATTGTCGACACTATTCCGATGATCGGATTGCGTTCTTTGTCGGCCTTGAAGTGACATAATATAACAACCAACACTGTACACAAACAGGGATAAAAATTTGATTCAGTAGACAAGTTAAAAGTAATAAATGTTTAAATAAAAATTGGCAATTACATTTTTATTCCAAATACTGGGATAATGGTTACCGGTAATTTGCTCATTTTAGTTTTCATTACTAATATTCTCAACATATTATCTTGTAATTATTCAGAAATACCCACAAGCACTGTGACTTCCTATGACGTTTTGATCTCGTCCTTAAGGCAGTTCTCCTGCCGCCTCTTCCCTCTTTCGGCGGTGGCATCTCAAAATCGGATCGCCTTCCAAAAGGAAACAATTGCATACTCTGTGATATAGATTCAGGCGGAACTCATTGTTAAATCGTTATGGCTGGGTAGGTACGCAGCGTTCTTCTACTCATTCTGCCTGATTTTGCCCTCATGCTCCAAGTACAATAACTTCGCATTCACCAATTTATCCCCAGACATTTGGCGGACATCCTGTTGCTTATGCAATCCGACACTAACACGTTATCCATTCTGTTAGCTTCTGTGAATATGATGCAAATATTTAAATGGTCGAGGTGTGCAGACATTTTCAAACAAATGCGGCTCGTGTTAGGGTGGGATTTGTTAAATACATTAGAGGTTGAGTTGGTCATCGCAAATAATAACTTGACACAATCAAACAATAAGTGTCGGAATTTGTCAATCTAGGATCAAGCTTTATTTAGAATGGAATGATCTTCTGGGGGATTTATTTGAACAAGTTACGTCTAATTAGTCAATTTAGTACTTTTTTTTTAGTTAAACGTTACAGGCAGGAGAAGGCTGTATTTTATTTACTCTTTCACTACCATTGGAATAGTTTTTTTAAAATATGAATACAATCTGCCTGGAATAATTCACTCTAAGTAATTAGGTGGATAAATGTTTTCTTTTGCCACCCCCTCACTCCTTTGGCATTTTGACCTTCTCCCCAATGAGTCACTTTGGTGGGTTCACTTACCGCCTCGGCGACAGGACGCCTAATTGCCAAGGCGAAATAGTTGGGATTAACCAGGGGCGATTTCGCTTTTACCGGACGTAATCCTTACTAAAGTTGACAGTGTAGTCGCAGTTAGGACTTCACTCCAGCCCTAAGCTAGTATGAGAATTCTCTTCCCACCCAATCGACTGCTTTTAATTTTGTTATCTAAGCTAAAGAATCTTGTTGGCGAATGTACGAGTGCTTAAATACTAATTACAAATTAGTGGAAACATCTTGGCAATGTGATTTGAGGGACGGAGAAAACACTTTATGATTGGCTATCATATATGAAGAATGGGATATAGTTGCCTCAGACGGAATTTTTCAGCATTGATGCCTTAGTTGTCTCTTCGGGTATTCATCTGCACACGTACATACTCTGCCCTATCCACTACCCCCACATTTCTGTGGATGTGGCTTTGATTTAGTACCCGCATCCATCTCCGTCCCCAGAGGCATTAACTTTCGCTAAACATAATCACTTCTCCCTCTGACGGGTCACTCATTTCCCTGTGTGCACATAACCACTTTTCCTGGTCGTATGACAAAAATCCTCATTTGCGAGAAAGACACCCACAACCTGAGGTTACAGTAGGTTACAAAGAAGCCTCCTCCTTCGGAGCCAGGGAAGGATCAGGGGCATGGTTGGAGTTGGTAATCTTATCATTTAATAGAATAGAATAACAAGACTAAATTCTGATACATACACGAAGGAGCTTGACAAGGCTACTACGTAGGATATAGTGAAATGCTTGGGCATGCAGAGGTAGGCAGCTGTTAGTTCTCATTTTATCCCGTCATACGAGGTGGACGGGAGACAGTAGTGTCTGTGTTTGAGTCGATGGTGTTTGAATGGTGTTAAAATCTAGTTATCCTGACAACCAATAATTCCTAGCCTAGCCGGTCTTGGGTAACCCTTTCGTACTCGCATCGCCGTATTGTCGAATGCGTAATAAGTCGGTCCATCGAAGAAGAGGGTATCACCTACACGAGGACACAGGCAAGAAAAAAAGCTTTTTCATGTGGGCCAAGGGAGTGGATAGGTGTTAACGGGGGATGCCGCTACTAACCGTTTAGAGTAGTATATGCAGTGGAGACGGGAATCGGTATACCACGCCAGGTGTCCTTGATAGAACGCGGGTAATCGGGTGAAGGGGCCACCATACCAAAAGGCGGGCTAATTTTAACGTCAAGTAACCAGTATCTGTCTCCAGCGAATATGTAGTATTCCTTGTTCCCATCCCACTTGAAGACAGCGTCCACTTTCTTAAGAGTCGGCGGCAGGCCCAGCGTAGTTAGAGGCAAGCCGAAGCGTGGACAGCCGCCCGCCAACCGCTTGTTATCCACCAGCAGCCAGAATTTGTTGCCTGACACAAATAAGGTAGTATAATGGTGTTATTGTGACCGAGAATTTGAGGAGGAATTCAACGCTTCATTTAATCCTTAGGAAATCGGCCATGTAAGTGGATGCTCGGACTAAAATTTTTCACTTATTCTCCCTCCCCCCATCCTATACCACCCCGCATATGCACACACACACACATACGCATGCGGCGAGGAGTAAGATTCAGCCAGAGATATGGAGGCTTCGAGGACTGTTGGGAAAACATCCACTACACGCGGGTGAGTTGAGGGAATGCGACCCAGATGAGGGCCAACATGCGCCCATTTGGAAGATGGCTCAATCACACCAATGCACTTGTGCGGAAATGACTAGTAGATACTACTGAAATCTAAATTATAAGTAAATGTGGTGTCAAGGGGTATTTCGAGGGTTTCATCATTTCTTATCCCTAAATAGGGAGACACCTTGTTAATAACTTCAACATGCAGTAGTGTATGGCTTACCTAACAAGCCAAACTTCGAAAAATATGCGTAGATGTGAAGAAGAGGGGAATTCCTAAACACACCCAATGACATTTTATCGCGCGTCCAGGACTGTTCTACAATGCTGAGATCGCAGACTGATGTTGCATGCCTCGGGTACATTCCTATAGTGCTGTAAATTGCCCGTCCTCACCGGGCCAGAAAAGGTCAAGTTTCCATGCATTCCGCGAGAATAAGCAGTGATCCCCTCACCTTCCTCTCTCACCGTAGTCTGTGACGATGCCCACCGATTTTGTGCCTACGTGCGTTCGATAATCCAGTCGCAATGACAGTCATGGGGGACTCTCAGATGACTCTAAGAGAGGCTCATACGTAGCATCACATAACTGCAGCTCACTGACAACAGCCGAGTTTAGAAATACGTGATGATAGGGTTGAAATCGTCGGGGTTGTGGAGGAATTTTCCACTCAATATTTTAATCTCCAAGTGATATGCGCAAAATCGAAGGTTGTCTGGTCAAAGGAAAGGACAGCTCGACTCCAAGGGTCCGCATAGCAAGACACCTTCCAAAATGGTTTTATTTCTTAATTGGGGCGTCAGGTGGCGTAGAGAATCAGGCGGCCTTCAAAGGATTTCATTACCGACGTCAAATGTATGTGAAAGAATGAAAACAACTGAATTCATTCCAGTGAACCGAAATCATTAGGGCTGCAGGCGGTTTCATCCAGTTTTCTAGCGTCACTGATAGATCAGGGAGTTTAATAGACTCCACAAGAACATGAGAGTTAGATTTGGCCACAATAAAATTAGATAACACCAGACGAAATGTACTCGGAAGACCCGAAGAGAAGGTCACCGAGCCGACTAGGTCAGTAACTGTTTAAAATAACGTCTCGTATAGGTTTTTCGTCAGACCTTAGCATTTGTTGCTTGCATGGCGATGAGATGTGCTAATGATGGAGACGACCTAGGAGTCATTCAACCCTCCATCCTCCACGGTCCATAATCTCGCTCCATTAACGTGTACAAGCCCCAGGCTTGTTTTCCAGATAACTCCAATTACTTACTGTAGACTTTCTTACCTCGAAATATGTAGATCAGAGAGTCGGGGCGTTCAACAGCCGCGTCAATATAGTCCACATCAGGTGGCAGAACGTTCCAATAGTAGGCTATCTTGGTCGGCCCATCACGCAGTTGGTATGAAATCCAGTCTGAGACGGTTTTGGACCAAGTCACCCGCCACTGAAACTATGAATCACGAGAGAAGATGGGAATATTAAACTCTCCCATGGGGTATAATAGGACAATCACAGAGAGAGGAGAATGGGTCACGCTCTTACTTCGCCTTTGAATATGTACAATTCCAGACCGCGGACCTCGATGATCGCATCGACGCTGGTGTTACAGTAGTCGATCTGCTTCGTTGTGTCCGGCTGTATCGTGGTGGTCTGTGCTGAAACCAGAATAAGGCCAGTCATGAGACAAGGCGCAGAGGCCTGCACAAATAGCAGAAAAACTGATATGTTTCATTTTGTCAGGGTTACCAACCCCGCTACGGCGGTGAGTTCGGGACGTTAGAAGAATGTTGTGACTTCTCCATAAGCACACCTTCCCCCTTTCCCCCTCGCCGGGGGCGGAAGTGAAGACACTCAAGTGGAAGAAGAGGATGGTCTCCGTCTCCCGGCTCGAGTACCTTTTCCCATCCACCGCTTTCGCAGCGCGTCTTTCGCACAAAAGTGGGGAAGAGGGCCTACTTATCATCCCCAATCCGCTCCATGTGTCCAAGAAAGCAGTCCACAGAGAAGCAGGGGGGAGGGGAAAGGCGGGTGGAACCAAATGTCCCTCCAAACTCACGGATTAAAGGGATATCCGGAAGATCGGGTATTTCAGGAAGGATTTTGCCCGGTTTCGGCGCGCCTAAAAGAGTTTAGTTAGCTCAGAGTAGACAGGAATCAGTGTAGGCCATTGTGATTGGCTAACGACTCCTCACTAACTCACCGTATATTCTCCTCATGCCATAAATATCGTCCTCATCGAGCTCCACCCGTTTCCATTTACTTAGGTAGTATGGAAACATGACGGACGTGTGGACAGACGAGTGACCCAGACCCATACTGTGACCCAACTCGTGGGTCGCTACGGAGAGAAGATCTCGGTACTCTGAAGGATCGAGACAGAAGGTGTGGTAAAGGCAAGCGACGAAAGAAGGGTTTTTCTTCGAAATATGCTCTCATAGCGGATAGGCATAAAAATGCCTTCAGTAGAAGTATGAAACACCAACGACTCACCCTGATGCGGACCATCCCACCACTTCTCGTCATCATCGAAGTGAGCATCCCCGGCGAGTGAATAGACCGGTTCTGGCATGGGGTAGAAGGCATGCGCCAGCACTCCACCTGAGAGCACGCATGCAACATGACTTTCACCGATTCATCATTAAAATGCAATAATACACACACAGCGATACACCATCCCACCACGCCACTCACCCACCAACACATCTGAACAAAGTTCGCCTATTATCGCCAGATTAAAAAAAAAAGTAAATTGAGGTCTAATGCACTGAATATCTCTTTCTGAAAACTTCTACAACGTGGTATCGATGCAGAATCCGGTGAACGAAATAGACTTAAGATGCCTTCACCTCCACGTGCAATGTTGCAGCCACAAAACGCTCACCGGGTCCATCGAATGCCATGGAATCACCATGACGACGAGAGCTGAATGTAATGATGATGTCCGCCTGCTTATAGTAGTCCTTCTCTTCCGCGAAATCAAGGTCGGCCACGCTGGACCACTTGTTGAATGCGTGCTGAAAGACGGCATGCGTCTGCGACCGATTCAAATGATGTGTCGGGTAACTGTGTATCCTGGAGTGGAGGAAATGCTTACGCTTAGGTCGCTTTGCCCTTCCTCTGCCTCCCCCCCCCAACCTCGACGAAGGAGAGTTCAGTGCGTCGGCGAGGTCCCATGGGGAGAGTGCGCCACTCTCCACGCCGCGTCCACTTCACTCTGGAGTATCTAATTCCAAATCTAGGCAGGTAAGTCTATTCGCGGACGAACACTTGGCATGTGTCATTTGTCAGGACGAGATGAACCGAAAATTTGATCAATTAATTGGAAGAATCGCCTCCGCATTGTTAGTGTTTTATCCTTCAAACCTCGTGCATTCTGTAGACCGGTGACGGGGCTGTGAACGGTTCACACTGACTCACTACACCATGTGGGAGGTTATTGCCGCATTGAGGGGTGAAGAGGTGGGGCTCGTGGCATTTCTTGCCGCCTCGCACATCCTCCACTGTTCACTCCGCACCCCACTAACGACTACAATAGTCGAACAAGACGACAGGCTATTAGTCAACTTACTGCCACGTCAACTTCTTCTTGGTCCATCGCATCTTCGGATCACTGATAAGGTAGCGTTTCACCCGACGACGACCGTTGCCTCGACCTGACCTCTGTCCTGATTGGTAACTACTTGGGTCTGCGTCAATATCAGGATTTCCACACCGAGGAGAAGTTAGTAATCCCACGGTCCGACGATCCAACCTTCCTGTGACCGGCAGTTTGTATCGGGTTTGGAAGGCTTTTAGGGCATCGCGGTAGAGGCTGTTCAAATCAGTCATGGAGTTCTCACCGACTTTGTACTTCGAAGGGCTCCAGCCTGTCGGGGCTATTGGGTCGCCGATGTTTTTGCGTTTGGGCGGATTCAAGTACCCATATTGGTGCAAAAGGCGCTGAATAGTACAAAAGACATTAAGACAGAATGAGGTGGGAGCTATTAATTTAAGGCTGCGAAAGCCCTCGGGGGGTAAGGTGCGGTGCCTGTCATGAATTCCTAAAATGTCAGCGCACGGTAACACGTGAGTCGGTTGGTGGAGGAATCGCCAGACAAGAGATGCCATTAACCCCACCGCATAATGTCAATATGCCGTCGCCTGGATGACCGCGTCCTACGTTTTTGTGCGTGTATGAGTGCCCGTGTCGCAATTGGCGACGCAAAAAAGCGACGCATATTTTGGTCAAGAGACAGGTTAGTATGGAGCACCGTCTCCATCTCAGAGGTGCCACCAATTCTCACACTTTGCGGAGGCTGTAGGGTATTGCAAGTTCAGTGACTCATTTCATAACCTCGACTGATGATGATGATGGCGATGACAGTGGGGTATGACGGATAATTTTGAACTTACAATAGCCTGTGAAGTGCTGATGTAGGCTGATGAGAATTTCAGAGGATAGGGTGTGGCTGGAGTAGGCAGAAGGATTAGGGCCTCGATGAAGAGGAGGAAGAAGAGAGCGAGGCGTAGGAGAAGTGCATCGCGCAATTGCATGTTTAGATTGTAATAACTGGAGCACGTGAATCCCTGGCCTTTTATCTCCGGTAATGCGACGTCGCCCTCGAGGTCACATGCGTACCCGACGCCAACCCGGCCCTGCGTCAGTCACTCAGGAAGGCAGAGGCAGGTAGGAAGGTAGGGTGGATCACAAAGTGGTCCACCTACGCACCCTGCCGGAATAAAGTGGGCGTATACACACGCCACCCCGATGACGCACTCGAATGACGCGCGTTACGACATCATCCAATCAGACGCCTTTCTATGGTCCCTTGCTCCGTAATTGGCTCGTAGCCTTCTGTATCGGTTTAATACTATTAGCAAAATTCGGCTTTACGCGGAAGAGGTTATCACCTGGAACCTTTGAATCCACATTCCACTGTTCCATAGCAAAGGCCTTCCTCCTTCTCCATGTAGTGGTATGTTGACGAAATTCAGATTGAACAAACGAAAGTCCCTAATTTTAATGGCCTACATAAAACCTGATCTCGTACCATTGTAAAAACACCTTTGGATTCGGTTAAGTTGGATATGCAACTTTGGGAAAAGATGGAAAGTAGGTATCACTTCACATCTATTCTGTTGATTGGGAAATCAAGCACATGTGTGGAGTCGCTAAAGCCAGGTGGTAGGGGGGATTTGTCGAAGGCCAGAGACCATGCAAGTACCACCTCGAGCAGTGGAGGCATATGTACGTGAGCAGGGCAACTCCAAAATCGTGACATAAAATAGGTGTGATTCTTAGGTGTACAAGTGAGCAGCAGTCGGGTGAGCTGAGCAGGTCGGTGACTCGATTGATAGGGCATGATAGGGAGAAAGTGTGAGTTACCGCATAGATTGATGGGTCTTTCGTTATTTACTTACCAAAGCACCTACCTGTCTGCCTGCCTGTCTGCCTATCTCGTCACCTCCAGGGCTATCTGCCGTGTCACTGGAAATAATGGAAATAGGACGGCGGACAGATGGGTCGGCGGATGTGTATTGTGTGAATTCGTCATCTTTGGAGCCGGTTAAACAAACATAAATTAATGACTCAAAGCGATTTGTCGCCATGCCGATGGTGGAAGTGACATAAGCGGAGTTGAAAAGAACCCATAAGACGCCTCCTCTGACCACAGGTCGAAATAACCGGTTTAACTGTTGAAGGAGTTGTAATGTCTTCGTCAAGTGAAGTCTAACGTTTACGAGTTTTGCTATGCCCCTCTCACGAGGCAACAAAAGTGAGGACCCCCCTCCTAATAACCCTGTCAGCTGCCGCCTTCACCCATCGCCTATGCGCCTTATCCTGTCCATTCGTTAACAGACTCTTGTCACTTACAAAGTCGGGCAATTCAGTAGGGCCTACGACTATCCAACCTCTGTGAATAAATTTAAGATGGCGTTACGTACTAATGCGAGCAGGTGGCAGCGAAGAATGCGAGAATGACGACGGCGAGAAACGCCAAAGCCCATTCTACCCACCTGCCCTATTTGAAACAGAACGAGCCAATAAACTTTTCGTGACACGAAGTTATAACCTCCTCGTAAACCCCAAATGTCCCAGAGAAGGCATGAGTCTAACCCAACTGGGGGAAGTAGATAGTAGCCCGACTCTATCAAAATTGTTTTGCGCTTGGTGATAACTAGATGTCGCCGGCTGCGTTTTTCGTATCAGGCATAGTGTGGGCAAGGCGTAGACAGTTCACATGTCTTCACACTCCCTTCTTCCTTCGAAATATACTGACCCATTAATTTAAGCTAATTTGAATTCTTGTCTGGACAAAGAATCTACAGAGAGGGATTTTGCTGAAGTGAGCCTGAAACATCGAGGTATTCCAAACTGACGTTGTAGATGAAAATCTATGTGACGAATAAAATTTTGTGAGAAGAAGGGAGACGTTTAGGTGGATGCGCAGCCGAATGGTCCTGTTTTTAACGGCGACCAAGTAAGAAGGTTCTTGAGTTACAGTTCTGATGCCCTTACATTCCAATCATATTTAGCCAGTATGCAAATTACCTCATTTTCATATCAAAGCGATCCGGGCCTAAAGAACGCTCACCACGAATACAGCGGGCCTCTTCGGTCATTTCTAATAGACGGCGCTGCAGCCCGACAGTGTATATTTTTGTTTTCTGAATTGTGACCTACACCGCTAGGGACTGAAATTGGGGAAGAGACGGTTACTGGCATCAAGGCTCTCAACTTCTTAAGTGTAATCGCGAGCTGACTGAGCTGTTATCATTAATGTCCCTTCAATGAGCCGTCAGTCTTTCAAACTCCCAGATCTTCAGTAGTAGGTTCATTTTCTACCCGAGCCCTACAGGGTCCAGTCCTACGAGGAAAGTTCTTCTCCAATCGCCAATGGCCTCGCAGTCAGGGAAATCATTTTTAGCAAGAAAGTGGTTTGTATAGAAGCTCATACCTTTTATGCATACAATACATGGGGTGAGAAACGAGCTGAGGTGGGTTAGGGTATGGTAGACGCATGTACGGAACAACGAATAAGCTCGATAGATATGTATGTATGTGCATGTACATTTATACAATGGTAAGGGTAATGACTATGATTTGAAAGTGTGAGGCCTTCATTTTGAGTTGCACATGAGTTATCCACCTAAAATGAAATCAGTATACGCACAATGAAATGACATTTTCGATAGCATACCTACATTGTCTATGTACCGGTGATTATTGTCTACTTAATTATGTAGTAGTAGTAAGGTTTTATTAATCAGTGCTTACATGTCATGATTACGCTCGGAGTCCATTGTGCTGACTGAATTGCGTCTTCTTCGGCAGGGGCGACAGATTATGGTGAACTAGCCCGCATGAAGTATCTGAGGATTGGCTGACATCCAGCAAAAAATTTTTGGTAACTTCATGGGAGGAGGAATTGCCGTGTCCTGAGTACTGATTGTGCACCGCGGGTCTCGACGAGAAGTATGCGTTGGGTACCGGTAGACCCTCCATAGACTTCTCGTCTACAATCGACCCTCTTACCCATCAGGTTTAAGTTATAATTGCGCAAAAGTTATTTGAGCAAAACATTAACCCATTCATATGAACTTGAAGGGAATCCTCGTATCCTGTAGAAAAATATTGGGAAACCCAACCTACTATCACTTTCCATTGTTGAGATGGTATAGACCATTCCGACCCACTGTGTTCTCAAAACGTGATCGACGTAAGAGTTTAAAGCCCGCCTCTTAAGTGGCGAGACCTCAGAGGGAAACCGAAATAGCTCGAAAATTGTAATTTCGTTAGGTATCAGGGATGAGCCAATGTTTTCACAAGACGCGGATGACCTACTACCAACTACTCAGCCTGCGAATTCAATTGTTGGTGGTCAAGTTATCAATTCGTATTTCGATTTTAGCATTCTGATCAGCTTCCTTGTGAGACAGTCTTAAAACCGCGGAGCATGTCAGAATGCGTGGGAAAACCGTGGTTTTCATTGACCAAATGGATATTTTAAATCGGAAAATATTGCACTTGTGACCCCCTACACTCTAGGTAAATTTTGATATCCAACTCACCAGGAGGCGAACAGTAGTCTGGTTCTTCAGTTCCACTAATACGAGAGGTAACAGATGTACCAGTACCCCCATTGTTGACAGAAATGACACCGGTGACAAAGGGGAAGGGAGTTACTTCTCCCGTCCTCTCTCCACCCGCCCCCTCTATCCACTGTGTACGGCTTCGTTCGCAGAATTCAAAGTCCCCAAGTCTTCGTTGAGCCAAAAGTCCCTGATAGCATCCTTGCATCGTAGCTTCGATACTGCTCAATGCTTCATACTCTTGGAAGTTCATCGGTGTAGGTAGTGGTGTTGGAGCTACGAGAGAATCCTCCACCGCGGGATTGCGCCTGGAGGCAAGGGGCCCACCGTACTGGTTAATGAGGGAGTCAGTTAGGAGGGCATCGGGACTGGTCGAGGTGAAAGCGCCAGAAACGGGGACAGAGGTGGGTCGAGAACCCTGATACGACGGGTGCCATGTAGGCGGCAGGGGACCGTGCGGGTGTGACAGTGACGGTGGCGGTGAAGAGGATTCCGGTGATTGACTGGAGACAGGATTCTCGTTTCTTGGATGAAAACCGCTGTTCAGCATTGCTTGCTTGAACATTACTGACTGCGTCAGATCATCCATGCAGTAATCACCTGAAAAAGGTTCAGTCCGCAAAGACCTTACCAAATATCCTGCGGTCAAATCGTCCAGGATGTAGGAAATGATAAAGTAAACACACAGTCTAACACTAAATTACACCATAATGTCCCACGGGAAAAGCAATTAATTTTATTTTTATAACGATTTGCCTCGATTTTTGACATTATACTGAACGTCTTCCCGAAGAGCAAAAAATATCGTCTATCGAAGGGCAAAACCCAGCGCCCCTTCTCATTTAGTAGAAGTGACGAGGGAAGCAAGTCATACACTAGTGTATCCCTCGTGCCCTCCCCGAAATGTCGATTTTCAAAAGAAATCATCCGCAGCTCAGTTAGAAGACTCGGACGCCTGACAGATACGCCAATCGAAGCAAACTCATGGCCCCATTTACGTTATTTCTTTTAACCCTGTCAACACAGGCGTGGCCAATTTCATGATTGGGTGCGGGCAGTTAATTTCAGTAACTGGAAGTGAAAATAGGTTGGACAATGACAGTATGCAGTAAAAGCCGATGTACCCCATTTCTTCAGACAAACAAATGAGTTTCCACTAAAAGTCGGTAAATTTAGGGTAACAGAATAACGTGAAATCGGTGATCACTCACCTGAATAGGTGCCTGTTTGAGCTGATGTGGCAGCAGCTCCTTCGCCAGTGCCATCATCCCCGCCACCACCACCTCCAGCCATGGACGCAGTGGAATAGGGTGACATGCGATGCGAGGAGGAAGGAGGATTGTAAACACCCAAGTAATTGGGCGATAATTGGACAGCGGCGCGACTACACGCGGCGTGGAGAAGTGAGAGACTGGGCGGAGTGGAGGGCTGTTGACTGGACTTTCCAAAGATGCTCGGGGCAGACTCCAGTCCCCTCGTTAGACTATTCATAGCCAATGAGGGTGTTTTGAAGGCTGGACTCAAGTTGGAAGTGCAGCTATTAGTATTACCACCAGTGCCACCGCCACCGCAACTACCACCACTGTTGTTGCCACTTGTTCCAGTCTTTTTACGTTTCTTCCACTTAGCTCGACGATTTTGGAACCACACCTTGAAAAAAGGAATAACAGTGGACTATTAAATGCCTTTTTCCCCCCAACGCCCAACCTCCACCTGCAATAGACATTCCACTCCTTCTCATGTGCATTTATCCGGATGATGCTGAATCTAACGATGGAAGCATGACATTTGCTTAGGAGTCTCCTTTCCTGCCTTGCTCACGTCTAAAATTCCTCTTCCACCGCCTTCATACAAATAAACTTCGTTGTCCAAAGAGAACGAAAACACCTGGTGGTTAACGGAGAAACTAGTTGGATAAACAGGTCAATAAACTCATTGCACAAACACCACCGCCTCCGTCATTGTCCCCTCCTCCTCCCCCTCCTCCCCCTCTTCCTCCTCCTCCTCCCTCTCATTCCCCTCTTCTCCTCCTCCTTTACGCTGGTGCACATCCCGAATTCAATTAACTTCAAGCGACGAAGTGGGTTGAATCCTCATGTTTACTAAACTAGCTCGCAGGCACGTTCGACAGTGATACAATAGGGCGAAGAATAAAGGCTGTCACACTCGGGCCTCCTTTCCCTTTTTTTCAGCCCCCAATGTGGTCTCCGCGAGACGGTGGGAAGGGGGAGGTGGATTTTGCCTAAACTTAAGAGCACGACTAATAGTAAAAAAAGGAAACCGTGAAGAATAGGAACTAAGGCAGGACGAGAAATAGGAGAGAAAGTAGTGGATCCATTTTCTGTTAACGGCAATTCAATTAGGAGGAACGGCTGACTGTCGTCTGTCCCTCCATTTCGACTTGACACGCAAGGGGACGCGGAGCCGAGGAGGATTGGAGACATAGGTTGGAAACATTGCAATTGCAAACGAAACGAATGGTAAAATTTGGGATCTAATTCAAAGTCGAGTGTTCCGGTAAATAATAATAAACAGGTCCACAATCTGGATCTGTTGGTTCACCTGGTGCATTCTACCTGTCCTCCTCAATTGCGTACTGCAGAACTTTTGAGGTGCGAAGGCAGTGTGCAACAACCCATCCGGGCAACCTCATCCCCTGAAAGCATCTTACAATTGGTAATAAATGTTGGAACAATTTTTGGGGGAAGTCTCTACATGATGGCTTAATTTATGCTGGCTTAGAAGGCAAATTCAGGCTATGCCCAGGAGGAATGGCGAATAAGGTGTTGAAGTGAAATTCTCCAAATATTATTCAAAGCATCGACCTATGGTCATGTTGAGAGCCAGCCTTAAATGCCTCCTTTCGGACGGATTATTGTGGACTTAATCTGCCTGGAAGGGAGCTTAACTCGCATATTTATGCGAACTCGACGCCACCCAAGGGACCAAATATCTTTCATTTTACCATATCCTTTACGCCTGTGGTCTATCAGCGCCTGACACAAAGTGGCCATTTTAACGCGTAACATATCTGTGACACGCCTTAGTAAACGCATTACCTTGAATTTTTAAAAGATTTTCACAATCCGCGACATACCCTTTAACTAACTATCTGAGGAAACTAAACTACGTCGCCATATTTCGTGTTCCTCGACTTCCGTGAATCTCCTCATCCCTCGAGTCCGGTGAGTAATCGCCTCATTGAGGTGTCATGCGGCTGGCGTACATTGGCAGTGTTTGCGTGGCCACTCGGCCGTGGTGTGTAACTCGCATCGTTGTTGTGTGTGTATGCGAGAGCGGATGCGGCATCTTTGAATTTTTTGTGACGTTCGGGCGGTATCGTGACACTCCACGCGCCAGGCAAAGGAGTTGGAAGTTGGAGGTGGTGTTGTCGGAGGTAGTTGAGGCAAATTCAATTCTTCGCCATTCTCTGGCAAAATCGCTGTTAAGAGCTCCCGCGACCGAGGTGTGACTCGTCCATACAATTGGCAATCTTCCTCCTCTACCCTTCATTTATTCCCACCATGGTTGAGTGCGATTGCCATCGCAGTCTTTGGCTGCCACTCGACCATTTGGTGTAGACAATAGAAAGGTGGAGGAGGAAAAAATGTCGTCTGTACCGTATTACCGAGAGCCGCCAATGCCTAAAAGTAATGTGGACTAGCTGGAAGCGGACTTTTCACCAGCTTTTAACCCCGAACTCTGACCCGAGGACGCGAGGGTTAGCTTGAAGAGACTTTGGCTCCCTAAAAGGATCTCAGGCTGGTGTGGTATCCTTCAATTTCCACGCAAGTTCTTCTTCCAGCTCTCTCGACTGCTCCACCCTTAACCCGAGGAATCTTTCATTGCCCGCCATAGAAAATATCATCGGTGATTGGATTTTCCAAAGGCGGAGGTGGTGAAGAACTTGATCAATCGACTGTCCCGCGAAAGGAATGGCAGCAGTGTTAATAAAAAGTCCCTTATTAATTGGGTAATTAGTTACACAGGTTCTTTACTCCCCAACACGCCAATCGCCATCTCGGTGAAACAATCTCGAGTCAGCTTTTCTGACTCCTCCGTCTTCCAGCCTAATTGTCACTATCGTAATTCCATCCTGGTACTTTGTTTTATTCTCTTCCTACGAACTTGGGAAAAGTTGAAGGAAGGCTGGTGAACGACGACGTCGGTAATCAACTCCCAATTCGCATCACCTCCCCGATATAAGCTGCTTCCTTCCCGTGCGAATGCGTTTTTCTCCCTATTGGAGGCGCAATCCCCTGTCACTTCTTATAAACTAGCTTATCTCCACATCTAGATTGCCGCATCTCAGAGAGGAGAAGGTTGCAGGGGCAGAGAACAGCCATCTTACACAGTCACATCTAATTAAGCTTGTCTATTTGCCACACTGATGATTTCTATGAGTAAATATTCCTTGTAACATGGGTGTAACTCTTCCTATTCTAAATAGGAGTCGTTTTTTAAGTGACAATGCCCAATCCTGATACGAGTGGAACACATCGAAGACAGCCGCAAAATACTTTCGTTCTGTCAGGACTAAACCGAGAGGCTATTGAGCAACCTATGTGGTTCCTGCATCCAAGTTGCCTCACTTATTGAGGAGATTGAAATCAGATTTCTGTTGCTTTCGCTGCCGTTGCCGCGGCAAAACAATGTTGTCTTCCGCTCGCCCCCTCGCCCCCCCCCCGCCTCTGTCCCGAGTCAGCAATTAGACGGCACTTCGATGTGTATATTCACACCCTCGTCTGTCGCAGGCGAAGAGGGTGGGTGGAGGTGGAAGAGGGGTGACGAATACGGAGGTGCGTGTGAAGCGAGCGCGAGAGGTGGACTTCTTCACCATCCACATACGTACACACACACGTACGCACGCGAATCATTTGAGCATAAATCAAGAAGTGCGTGCGCGCGTGCATACGTGCGTGTTGGTGTACGCGCGTGCTCGCATCGGCGGTGTCGGGGCGGAGGGGGTGGGGGGGGGGGGGGGGGGGGAAGAGTTATGTTTGGCCAGTAAATGCCACCTAATCACACGGCTCCTGAGACAAACTCACGCACTCTGCCGAGCACGCAGGCTCGTACGTACGCCTGCGAGTGGAGGCGAGCACACGCGAGTGAACACAGAACTCAGTCACACGGTCGCACATCATCGAAGACACATCGCCTCGCACTCCTTCTGGACCACCACCACCACAAGGGCAAAATTGTCTTGCCTGTGGGCAAGCGGCTGCTGCTCTTGCCGCTACACAACGGTCTCCTCCTACCCTCGTCCAAACCCCCTCTCTGTCCGCCACCACCAATCCTCCCACCTCACATTGCCGCTTTCTCCACCACCATTGCACCGTTCCGCTCCGCTTACGCCAAACCCACGCACCACCCCACTCCAAACCCCCACACCCCTCGCTGCCTCCACCTCCCTCCGACTAGTCGTTCCCGCGTACACGCGCTGACGATAGCGGGGAGGGGAGAGCGGGTAGAGTGAGATTGCCCTTGCGTGATATACACCCATCTTTGTGAATTCATTGTCTGGTGGCTTGCATTTTCACCAGAAATGCAAAAAAAAGTTGAATCCAAAATACTGACGAGTAGTGTGCTCCAGTTTAAGTCATGACCACTGAGAGTGTGGAGCGAGAACTAATTCCCTTCGGGCTTCCCACGCCGGACCCTCCTGGCCATCGACTTTCGCTAAGTACTGGCACAAAGTCTAAACGATATATTCCCTTTTTAGAGCCTTGGTCTTCAATCCGTACGTAGTTTCGAGGAAATGCAGTAAATTGAACCTGCCACTGATGATAAACAAATAAATTAACTGTGAAGATGGAAGTACTTACCTGAACTCGCGACTCTGTCAGTCCAATGCGAAGAGCCAGCTCCTCCCGCATAAAGATGTCCGGATAATGAGTCTTGGCGAAGACTCTTTCCAACTCATTCAACTGGCCTGGAGTGAATCGTGTTCGATGGCGTTTCTGTTTGACGGAGGCGGCAGCAGCAGCTGCCGCGGCTGCTGCTATGGCCACACTATCGACGGCAGTTACAGACGAGGTAGCAACACTTGCATTCTGTGATTCATAGCCGACAAGATTGTGGTAACCATTGAATCCGGTGGTGTTGGACGCACTAGCTGAGGTATTCGATGCGGTCTTGGTAAAATGTGCCTGTGAG
The DNA here is from genome assembly GCA_017562135.1 of Dipylidium caninum. Classification (NCBI taxonomy): domain Eukaryota; kingdom Metazoa; phylum Platyhelminthes; class Cestoda; order Cyclophyllidea; family Dipylidiidae; genus Dipylidium; species Dipylidium caninum. The sequence continues at coordinate 305,932 of QEYB01000282.1, read as the reverse complement.
TATACGTCCTCCTCGTCGCCGTCATCTGTGGCGACTTCGTCTTCGTCATAATCGTTGTAACCCCCACTGCTGGTAGTAGTGGCCTTAGGTTTGGTGAAGCTGTTCTGACTGGCTCCCAGACCAATCGTTCGCTTGAGAATATCGGTGTATATTCGACCGAGGGTTGAATCCGCTGACTGTTGCACTTGCTTCACGTCTTCTGGTGACTTATCCACATCACCACCTGAAGTCTAGGTACAGAGAAAGTTCAGGTGAGCAGACACATGTTTGGGACAGCTGGCCTTGGGTCATCGTATTTGTTTCATGCCGCAGACTCGCCCACGGATCCACATTAATGCATCGTAGACAGGCGGCTGGAGAACTCATCAGTAGATCACCACTATGCACACGCATTCAGGAATATAAAGCAGGAAATTAAGGAGGCCGCAAAAGACCGGGTAGTTCCATTAATCTCTGTAGAGTTGGGGATATGGAGCCGGAAAGAGGAAAGGGGAGAGTGTGACTATAGAAAGGACCTTTCATTTTAACCTGATTTAAACAAGACGGAGGAGGTAGCGCTACGACGACGATGGAAGAATAAATAAAAGCAGAAAGGGTAAAAGGCGGGTTAGAAGGCGAGGTAATTGAAAAGAAAGAAACGGGAGGAACACCCATGTTCGTTAGTGGTTTTTGTTTAATAAACCGAGTGGAGGGGGAAGTGATTGTCAGAATCTTTTTATACCCCTCCACTAACCCTATTCCAAACAAATTTTCAAGAGTTTCTTCTCCTAAAACCTCAATTAGTCCTCATTTCGGTGTGGGTGGTAGACCGCATTCGAGCAAAAACACACACGTACACACACACAGGAGGGGGATTTGATGTAGAAGGGTGAATGGGAGTTGTTAATGGACATGAACCCGCTCTTTTCACCCGCCACCCAGCCCTCCCACTCCCCATGCGCTCCCTTTCTCCATTCCTCTCCCCGCGTTCACATGTCAAGAGGAGGAGGATAGACGCAGTGCTGCTGCCAGGCACATCCCCTACAGTCGGAAGCAATTAGGCTCATTTTTAAATTGTTTCCCCTTCCTACCCACCCACCTCCCTCCCCCCTTCTTCACATCCCACTGCTGGTTGGAAAGGTAGTGGGCGTCACCACGACAGATAGAGAAAGAGGCAGAGAGAAAGGGAGAGAGAGAGAGAGAGAGAAAGCTTTTCCTCTAATAGTCCTGAATCGAGGCAATTTGTCCTCATTGCCTTCACACATACACACATTTCCACTTGTGTAAGTAATTGTGATAAATACAACCACCTGTCCATCACCAGAACTGCGCCGTATCCCATTAATAATTATTAAGGACAAGTCTAATTAATTATTTTGTCTGACAGACCTCCGACTACGCCGAGGAATTCTCTCACGTTCCACACTCACCTCCTTCCATCACCGGACGACTTAGAAGCGGGCAAGGAAAGCTGAAGTTTCCCACAGTGGTCTTCTGATCCTTCCTCTAGCTCCACCGATTAGCAAGTAATCCTCCACTTTAGCTCTCTGGAGGTGAGAGAGAATGTGTACTAACCTTGCGGAGTTGGGAAAAGCGGAGACAAAAATTACAAGTTCACCTCTTAACGGAACGGTGCTTTCGCCTGCCCTTCTCCCAGGTTAGGGAATGAGGACACGGCGTCGAAAATGTACCACTGCCCACGCGTTCGCTCATTAGGTGGGCAGGGAAATACTGGAGGAGGAGGAGGAGGAGAAGAAGGAGGATTAGGTATTCGAGTACGGAGTCAGGAAGGCTACTTACTGCTGTCGCTAAAATCCGCCATCACGGCGCATTGCAGGATATCTACGGCCGGCGTCTAAGGCGGACAGAGGTCTCTTGTGCTAATGGAGATCGGTGAGAAGGGCGGGGAGAGGGCAGAGGAGGTAATGCAGGCTAGAGTAGGGTAGGGCAAGGCTGCATAAGGTAGGGCCAGGTAAGCTATGGCAGGGATGGGGCGATTAAATTTCTGTCCACCGGCGCCAGGTGGTTCTAGTGATGCCATCTGTTTTTTTATCTTCGCGTCCACTCCTTCCCCCACCTCGGCCAAGCATCCTCCCACCGCCCACCCCTCCCTTCGGAGAGGAAGGTAAGTCAATTAGGTGGCGCCAACAGTCCTTTTACCGCTTACTGATAGACACGGTTCAGGGGGGCGGATCGACGCGGGTGATTGGAATTAGGGTGGGATGGGGGAGGAGGTAAAGAGAACCAAGTAGTGATTCTGTCTCCATGATAACCGTGTGTGTGTGTGTGTGTGTATGCCTCTCCCTATTGCCACTGCTGTCTTGGTGCTTCTGTTACCGTCGCTGCGTTTCATTTCAAGTCTGTAGACATACTAGACGCTAATTAACACAGGAACAACGAAGGAGTAATAATCTCCTACTCACCTTTGTGTTTTCCCCTCAACTTCTCAGCACAAGTGAGTTGGCTTTTTAGATTTAGTGAGGTGTCTTAAGATCGTCACATAAAAATTATTTCCGTTTCTGTAGGGCATTTCACCACTCTTCTACTTCCTCTAACAACGGTTCTTTAAAGAAAATGACTGAAACTTCCAGTGCACCACAGTAACATTTCGTGGCTTTGTAATTCAGTGGTGTCACATATACGTGACAAGTGTGTGCTTTCATGGAACCATTCTACTATTATTTATGCTCCTTCTTCTACTGCAGCCTTCCAATTCTGGCAGGATACAGCCTGGATTACCACAAGTTTCTGAGAGCTTTTACTTCGTAGTGTGTACATCAAGACCCACAATCTACTTCACTTCGTCTCTCAAAGACAAATGCATCAGCGAGGTCTACATGTGCTAGAGCTTGGCATTGCGCTAGCTACTGTCGAGTTTACTTCACTTCGGTCGCGAGTACTGATGGAGAGAAAGTAATTTATTCATTGATAATCCTAATAGAAGCATTTTTTGTTAGCGGAGGATGCCACCTTGTCTCTTTATTTTGAAGGCGACCGGATTTGTATTACGGGAGGATAGAGGTTAAAGAGAGGACACTTCTGACCTGATCAAACAGCAGCGGATAAGGGGAGAGTTCAGCTAACGTACTAGAGCCAAATTCATGCGTGTATTCTTCCTCCATCAACCACCTCACCCCATCCCGTCTCCCCCTCCCCCCCGCCTCCCTTCTTCTTCGTCTTCAGGCTTAACTTGGGGGTGGCGAGGCGAAGGAATCTACATGCTGCATGGGCGGATTCGGCCAATCGTTAAGAAACGGGAAGAGGAATTGGGCGAAGAGAACACAATCGAGCATATTTCGACTTGCTCTTGTGTACTTTTACATTACTCCATTCAACTTCGTTCATCCATCCATCCACTCACAATTTCTTTCCCCCACTCATTGAATATGTAATCAGCCTTAAGCATGACACGCCTTGTCATTTTGTAATTGGGGCATATTGATGGTTGAAACACTTATATCCAACCGGCACCTATGGTGCTTTTCAGCCAGGTAAGCCGACCTCTCCGAAGGTGCTAACGCATTTAGTCGTCAGTACAACTGCCACCCGTAAGGTCGTGGCTGGGTTATTTCATCTACTCCACCCACCGAGTCTCTGGGGAGTGAAAACGCGTTTCAAATTCGTACGTGGGAGGTCTTTATCTTCTTGATAGCACACCACTTACCGCCTTGACTTATTGAAATCCCCACCTGAAATGTTTGTCTCTGCATTTCCTCGGCACTTCCAAACATCACACCATATAAGTCCAGATTTTGTGTGAACATGAAGTGAAAACTGTCATATTTAAATTCACCTCACTATCATAAACGTGGAATAAAGAAGTACACGAACCTCATTCATTTGGATGCTGTTGTTCGTTTTCACCAGAGGAGTTGAGGAATTCTGCCCCGACTCCTGACCACTGCTAGCCGTCTCCGAGTGCGGCGAGGGCATGCCATGATCCACAGTAGACGGTTTCGACTCACTTCTAGTCTGCTCTGCAGCGGCTGTCTCCAATTTCGTCGGTTGACAGAGGTTTTCAGTGCTTCGGGAGAGCTGGAGGTCAGTAAAAGCGCGGTGATGGATAGTTGGACCCCCTAGTTGAGTGTATCCAGCGTCCACTGAAAAACAAAAAAAAAATCAGAACAAAACGGAAAAGAAAAAGTTATTTCCTGACCTCAGCTCACTCCACCCCATCCTACCGTCGGTACAACCGCTGACAAGACCATTTCGCTCTCAAAAAACTGCATTAATTAGAGCTAATTTAAAAAGAATCATCCCGCCTGCCTTTCAGGAGTTTAAGAAATTGTCAACCGCGACAACTGCTTGCGTGCATATTGTCAACCGAGCGGCGGGGAGTAGGCGGACGAGAGTGCCACGCCTTCCACCAAACCCCGATATCAGTGACCTCTAAGGTGATTTTTGTGAAAAAGACAAGTGACGCAATTTTCAGTGTTTCAAACGCCTCAGAGGTGTAACAACACCTTCCTCTCCCCGCGCGCAGCCCCAAAATATCCTCGTCAACCAAATGATTTAAATCCTAATTTCAGCTAATAAAGCGGTTTAGCAGTTAAATGACGAAGACCCCTCCTTCCCCTTCCTTCCGCCTTCCTCAACTTCCCCCCATTCACTATCGCGGTTTAGGATGTTTATTCATAACAACACCGTGAAATGTTGGCCCACAATCTCTGTCCCTTCTCACCGCCCTTCTTGCTGCGAAAATTATGCTTAATTCACGGCTTTATTAGCTAAGGTGATCCCATCTGTCCCGAATGAGTGACGAGTTGTCTTATCCACGATGGGGAGTGGGTACGGGGTCCTTAAATTACTAGAATATGTAGGAAGGCTATTCTCCCTTCAGACAAACTGGAGTAGTCACCGCGTGGAGTGAAGTATGTGCAGTGGTAGCCCCCAGGAAGATTGTTGCATTGCGGAGAAGGCGGAGGAAGGAGTGTCTGGGGTGGTCCAACCATCTTAGCCAGATAACCTGCTAATCACGGCTGTCCACTCGACCACCTATGCTAACGGAAGTAGATGGTGCCGTAAATGCTTTGTCATTGAGTTTTTCGTACACCTGTACGCCAATCATAGAGATCGCCAGAAGTAATCAAACTGGCAGACTAAGAAGGCGCAAGAGATATGAAAAAAATGTGTCCCTGTGTTTCAGTGTATGTGCGGGTGTGTGTAATTCGTTCCCCAAAGTCTCAAATAGGGAGAATGGCTTACATGCGTAGAATACAGATCATTTTTTTCCTTAAAAAAATTCATCACTGTGTGTGTACGTGTGGGAGAGGAGTTTCACTGGGCACGAACAGGTGTGAGAGTAAGCGCAAGCAAACTTGCGAAAAATTAATTAAACGAGATTTTTCCCCGCGGCTTGACGGCATTGTTGAGAGACACATTCACACTCACACTCGCACATAAACACACACATACACACACACACACAAGTGACACAAAAGCGGACTTCCGGCCACTCTCTCATTCACTCTCCTCAACATCCTCTCTCCCCCCTTTCATTCCTTCCACCTATGTAGGTGTAAATGGTTATTTCTAGTGAAAAAATATAATCATATCTGTGCCGCTCGAAGACCTTCACGCCTTCAGAGCTCCAGTCAATCATGTGAGGCTCATCTCTATTCTGACTTCTTCCCAGAACGAGAATCCCCCGGTAGAGGCAAGTCGCTAGGGCAGGTAAAGCATTCGATGTGGCAATTACTTTCGCTTTTTTAGTTGGCTGTTATCATCCCTCCTCGTCTGAGACAAAGTGGTAACCGCAATCCGATTGGACCCTCCTTCCTCCGAATCACCTGTAGCAGATGTTACTTCGACAGCAGTTAGCAGAACATCCGCCCGCAAAAGGGGGACCCATGGGGTCTCGATTCCACAACATCGATAGCCTGTCGCTTACACGGAAACTCCGCTAAGTGGTACCACCGACAGGAGGCATAACTCACCCTCATTTACGTGCCACCTATTTGCCACACTCGAATAAACAAGATACGCATAAATTCACTTGAAGGTGGCGAGGCAGATGCGAAGAGACAAAAGAAACCCTTTACTTTGGCGTGCTTCTTAACCACAAGTTATAGTGGGTCACAGACGTAATTGCTGACCTGAGGCAAGTGGAACGCTGACCATGGCACCAAATTCCTTTTTCTGATGAACTCAAAAAATCCCGTTTGTCCCGGAAATCCAGCATTGAATAAAGTCTTGATAAGTGGAAAGAAAAAAAGGGGGTGGGGTGGGTTTCAAGGTCGAGATGAAAGGCTTCTATGAATAACTTGATTAGTGTAAGATGGAGACAGAGACGATGTGCTGTTACACCTTCCTCATCGGCCGCTTCATCGATGAGTGGAATAAAACGCTTGTCACAGGTGTGATTAGCTGGCAGTTTGAAATAAACCAGCATGTCCTACTCAAATAAAAGTTGTTTCCTACCAGTGAACTTGTCTTCGGCGGCTAATCTGTTGGACAGATTAGGGAAGGGAGGACACCTACCCTCATCTGTGCCCTCTCTAGCCGTCTTGTCCTCTCTCCTTGGAAATGGCAATTGTGTACTCGAAGGCAGTAAGAATGACCGCAGAAATGCCGTCAAGAGGGCACGTAACTCCACACACACACGCACAATCCCCATACTTGTCTCTCGACGTAGCATTTAGGGGGCTTACTCTTTGATGTCGCCTATGCACGCGAACTCGCAATCTCAGAAGCTGCAGTTGCAGTAGCACCTAACATCCACACTTCTCTGCCACTCCCCTCTCTTCACCTCGTATGGGTGCTGTGTTTGCTGCCACTGCTGCCTGGCGTGGAGGAGCATAACACATTATTATTGCATGTACGTTATCGTGCGAACGGGGGACCATTGGTGATAAAGTGTTTATTCGAGACGCTATTTCCGGCTGAGGGACGGCACGAAAAAGTCCAAGGAGAGGTCGACCGAACTGAGGCTGAATACGTGAAAATGGGGGCTCACCTGATGCACCTATCATTTTTGAAAGCTCCTCGCATTTTTATCTCATCTCATGTGATTCTCGGTTGCTAGTTTATATAAACAAATGCTCAAGATCACGCGAAACCGAGATTTGATTCAAGATATAGTAGTAATTGCACGCCAGATTAACGGAAATTTCCGCGGATTAGCGCAATTACAGATGGTATCACTTTTTCATTTTTCCTTACAATGTGCCTGAGAGATAGTTGTCACGAAAACTAGCCCTGTGGCGTCTTGAATTTTGTACTTGAGGAGATCGCCTCTGGAAGTAGGCTTCATACTCACCACGCCATGTAGCGCCATAAGGAATGAGCAATCTATTTAATCGCAGACTACGAGTCAGTAGATCACATTTTGATAAGAGGTTAAAATAACTGAGTCGGCCAACGGGCCGGCCGGCCGGCTGGTCGACTGATTTCGGCCCACATGCATCGAAATATCAGACCATGTAGCCAGTCTTGCCCACGCCTGTGGCTTAGTCAATACCACGAGGGAGGCAGGGGCGATGGGATGCTCCGTTCCGCCTTGTCAACTGGTAGGGAAGTTGAAAATGAGCCAGACAGGGCAAGGAGAGGCAAAAGCAAGGGAATGATGACAGGAGAAGCACGTGTGTGCGCATGAACACACGCACCCTCTCTCTCACTCACTCACTCACTCACACGAGCAAGCAGTATTCGGTCGGCGAATGTTGGGGCAAAAGAACGAAAGGTTTCCCATGGAAGCGTGAGTGTGTATGTGTGAGAACGTCACGCAATTTATCCTCCTCTTGCCACCTCCCCACACATCCTCACAAGTAAAACTCGAGCGGAGTGAATGCACCAAAAATAGAGGACTAACTTATATATCCAAGCGGGCAGACAGTGTGACAATGCCAGATACTACTTCTGCCTTGAGCTGCTGTAACCCCCGAGTGGGCTGGTCAACGGCTTCACAATATCTTTCCGGAGACTCTACCCCCACTATCATCATTAGCCTCTGTGAGAAGCCCAGCGTATAAATATCCGAGTTATACACCACCAAAATATTTTTGAAAGTAGGTCTCGTACTTCATTAGGACTTAACACATCTTTAGCACTTCGTTAAAGGAGGTAGCCAGTTGGCGTAGAGCCGACTTGTGCGAGCTAATGTCTCGCTCCGTCAGCTATAGCCTCTTCCTCCTACACCCCTCAAATGTTTGAAGGCAACGCCATTTCTCTTCCCCCCCCCTTCCTTCGCCTCTTTCTCCCATTTGATGTCCCTGTGGCCGTATTATTTCACCAATAGACTCATAAATCCGGCGACAATTTTCTCGCTTGTCACGAAGTCAGGGTTTCGGCTGAGATAGACACTGTAGAGGGCTGAATTTAAGTGGAAGGCAGTTATTACTATGGAGTGGTGTGCTTACTGCCCATCAGTAACAATTGTCCAAAACAGGCGCAATGATTATTCCCGCTCAAATATTCTTTTAACAGTGCATAGATGCCTGAAACTGAGAGTGGGATGAGGGTTAGAAGAATGGGGCGAGAAGTGAACAAAGAATAAACGTAATTACTGCTTCCTTAAGCCAAGTCGCCTCACCGACGCAGAGGTGGGAGGGGAATGGGACCTGTGGGAAGGCGGAGGGGGAGGTTTTACGAAGGTGTGTGGGATAGATATCGCAGACGGAGGGAAGGACTTAAAAGGAAGCGCTGAGGAATGCAAAAGTATTTTAAACAAGAAATTGATTAACGTTAAAATTCCCGCCAATGATAACCTCCTATCGACAGGAAAGCTGGGAAGATAGCCATCGTTAACGGGCTAGTCACGACAGCAAAATTAACCACGAATGCTACCACTTCTGCTGCCGCCGCCACTACCACCGCCACCACCACTACGACTGCTGCTGCTGCTGCTACTGCCGCAACCACCGCGATTGCCTGATTAGACCTACTCGGAGTGCGTTTGCGCGTAGGGCTTTGGACGTTTGTTTGATGGCAGCGTAAGTCTTGAGAGACGACAACGCGTCGCGTTTTGCTTTGCTCACACGTTATCTCGACTTCGAATCGTAATTTGACAAGTTAATGAAGTCTCCCATTCTCTATTCCACCTCATCGTGCTTCTGTTTTTAGCACCCACCTTCAAAATTTTGCATGTCGAGTTAAGCTCAATAGTTAATGTGCACTTCTATTGTTTCTAGGCGACAACTAACACCAGATATTTTAAGGGTCATTGTAGCATGTAGTAGAAAATATTTGACCGAATCAAGAGGCAGAGGTAAAGGGGGATAGGCCGAGGGATAGGAGGAAAGAGAATGGGGGCATAAAATTTGACAATGCTCCTGCAATCATCTTCTTCTCTCCTCCCCCTGCACAAATCTCACCTATCGCTGCCCCGCCCCCGTCCAGAGGTGCTTTTACGAGCCACTGCCAGCTCCGCCGCTTCCCAACACACAAAAGTTGCCATAACAGATGGTATCATGGGTGATGCGGGAATTTATGGAAGCCCCTCGCAGTAAGTGTGTGTGTGTGTGTGTGTCCCGATATCTGTGGGTTCGATCACCACTGGTTCTCCGGGGATGTAGGTGTGTGTACACACGCCTGCATGCACCTCCAAGTGTGAAGCTGGGATAAAAGACAAATGGCCCGTTGCCTAACGATCTACCCACTCCACCTACTTATCCATTTCACCTGCCTACTCACTCCGTCATTGCACAAAAGCCATCGCACATTCATGTTTTGCATTTTTATGCTTTTGGTATTATCATCTAACCCAGCGGGTTATAGAAGCGACGTTTAAACGGCCCATAATACAGGCAATTCCCCAGATTTGCGACCGTAAAATATAGCCTTTGTGGAACTTCCACCAGGCTAATTAAACTTCCGGGCGATGTTGGGGCCGCAAATTACGACATTTGGTAATGGGCAGAAAATGTTGACTCGAAAAATGGGCCTTAGCATTTTTTCCACTCAAACGTTGGGTTGACATCTGTGTACATCGGTGCTAGAATCCCATTGGTTTCCCTGAAGGTCGCTTAGTGCGTGGGACCCTGGGTGACCGGATAAATAACTGGTATACAACCGGTAACTAGAATATTCCCATCCTCAATTATCGGTGAGATGATTTCTGACTCCCGACGGAGGTAGGGGTAACGGGGCTTCTGAAGGTGACCATGTTCTTTAGCACATATTTTGAAAATTTTCCATTTGATAGACCATTCAGGGGCGGTGATACAGTTTTTCCATCCAATAAAGTTAAAGCCCGAAGGACACTTTCTCATCGTGAGGTCCCATAATAGGATTTCAAACCGTCTGCCGAACTACTGACCGCATGAGCGCACTTTGTGAGCGCCATTATCGTGGAAATAGAATTTTTTGTCTTGGACTGCAGACTTTCTTCCCCTGAAGACGTGCAAAGCAATCGCCCACTGTCACATACGCTTTCGCCGCTTTTTCTTATCCCACGAGTGAAAGGCAAACCTCTAGGAGATGAAGAACGCGTGAAGGAGTGAGGGAAGGCAAGAAAGAGAGACGGAGAAAGAGGAAGGGAATGTGAGCGAATGGGTGAGTGAAACTACTAGACCGCTACGAAAACCGCTTTCCGCTTCTGTTCATATTCTGCCTGTCCATCCATTCCCTCTCCTCTCCATCCTCGTCCCAGTACTAACCATGATGATTAAACCGAACCGCTATTAGAGTAACCTCTAGATCTCGCGACTTATGAAACCAACGCAGGAGGTTCTGAACGAACAAGTAGCCTGAAGATTGTCCTGTTGGCTTAAAGAAAAGCCGGAAGGAAGAGGAAGAGGGAGCGGAGATGGGAGTGGGGATGGGAAGTGGAGACACACAAAGTGACAGTGATTAATTACTTCATCCACTCAGAGAAAATATAATGCTCGATAAAACTCACTAGAAGACATAGCTCTTTGTAACGTGTTGTCCGAGTTAACCTTGTCATTGGAGACCTTGAGGTCATAGAGATCGGGTGAAAAGGCAAGCATTGTCTCCGGTGTCGAGTAAACGGCGGTCGGGTAGGCAGACGATTTAAAAATCGGCGATGCGCAATCCCCATAGGGGTCTAGGGGGAATCCGGGGTAGATGCCGGTGCTGGTTTCGTGTGGCATTGGAGAACTCCAGTGGTTTTGGTGAGTACTCATGTACTGCTGCATCATAACCATCTCAGCCATCGTTGCTGGATGGTAGTCGCACATCTGTCGCTCCATTGTGCACTTCTGCTCACGCCTGTTCCACGCACTTGGTGTTTATTCACGCCTCTGACGCGTGTAGGCTGCACCTATTGGTCAATGGTGAGCGTTTTTGTTGCACTTTGGATTGGTCCACCGGACACGCGCGCGCTTCTTATTGGCCAATACGAAGCATAAGTTATCTATATCAGTGAGACTTCGAGTCTGTTAACCCCTTTTCCATAAGTTGAGCAAATTTTAACGTTAGCCCGAGGCAACAGATATATTACATGATGAGTGAAAAAAAATTCTAGATAGTCCATTTCCAGTCATAGCCACATTGTAAGTATCTTTCCCCATGCGTGATAAGACACATTTGTCCTCAAAGTCAGTTACCTTTTTAACCAACTTGTTGTTTGGGCGAAGGGAAGAAAAAATGCCTAGAATGTACCAGCGGATTCGCTGTAAAAACGCTCTAATATGAGTCTTCTACGGGGAGGAAAACTTATCACCAGGAAAACGAGTGTCACATTTTTGCACCCTCTTTCCCAATCTGATAATCGTGCTTTAACCGACTAAGAGTACCTCTCGAACGGATTACACCTTCACTTTTGTGATGATACACTGGTCAAAGGACTCATAAAGTAAGATCACTGTTGATTTCTAAGGAGGCATTTGTTCTGATCCCAGAATTAAGTGCCCTCGTCTAGGAGGCGGCTTAAGGAGAAAGGGATTAATAAAATAACCTTCGAGATATGGGACGCGAGGTAGGAATGATGACCTGTACCATTGCCACTCAATCAAACCGCCTTGGAAGAAACCCGACCAGATCTAGTCATCAATCGACACTATTTGTTAAGTCGAGTCCCTCGGACACTACAAAAGTCAGTCCTAATCCTCCTAATGCGCACAAGTAGCGCAATTGGATTCCGCAACTCCATAAGTCGTTGATGAGGCGTTCTAAGAGGGACGTTGCGAAATGATCAGCACATTATGCGACGGACAGATTTCATTTGACAAGCTAATCTGAGCAAGATACTTATTTGGTGCATAGAAATTTTTGAAATTTGTTTGTTTCCACATCTCCAATCAACTCCCCAATCGTAAACACCGACCTCACGAATGCGCCAGTCCAAAACACCGTTATGGGTGCCTCGCGTGTCTTGTACTTTGAAGTAGACATTTAATGTCTTGGCACGGCTCTGTTGCCTCAGTATCTACTAATGCATTTACAGATTGAGTCTTATAAATGTGACATACACCGCATTCTCACACCCAGTGCCCGATGTCTCTTTGAAACCATAATTTATACGGTGCGAGTTTGTGTTAATAATGTAAAACAAGTTCCATTCCGTGGAGACATAAAGGAAAAGGATTGACATTGGAGTGGAAGGCACTGTTGATAGCAGAGATGGAACTGGACAGATTACTTCTGTCTATTCGGTACTTACCGACTTAAAAAAGGAGTAAGTGAGAAAGGGAGGGGGGGTTACATTTACATTACTGCTCCCCCTCTCTTCCTACGGGTTTTTAGAAATCTTTACATTTTACTGTCACCATGGCGAGTGAAGATTTTCCTTTCTCGTCTTAATTAATTGGTGCTTCATGTTGGCGTATATTTTTCCACTGTGACATCATCCTCGAGTTGTCATCGTCCTATGTGACAGTTTGCATCAATAATGTTTAAAACAATTCATCTAGTGAGAAAGACATTTCATCTTCTGCTTTTATTCCTGTTTTTTCCTCTTTTCCGCCTGTACGCTCTCCTAAAACACAGTTCTATTTATCTGTCCATGCGTCTGTTCGACTTTACACCTGTTCCTTACAGTTTGTCAGCCTTTCAGTCTCTCCACTGAAACAGTCTTCTTTCCCTTCAATTAAATGGGTGATGGCTGGTGAACTTCTAGGGTTGGATGGTATACACTGGTCCACTTTTATGTTACATTTCCCAAAGCCGTCTTCTAATCTGGAAAGGTGATACCTGAAAAGTAAAATTCAAACACGCCACCCATGTCCATTCGAGGAGTACCGACCTATGGGCACTCATCTTCTCGTGGCGTCACTTCCTCCATCCCACATGCCAAATTCATCCTGCTGCTCATGCTGCTGATGTCCCCGTTGTCACAGCTGTTCTCAAAAAGTCTGAAAGTGATGCCATGAAAGAAGCAACAGATGGCTGCCCAGAAGTACCTTCTCTTAAATGCCGATCACGCAGGGCTAAGTTGTAGGGGTAGAGGGGAACAAGGGGGAAGAGGCCTAGATGATATTTTTTGGGATTGCGTGCGTCTTTCTGCATTCCGCATCCCCGCCAAAACCGCCCTCTGGCTGTGAGGAAACTGGTTTGTTTATGTGAGTTCCATTCTGTCTTGAGGGGCATTAGCAGAAGACTTGAAGTGGAATTGTTTTGGACTCATAGTCGTGCAAATCTAGTCTTTGTTCTCCTGGATATCGTATGAGGGAGAAAGCTGAGTAAATACTCTTTATCATTAACAAATGGTTGGTAGTACTGGGTGGAGAGAGATGTGGGTGAGTGGAAAGAATGACATAGGATAGATTTAAGGGGACAAGTTTAAAATACGGATTTATTTTAGGGGAATTGTAATATTTGTGGCAGCTTCCCAATTCCGAATATTTAGTTCCATGTGTATAATTCGAATGAACCCAAAAACCAAAATTTCGGACATCCCCTTACTTATATATAATAAGTAGGTGCGCAAGCGGGAGGATTCAATTCGCAAATAAAACAGGAAATTGGGTATCAGTTCAAGGAAGTGGCTGAACTAGACTCCCATGGAGGCAAAGGGGGTTCTAGAGAATTAGATCACTTAACCAATGTTTACACAGCGAATTTACACAGGAGGATTTTTGAGACATATGTCCAATCTGTAGGCTTCATTCTCTTCGCCTCTCGAGTCGCAATCATCTGATAACCTTCTCAATCTGTTGCTTTGAAAGGTCCTTTACATCAATACCATCATCCTCAGACATCTCGTACCTTAGGCAAATTTTCACGTTTGGAGTCCTTGTTTACTTCGGGTGAAAATCGTACATACTCAGTTGAGCGAGGTTAAAAATCCATGTGGTTCAACTAGTGTTACTCGTCGGCACTTCGATTTGTGATTTCCTACTGGCAACGGGAGCACCGAATAAACTAATGATGTCAACCTAGTCTACGGTGAACTGTCTGTTCGTTGGTAGAACCTCCGGACCCTATTCGGAAGCCCATTGACACTAAAATAAGATCCCCCTTCATCCATTCAAGTAACCTATAACTTTCCGTATTAAGATAAGCGAAGTAAATGTCGAGGATTCAAAACCCGGTCGGAGTTCCACGAAATGTACATTGCTAAGTATCCTACTCATGCAAATGAGTAGCTTGGATGCATAATTGCGAAAATTAGCCTTAATTCTTGGGGATGTTAGAGATCCAGTAACTTTTTATTATAGTTTGACAGATATTCATAACCTTGCCAGGCTATTTGCTTTCTAAGTCATTGATTTTGGGCCTATATGCGTATACACTGTAGGCGGAGAATTTTTTAATGAAATGCTATATCACTAGGCAAAGCTTGGTCCGCCTATATGAAGGTAGCTTTCACAATATCCGAACGAAATCTCGTAAAAATTCTGAGTGATATTAGTGACCCAAACTTTTAGAGGACTAAAAAAGATTGATCTCTTAGAGTAAATAGCTCTTGCGGAGTCGTTTTAGATAACATCCCGGCGCAGTATGAATAATTTCAGTCTTGTAGTAGGAAGAGTCAGCGCAGCCTCCAATCAGTGTCAGAATCCTTTGACGCTGGTATTATCAGGAAAAGTGAGAAAGTGGCGATGCCGAAAGTCTGACCACAGCGTGATCAACTAGAGTTGGACCATAACTACATGGAAGTGGACTACGTTAGACAAGTGTTCTGCCTACTGCCAGCCAAAAAGCAATTGCATTTGGTTAACGGAACGCGAGGCCAGAAAGTTATGGCTAACTGACAACGGCCTCGTAGTTGGGGCGGCAGTAATTTTTCCGATGAGGACGTGCCATCAACGCTCCCCACCCTTTTCCACAGGTCCTAATCGTTGAAGTCACGTGGTCTGTGGGATCGCCTAAAATGCTCTTCTCGCATCGCATTGCGAAGTTGTGCTTTGAAAGATGATCGCAATAAGATTAAACTCAAACCCAGGAAAAGTGGGCTAAAAGCAGTGATATCTTGAGAAACGGCTCACTGAAACAGGATGGAGTTAAGAAGTAATTTGCCATGATTACGCTGCATTGAGTCTAAAAGACGGCAACTATACCGTACAGATGGCTAGGAGCAACATTGGCACCACCATCATCATCAACATTGTCCTCCCCTCCTTCCCCTATCGTTTCTCTCCGCCTCCACCTCCACCTCCACCTCCGCCTCCGCCTCCGCCTCCGCCTCCGCCTCCGCCTCCGCCTCCGCCTCCGCCTCCGCCTCCGCCTCCGCCTCCGCCTCCGCCTCCGCCTCCGCCTCCTCTCCCACTTCACTATTTCAAACCATCATGTCCATGCATGCACGCGTACAAGTGCGTGCGTGTGCGCACGCGTGTGTACGTACGCTAATAGCCGTGAGCTGTACTCAGGGGGTTGAAACACGCGTGCGCCTGTCCGTGCCACGCTCACGTCTACGCCCGAGATTGGCTGGTCAATGTCAATGCTGAAGACGGAAAGACTGGCTGGGTCGATCCTCACTTGTCCCAGATGCAATAGAGCAAGTGAGCTGCGCCAGGAGACGGATTGTTTTATGCATTATTTATCTTCTACATTACATAAATACAATATACATAATTACATAAACAACCACATTAACACGCATACAAGCATTCACTTGCCCATCTAACTGCTCGTTTTCAGTTGGCGGTACTTGTCATGTAACGCAACTCCCACCCTTTGTCATTGTCTCATCCACGTGGCTTTCAGCACACGCACTCTGACATCTTCATGACCTCTTCTCACAGATTCTATAATGATTTCCCAATGCCGGAACAACTTAGAGACGAGCAGACTTGCCAGTACTAGGACGGTTTTGTTGGAATGTAGCCGAGTTCACATTTCAATGCACCATGCAGCAGTTGCAATCATCGTCACCACCGCTGTCGCTGGCACCGCCGCTTCCGCTACCAACAGTGTCATCCACGGTGTCGGGACAGGTCGCCTCTGAAACGATTCACAAATTCGACCCCGGATCACAACGCTCCGGTGGAGGGGGCGCGAATCAAATTCAACCGGATCTATCTCATCTTACGCCTGAGGAGAGGAGGATTATTGAGGATGTTATTAACAGGCAACGACAAGAGGAACTTATGGACTGGTGAGTCTTATATCTTTGGGTGGTATCTTGGCCAACTCGTCTCTTCGACGTCATGAGAGAGAGATGTGCGGCAGAGTACACGATGCCTAAATTTACTAATTAGTTAACATGAAATCATTGAGTGTGCTTTGCTATATGTTTCGGGAAATTGGTAGCAGTGTAAGGGGAAGCAGCTCTAAAGTTAACCAATGTGATATCATTCGAGATAGAAAAGCTCGTCACAGCACACAAAGTTTTGTGAAGATCATAGGACAATGTTGCAAATGCGTTGACCACAGGGAAGACACGCAGATGGCAAATTTCGGTGTCGCAGAGTATAGGAAAAGGAACACCGATTTCTTCCGCTAAAGGTAAATTTATCCGTCCTCGCAATCGACCGTACACCATGCCACCCGGATGGGCTGATAGAAAACTATTCTTTTAATTGGTCATTTTCGAAGGACATAACCGCCGTAATGAGGATCCTTACGCCCTGCTAAGAGAAGATCTTGTATGGCATCCTCCTGCAATCTGATATGGTTTAATATGAATGAGTGAGGAGATCAGCTGCAAGATGGTCTTTCATTTAATGGGGTACGACCTCGTCCCACCGTGGATGGATGTTCCACGCATTCTCCCACCACCTGTGGGGGACTGGCACAATTGAGCGCCCACTTTCATGTCTGAGATGGTACTAATCGGCAGAGTACAGGGTTATAAAATGTAAAATAATCGGCGCCACATATGCGGGACAAATGGTATCTTGTTTGATCTTGAAATTCATCAACCTAAAGTCCGAGAGGAGAGAGCTGGATTTTTGAAATTAACTTTTTAAATAGCTTAGCTTGCATTCGTGCATCAGTAGGAGTGAACAATTTTCCCTCTCCCACCCGACCATCCAACACCAAGCAGGATGGCTCGAATCTCGAATGAATGAACAATTAACCCCACACACACTACACTAGTTGGCAATGTTCGCCAGTTAAATGAGACTGTCGCGTGGAGGCCAACCATCACTCATTTCCACCGCGTGGTGGCGACTATTACGCCGCCTCGGCAATTATCCGGGTTCACCCATAACTCACTCCAGTCCAGGGCATCTTCCATTAGCCAGTTACCCAGTGGCAAAAGAGCGCCCTCTGTTGGCGATGTGAATCCGCCCGCTTAGGCTTAACATGGTGGTGCGGAATCGGGGATGATTGGGTTTGGCTGCTGGATCAATAATCAGACTACTTGATGCTTTGACAGTCGTCTAACAACTTCAGACGAGCTTCCTGCCTGACGCCACGGAAAAAGCAACAGAAAGGTAGATTATGTAGTCAAGATATATTGTGTAATCGTTGTCAGGGCCGTGCGTTCACGGATTATTTCATGCTTGCTCATTGAGTCAAACATAAAAATTCTTCCTTTACTGCACAAATACAGCGTGAGTGGGATAATTTAGAGTTTAACTAATCTACTGCGCACAACTTAAAAATAGAAATCAAAATACCTGATAATTAACCAATCATCGGTGCCGAATAATCGGCCAATCAAAATGTGGGAATTGACAGAGTCTAAGTAATAAATCCTGCTTCGGTCAGGACCATTTTTACATATCGATTAACGCAAACGTGTGTTTTTGAAAGGTAAATGGGATTTGAGCCTTTTGTTAGCTGCCACTGTTGCGTATGTGAAAAATATCCAAATAGCGATGTAAAAGCTACTTTTCAGATACACTCATTTAAGTTAAAGGTTGAGGGTAAAGTCACTTTCGAGTTGTCTAAGGTTAGGATATCTAGACCTCTGCGGCCGGCGACCATCCTGTGAGTCTTGAACGATGGACTTGTGCTCTATTCAAGTTTCGTGAAGTAGTGAGCTAAAACTGCCTCGATATAATGGCCATTCCCGAATAATTTGTGCGAACTAAAAAAACTTCTCCATCCAGGATCTTCCCTAATCCCCGGTCCGTGAATTTCTTTTAAATCAGACAGTTTTCTTCTCGAAATGTTTTAATTTCTATTTTTCATACATACATCTACCTTAGTATCATCTTTCTTTTAAAACAGACTTAATTGCGGGAGGCGAAAATTTGAGGACTCTTCAAACGTACGTCCCTCCACGGAATAAATAAAATGGGTAGGGGACTTGGCCAACTTGTGTCGATCACACACGAAAGCAATACACGAAAAGGTTTTTTTATGTGGTGCGGTAAAATTTCTGGTATGAGGAAGATATAAACCATCTTTTGACGCATTTCTCTGGAGGATCGAATAGTTGTTCCTCACCGAGAGCCCTACGATGTCATCTTCCCCATACCGACAATGGTCGCGGCGCCATAGCTCCTTCGCTTATTTTTGGGCAGTAATTTTGTCCTCGGTGATTAAAAAGGCATCGCTGGGATTGTGTGATGGCACGAGGAGGGAGAATTCCAAGTGGGAAAGGCAGAATCGGTTGCAGCCAGCTTAATTTCCTCCCCGCTGAATAGCAATTATTAATGCGTGCGTTAGCTGGAAACTTAACTGTCGTGCTTGTTCGCCTACACGCGTGCGCACGCACTACGCACCGGCGCATGCCGTGGGGACAGTGAGTGTGTGCGTGCGCACGTGCAAGCATGTGCACATACGCGTGCACATGCGGACGTGGAGGCGAACAAAGTAATTTGGCCAACAACTCATACATACCCACACCCACCCACTTACCCCTCACACACACACACACACACACACACACACACACGAGCAAATACACTCAAATACTATCGATCGGTAGGGCGGTGAGCGCGAAGGATTGCACGTTTGCACGCCGTCAAATTTTCTCCTCCTATTGGCTGTTGACTGTTCGCTCTCTCCTGCTCCTCCTGCTCCTCCTCCTCCTCTCATCGTTTGCTTTCTTGCTTGCTAACACTCGGACTTGCACAAGTGTGTACGACCGTGGCTTTCACAGACTTTCTAAATAATTTAGTTTCCCCGTTTGCGTCACGTATCACGTACATTCACTCGCCTCTCTCTCTCTTCCCCCCCGGCCTCTGGCCTCCTGTTTTCCTCGCCCCACCTTCACCGCTGGCAGCCCTCGGCTCGCATCCTCTTCCCTCACCTCACATCACCTCGCATCTGGTCCTCTGTGTGTCGCCATGTTTGTGAGAGCTGCCAGGCCGACCGGGGTGTGTGTTGAGTGCAGGCGCGCAGACAGGTCGAGGATAAGAGGGGAGATTCCACACATCAACCATGGAGGCGGGCACAATTATAAAAAATAGACGAGTGGGTTAAACGACAGAGGATTCACTTGCCTCTTGGCCTTTGCAATACCGCGAGATGTCACTATTCAGCATTCAGATGTGGCACTTTAACAGGAGGTTTGAACCACTTTTGCGTTAAGGAGCCAAATTTTATCTGCCCTTCTTTACATTTGGCATTGAGTTACCATGCCTGAAGGTCCTAACCTCGCTGCAAATGGTCTAATGTTCAACCTCTAACAGCGTCATAAATATTAAATTACGCTCTTTCATAAGCGCCCCGAAAAGGGATGTTCCCAGCCTCAGCGATTGACGCGATCGCTTTGAAACACAGACGATAGTCCCAACCGTCGGTCTAA
Source organism: Dipylidium caninum (assembly GCA_017562135.1). Taxonomy (NCBI): domain Eukaryota; kingdom Metazoa; phylum Platyhelminthes; class Cestoda; order Cyclophyllidea; family Dipylidiidae; genus Dipylidium; species Dipylidium caninum. Next base: position 285,963 of record QEYB01000282.1, on the reverse strand, counting down.
TTTGGGACTGCAGACATCATCGAGAGCACACCATCGCCTTCTGTGAGCGATGAAGGTCATTGCCGAAGATGAGGACTTGATAGATTTTTTGGACAGTTAAGAATTATAATTTTGCGATTAAGTATTCAGTCAGTCTTTGGCCTGTCCAGCCGTTTATATAGCACTTTTTAACCGACATTTACCGTCGGAGTGGCGCCACCTACCGATGCACAGCAAAGTAAGCATTTGAAGTGAATCTTCAATTAACCCGCCACATTTACCAGCTCAGTCTAGGAATGAGGAAAGTGGGGAGCTGGTACTGAAGCGGATTTTTACTGCGGTGAGCGATTTTTCATCTGGAAACAATCATTACTAGTTAACAGGTTGCTGTGATATCACCTCAGACAGGAGGTTGGAGGACTGATTAGCTGAGTGGTTTTCATTTAAGCTCCCAAGTCACCCTCTCCACACCTGCCTGTCAAGTTGTCCAATGTGGCTCCAAAGTTTTCCAAAGACTTCCATCTCTGGCCGATGTCTCCCCCTCCACTACCCTGCCCACTCGCACGACTACCAGCAACGCGGTTTGTGCTTCTAATGCTCAACTACCCAACAGTATCGGCGGCCCCATTGCTCGGGCTAAGGACGAATTCTTCGGAGGTGTCACCCGACGTGGTCTCAGTGGGGAGAAACCATTTCCCTCCGTTCAACACAATCGCACTTCTGGAGATCTCTTTGGTGCAGTCACCAGTTTCTTTAGCCGAACCGGCGGTGGTAGTGGTAGCAGTAGCGATGTCTGCGAAGTCTGCCATGTCACAAAGTTCACAGGAAGAGCCGGTCACAATTGTGCTCAGTGCAACCTCAAGACCTGTGTGCGGTGCGGTGGATGGTTTGGTACTCAGGTGAGAGAATTGTTAATTGTGGACTGACAACGTACCTCCAACAAGCCTGAGAGAGCGTACCTCAGCGTCTCTGAAGAAGGTTCAGAGATACACGGCAGGCGTTCGTACCATCTGAGAGTAGGGAGATAAAAAAAGAATAATTAGAAATTTAATTACCTATCATTAGACTTTCTTTATTTGATTATAGTCTTCGTGGATGTGTAAAAACTGCTTCAGTAATCTAGCCACTCCGCGGCCGATGAGTCACAGCGCGAAAGAATTTACAGGTTCCAGCGGAAGAGCCGCCTCCTCTTTAGCTCTAGCCAGGACCAAGTCTAATCCCCGATTGGAACCCCAACTCGGTACAATCGTCACCGGCCTTACCACCACCACTTCCTCCTCCGCCACGGCCCCCACCTCAAAAGATGTTCCTGTTGAGCGCAGTCTAAGCGGCTATGCAGGCATAGCTGGCCGAACGCGGCACCGGGAGACCATAAAGAAGTGAGTCTTCTCTTCCTCTCCAACTTCTCCCATTCTATTAAGGCTCAAAAATGTCTGTCATTTCAAGAACTCCAGTCTGCTTCATTGGCAGTCCTAATTGTTCTCTTCACTTTCGTTACACTTCTGCACTGTCAAGTGGTTGGTGAAATCGAGTGCCTTCACAACTCCCCTCTCGTCTTCGAGTTTAATGGGAGAGGGAGAGAGGCAGGAAGGGAGAGAAGAAGGGAGGGAGGAAGGAGCGAGGGAGGGAGGAAAGAGCGAGGGGGGAACACAGGACCGGTCTCCTTGGGTATGTTCACTGGTTTTGATGTTCACTTTCACTTCGCCTGGTGACCAACCGCTCCACGTACATTTCACCCAAGTGTCGTCCAACGTCTCATAAGTCCCGACTCGGCACACGCGGTTCTCATAAGGGTTTCAGGAATGTTGACGAGGTTGTTTGATTAATTAACTAATTCCCATCGCTTCTGGCTCATCTGCAAAAGAAAGTCATCACTAGATTCACCACCCTCTCATTGCCCTCAACGATCATTCTCGAAGCTGGGCGCTTAAACAAGTGAAGTGACAACTAAGTGTGCCTCACAACCAGGTGGCGCGTGTCTCTGACATTGGTGTTTAGGTCAGTAGACGACCTTTGCCTCAGGACAGCTTTCCGAGCAGATATAGGATGTCGAAGGAGGAAAAGAGAGGAGGAAAGGCATGCTCCTACTTCGTCATCTCGGCCTAGGAACAGATTTCCGAGGGGCTGCCCCATGCTGTCTTCACACTCCTCACCTAGTTTACTCTCACTCGGACCTGTCCAGACTGTGGCTACTTCCACCTTCTCAGTGACGTGGGAGAAGGCTACTCTTCACGTTGTCTTACTGTTTCATACATAAGTAGTGGTGATGAGGCGCTCCAGGGAATTGTGGTGACGACACTTGGAAGAGACGTGACGTTGCAAGAAAGCGGAAAAGAGCTTGGGGAGTCGGATATGTGAATAACAGCCTCGGGAGAATGGTTGCAGTAATGTTTTGTCCTTTCCTTTCTCTCCCATCCATAGCCACCGTTCCGTGAGCGAGGAGGAGCGTGTATGGCCGCACTACCAGAGTACACCCAGCTCCCACAGTCATCCGCATCCCCACCGCACCAGTCAAATTTCCCATAATTACTACCAACAGCCGGCGCCTCCGCTCCCATCCCACGCCCCACAACAACAACAGCATCCTCACCGCCAGCAGTCCTACTCCTCCATTCCCACGCGCTACATGCAACAGCACTCCTCCCACTACCCCGCTACCACGCAACACGCCTATAACCTCCCGCAATTGCGACACTCCACCGGACCCCCACTGGGTCGCGCCTATCGACGCAATTTCGCGGAGTCTGCGTGGGCGCATCCAGTGGGGCCGCCGCCCTTGCGCCTCGAACGACATGTCTTCAGGACAGGCGACAGTGGTGGAGCACGAGGCGAGACCAGCGTCACATCGTGCGGATCCGCTGAGGGCTCCCCCCACGCCGGTCTCCAATCTAGTCACAGGCGACATGGGGACGCGGCTCAGGTCGACCTGGGCTCAGTGTCGGAGCCCTGTCAGTCGGAGGCCTTCCTGCATGGTGAGGACCTGTTGGCAGTTCAAGCCTCCTTTGTCGTTTCCATGGGGAACCGGCAAGTTTTCCTTCCACTTTCCGCCGCTTGGCCAGACTCCTTTGGTCTGTGCACTAACCGCTAATTAACGCATCCTAAGAATGTGGAGATGGCGTTGCTTTTTCCTTTACGCCTAGGTGACTACCACAAGTCCTTCACTACCGAAAGCAGGATGTATCAGCACAGCATCGATGTTGATCGTCCATCTTCGGTGAGTTGGTGTACTCAGCGACTACTCCAATGCTTAATTACTTTCGTTGAGATCATACACTGAATTCGAGCATGCAAGGTCTTGTTACACGTGGACGCGACTTGTGGCCCCCTGGTTAGCCTTGTCAACAAGGGAGCGGAGAGGAGGGAAGAGGAAGGAAGAGGATGCGAGGTGAAGGAAGGAAGGAAGGAGTGGCTTCACCGACCGAACCACCAACCATGAGGTCACGAAAATCACGGTGTCTGGATGAATCAAAATAGAAAAGGCATGCTACGTGACTCCTTCCACTCCCTTATCATCTCTCCAACCTCTTTCCCCACCTTCCTCCACCTTCCTCCATGTTATCCAGTTCGTCAGGCCTCCTTGCACACATTGACTCGCGTCACTGCGTCACGAGTCAATGGTGAAATGCGAATCCCTTCGTGCAGCCAGCTGCTTTCCCTTCTCCCCCTCCCGTCCCCCCTCAGATGGGCATTTCGGAGAAAATGTCCTCGCGACGATGACTGCATTGTGGAGGGTGCCCTTACGGAGAAGTGCCCTCGATTAGGCTACACTACTGGCTGGCAGGTCTCAGAGACATCGGCTTCACTCTGCCGCATTTGCGCAGATGTGATTGGAAAGTATGAAAATGAGGGAAGTAGAAAGTGAATATTCCCCAATTATTCGGAGATAGAGGCGAGGTGTTGCAGCTTTCGTCGCGGTCCGGTGCGGTCGTGTCTACCAGAACTCGCGGTTATCCATTTTACTGCAAACACGGGCAAGTGATATGGCAACTCCTCTCTCCGGGCGGAATGCAGAAGAGGCCCTCAGACGTATCAAGGTTCGACAAAACTCGAGGATCAAGCACACAGACACAGATACACATGCACACATATAGATATCACTATTAGTGGTGATGGCGATGGTGAAATCGAGGCCTTACTTTCTCAGAGGTTCTTTGCGCTTACTGCTACCGTTCAACCCGACAGACCCTGCGTTCACCACTACTGCATCAATACCTTGATGGGGTTGATGCAACACCTCCTGCGGAGCGCTGTATCCTTCCATGTACAGCACAAAGGGCAGTGTGTTAAGAAGATATGGGAAGGACCGATTCTCCCTCAGGACGGGTGGTGTGGCGAGGCGACGCATTAAGTCAAAGTCTGCAGTCTGCAGCCTGAATGCTCTGACACCTTCTGGAAACATCCGTGTAGACGCGCAATCAGAGCGACAGAGGGGGTGGGGTAGGGTGGGGGAATGGGGGATGGAGGCGATTGTCGAGTGCGGACGAGACAGCACTCCATCGCGGACCCTTCTGAAGTCTCTGCACGAAGTCCGTCTACGCCTCTCAAAATGCCATGATTATTCCAAAGAGATTAATGTGTGTGGATAAAAGGTAGATCGTTGCCCTGTCAAGTGGCACAAGTTTCTACACAGTGTGGAATTAGAGAAAATAGGCTAGCTTCTTGTGGCCAATAGAATTACCAATCGTTTTCTCCCTACCCGGGCGTTCTCACATTTCCATCGTTGACAATATGGGCATTTGTAACTGTCAATTAGAATGAGCTGAAATGTTGTCATCCCTGACCTCGGCGTACATCGACATGGAAAAGTGCGTCTTGATTCTGATCAGTTCGATGTACGGTGGTTGAGAAGGCCGCGTTACCAACACATACTTTGTTTTCGTCCATCTGAAAAGGAGAATACTCGACTGAGAATCTATTAGCGATCGGTATCATGTCCGCTTTCCTGTGTTTTGGCCCAAATATCGACTGAGGGGCAAATATTTTACCATTTGTGGATTGACCTGTTTGTCACTGTCACTCATGGAGCCGTCAGAACTTGTATCACCCCACCTCATAATGTACTGAGCGAATGGGGGTAGTTTTACTTTGTTGGAAGACTGATGTGCCCCTGAGGCACTTTCATACTTCGTAAGCCAATCGACTCAAAGAGAAGGAAGTTCGATTTCTTGACCCCACTGACAAAGTGCTATGGTGGCCATTCTTAACTTCCACTATTTCCCTCCAGCGTCGCGCCGTCTTTTGGTCACTGTCTCCCGATGGCGAGAGTCTGATTGGTCAGGTGTACCTCCGTAAAACTCGGGCAAGCAGTGAAGTCGGGTTACTCAGCAGTTTTGGTGAGTCGTTTTTGCTTCACTGTCGCTGATAATTTCGGTGGCTCCCACTCCTGAGCAGTACGCGATGGGGACAGTGGATTTGCTCTTCTCTTCCATCTCTCGAGATCCCTTGGCAGCCCGTGGAGTTTATGATCATTACTTATCCTTGTCGTGAGTAAGTAAACTTTTTTAGGGAGTTTCGGAATTGAATAAGAAGATTTAGACTTATTAGCTGACCTCGGAATACGAACCGCGGTGAGGCACCTCTGCTGGGCAACAATGACTTCCCTTTCTTCTCTACCCTCATGCATGCCTGCTCCCTACACGTATCCATTTCAACCATCCGTTTCGTATCTCTACATTCCTTCGTCCAGCTAGCATTCAATCGTCTTTCCACTTCTCTTCTCAATTGGATCTTTTTTCCCCTCCTTCTTTCTGTTTTCCATCTCATGTAATAATTTACTCGCAATGGTCAGTGTTGAGTAATAACATAACCGGGAGCACTGAGCGTCTCTATGTTTTCTCCCCTGCATCAAGTCCTCGGTTTGTCCCCCTCCTCTCACTTATTAAGTGGGGAGATTCGCCATTAGAGTTAGAAGGTTGTAACGAGGTCCGAGAGTACCAGTCAGTTAGAAAGTACCAGTTCCTCTCTGTCCAAAGCCCCCTCGTGTGGAGAATTGGCTACCAGTCTTGAGTATTATTCTAAGTGGTGCGGGCGAAAAGACAGGTGAATTTCTTCCACCTTTTTACGCCTTTCTTTACCCTCTTTCTTCCTACTAGTATTTGCAAATGGATTTGGGGAAATAGGGGAATGAAGATGGCCAAGACGTCATTGCGATGGTTGTTGCTGAAGTTTACAGGACCGCAAAAACTTTACGTCAAGAGAAAAATGCCATCCAGGAATAGGCTCCTCCTTTTCTAGTCGACAGGCTACCTTAAACCGCAAGTCTCTTTGACACGACGTAAAGACTTGTGGGGCAGGAAACCCCTGGCCGTAAATTTATTTCGGATCGGAAGAGTTGCCCATTTTATCCCACCAAGGCCTCTGACTTACAGACGGGCGTTTTAAATTCCCTCAGCTTCCTTCCCCTTCCTTCAGACTACATTATGCGTTTTAACAGTGGTAATGGACTGAACCAACAGCAAGGTAGTTGATCAATTTGTGTACTGACAACCTCGTCTTCGCCTCCCACTTCTACTTTATTCCCGACTCATAATGTTCTGTTACACCAGAGGGGCTTGGGGAGGATGAACCAACGGTTGTTCATTTGACAGTTAACCGCCTCCTTACTGGCAGCATTTTGTGTACATGGTGCAGGTCTGAAATTGGTGATCGGGAAACGAGTGCCCTCGGATATGGTGGGGACCTTCGTGAGTTCCGTGAAGGACAGGTCCGTGGCCGACTTGATGGGCGAACTGCAGATAGGCGATGAGATACTAGAGTGGAACGGGCATAATTTACGTGGTCTGCACCAAGAGGAGGTCTCCGAGATCCTCGCTCTCTCCCGCAGCACCGACGAAGTCTGGCTCACCGTTCAACGCATCCTTGAGTAAGGCCTCTCTAACAAGCACCGCTGCCACTACCACCCTCATTTCTCCTTTGTCTATAATGTGTTAAAGATTCGTCCTATGTTTTACATGAGATGATCCAATTATGTGACTGACAAAAGTTGGGCTTCACGAAAATTTTTATCTGACCTGTTGTGATGCCAAAAAATTCTACTGTCCAGGGACTAAGCAGCGACCAGCTTATTTCTTTAACCATTTGTTATCATTACTAGGTGAGGTTATTTCGCCTCGTAAAAGACCCTTCAGGGAAGCCGAAAAATGGAGTTTTGCATGAGTTTAGTGATAGGCTGGCAACTAAGTCATTGCGAAATCTTCGACGGTGGATTTTACACTTTCTCTCTTCCCTTTAACGTATTCCAAGTGCTTCATCTATATATTTTTTCTTGTTTGGACTTTTACCCTTCATTCAGAAGAAAAATTACACCGTTCAGTTGTGTATTTTTGTTTTGATTCCAATTTAGAAATGGTAATTTAAGACGTGCACTTCAGACCTATTTTGTCGTATTATTTTCGAAAAAGAAAGAACGCATTGCAAGCACTCAAGGAGTTATGCGCCGTCGATGAGAATGAAGCCATGGAAGGAAGGAAATGACTTATAATCGAAAAATTCTCAACAATTTGGCCGTACGTCAAGTCGAGTTCGATGAAACTGCAACTCAAAACCACTGTCGATTCTGATTGTCAGAGCGCGACACATGATGTGACAGAGAAAAGTTAAAAAAGCCTGGTTATGCTTGGGAACTCTATATTTGAATATTTCACCAGCAGTTTAAGGGAATTCATTTGGTGCAACGCAATAGCATCATAGTTTAGAACAACGTTGATTACGCTGTCAGTCTGTTAGGAGTATAAAAAGAAATTCTGCATTTTGAACTTTCACTAACCAACCAGACGATCAACTCAAACGAGTTCGTTCAACGAATCGCCAAACTGAGCGAGGCAATTCAAGCAGAGCGGCTAGAAGTGGCAGATAGTCGTAAGGGTATTGTTGCCCACCATAATAGTGCGAAACGCCGCACATCTTTCGTAACTGGCCACAAATTGTTGGATCTGAGTTGGCATGTCATGACACGTCTGCCACGAGCCTTCAGACCACCATTTATAGCGTCATTCCATGCAGAAGTCCTCAAATGTCAAAACTTTTATTGACTTTCATGATGTCAAATCACGCTTAATTCAGTTTGATGATAGCAAAATCCAGAAAATTTATAAATGTGGAATTAGGACAGCCTGAAAGATGGCAAAGGGCAATATATCAGCAAAACTTTCTAATTTTCATTTTTAATTAAAATTTGCAATGACTTAGTTGCCAACCCATTAAAAATATGTCTTTCATTGCGGTTTCATGTTATTGTCCCCGAAAATACTCGAATCAGCCTGATCACTCTCTTCTTACCCAGTGACTACTACGAGGAGTCGGATGGTGCTACCTCGAGCTCCTTCTCCAGACACGGTGAGTTGACTTCACTCTTTGCCAAAATAAGTAGTGTTTAACTCCAGTTAGATGGAGATTTCCAATCCCCAGGCCTATTTCGCCTTTAATTTTAGGTGAAGAAACCAAATTTCAGGAAGAGGAGGAGGAGGAGGAGGAGGAAGAGGAGAGAGAAGGGGAGAATGTCGAAAGTTTTGATCGCGGAGGCGCCGAACCCCATCTACAGGCAAGTCGTAACCATGCTCGCCAGATGCACTGCTAAACTTCGTGTTAGTGGTAGAGACTTGGATAATCAAAATCCTTAAAAATAAAGGATGATTTGTTGCCTGTAAAAATAATGGGTGCATTGTACAAATTGCCTTTTCTCAGCTCAAGCTTCGCTACGACGAAGCGAAGCAAGCTTTGGCAGTATCCATCTTGGCTGCTCGTGACCTCCCGCCACAACTGAATACCCACACCTGGCTTTGCAATTCTTTCTGCCAAGTCGCCATTCTTCCCGAGACCAAGTACGCATATTCATTATTAATCCACACAAGTGTCTGGATCCTGCCCACCGTAGACAGTTAATCTGGAGAGAGAGAGGGGATGAGGGCGTAGTTTTACACAAAAGTCTCTTTCTCGGGCAATTTTCTTCCTCATTGTATAACTTTGAACTGACTGGGCACATCTGGCGTCATGGGGAAATATTAGGATGGAAACAATGAAACAGGTATTGACTATAAGTCGAAAACAAAGCCGCAATTCTCCGTATTATTTGTTATATTTAATTGAAATAATTTCCATCAGCGCTTACGACATTCTGTCACCGATAGGCAAAGTCATATGTGTCTTTTTCAAAAAAATTTTTTGCCGCGTTAGTACAACCACTTTGGTAATGGTATTATTTTTCCTCTTAAAAATAAATCATAACTGAGAGAAAAGGTAATAATCGGTCGGAGAAATAAGGGGCGAATATGGAGAATGCCTTAAAACTCCACGTTGGCGAGAAGTTTGTTAATTTGTCGTCAGTGATTATAGTTTTATTGCAGTAATGTTGTGCCATTCCGACCGACCCGCGTCGGTTATTTTTCCCCATAAGTTTCTTAGCATGCACGACATCAAATTGGCTGTGAAAGGACGCCGCCGATATCATTGGTTCTCCTACTGGCATTGTAAGAAGGAATAATGAATGCCCACTTTCAATTCTTATGATGAAATTTCGACTTTGCGGTGTGACCAAAAAGTAACTTGACCCTAAGTGTTTGCTCCATCGTTTACCATTTGGTTCAAAAACTACGGCAATGGTGTATTGCGAAGGAAGCAACAAAAATGCGCAAATGATCCGTCTCTTTTACTTCATCTTTCATAGTACGCAGATTTTGCTTTACCACAGCTGTATGGATGGCCAATTCCTAGTGTAGATTGGATTCCACGGCCATCGCCCTTAATTCTTCATGGTTATCAACATGAGCCGGCGGCCTTCCTCGAGGCGCCTTGACTATAGTTAGGTTTCTAGAAGGAAATTTTTGGAACAAATATCATGAATGGTTTCATAAGTGGATTCATCTCCGAATGCCTCTTGAGGATCGTTGTGCTGCGCTATGATTCAATTTGAACTTGTACTACAAAAGTAGATGTAAATCGCATTTTGTCACCATCTGGTTTCGGAGAAAAATGAAATAAGACCGGGGTACAAGCACTGGGAGATTTTCCGAAATGAGTAAGAAGAATAGCTTCAACATTTATCAAGAAAAACATCGAGTACCCATTGAAATGTATTTCTCTCATTTGATCAGACTACACAAGAAAACTCGTTTATACTTTCCACTCTGATAATTCGGAGCGCCATTAAAAAAATACAGTTTAGGGGAAAACCGGTTTCCCAGTTGCTTAATCAGAATGCTCCAGTATTTTCAACGTAGTTAAGTAAATGCAAAAAACGAATATTTCATCAGAAATGGACGGGAGTCGCGAAAGAATGTTTACGAGGGACTGTTAACGGCCGTGATGTGGATGAAGCTCATAGAGTGTGGGTACTACAGCCGTTAATCTGTCATATATTGGTAATTTGCACAATCCCTACTTTCCTCATCAGTAAGAGGTTTTGTCCTTCAGGCAATACGGATCATGTTGCACTCGAGTTGTCCGCAACACCAATGACCCCGTTTGGATACACAATTTTACCTTCGAAAATTTTTTGGTGTCTTCAAAGGAACTGGAAGTTGCGGTTTTCGACTACCGTCAAGGCAGAACGGCATTCATTGGCGAGGTATATGAGTCCTCATATAAACGCCGCAATTTAACTTGGAAGATGCTGTTGAAATGCCCGAAAGCTAATTCCAGCCTGCCGTCTTACGACCTTGATATCGGTTTCTTCCCCTCTTCTCCTCCACTTATGTTTCATTTTGGATTTCACAGGTGTTGATTAATTTAGAAGTGGCAGACCTATCCGGACGTGCTTACTGGTATCCGATTCCTCCACCGTGGGATGCCACAGAACAGGATATTTTGAGTCAGGTTAGCTTACACTTAGACTATATTATTGGACAAGACAGTAATATTAATTAGCCAACAAACTCCCAGTAAATTAGTCTGAATTTATAAATGAATATGTCAATTTCGTTTGCTGAAATTCAGCTAGTTAAAATTGCGTTTAGAGGGCTATGTGGGGAGTGTAAAACGGTGTTAATTCATAGGGATCTTTTAGTAAACTCACGCTTTCTTTTGCAGGTGCAGTCTGAAAGTGGGACTTGTGAGGCAGGTCAGTGAATATTTGACTTTATGGGGAAACGTTAATTAGTCTTGCTAACCGATTATTGCGGTAAAGGGGTCCTTTTATTTAAAAATCAACACTTTCCCTTGTTTAAAAGCTGTGAAGTTAATAGAGGTACCGGATATGAGTTAGTCCACTCGAAAAGTTGTCACACAATGCATAGTATTAAATAATCACAGACCAAAGTGTAACTATTACCGTCGTGATATTTTACTTATGATACGTCAGTAGTAATAAATAGTTGGAACCAACCTAACTGGACAAATCACGGTAATGACGTAGACGACTGGTCTGGGGAGGCCTCAGAGCAAGGCGTGAGGCAAACTTCCAACCGCTCACTCAGTGGGAGCGCAGGAGGTCAACGCAGTTTGTGCAATATCAGTCCACGTTCGGTACCCAGTCACTTGTCTGCCTCTGCCAGCGCCGGGTGCCGACAACGACATCTTGCTGACCAACGAACATCTCGCCGCGAGGCACAGGTCACTACGCAGCCCTCACGGCGAAGATCCCATGCAATCGACAGGTTAGTATTACGTTTTGAGTTAGAACATCATGCATGCTTTTGAGGGTGCTAATGCCGAATTTGCTTATTTCGTGTTTAAGTAGTTGAATCGGGAGAAAAGCAGTATAATCAGGCAGCTTTTTAAGTGACACCGGACAGAAGGTGAACAGTCTACTCTAAAATTGATGTTGGCAGTAAAATTATTAGGACACTATTCCCGTATTTTGTAGAGGCCCCAGATTTACTCTCTCTGAAGATGACCAGAGTTTTCTCTCGGACAATTCCGAGGCCTCTGGTTTCTCCTCGTTTTCTAAATTAAGTCTTCAATCCAACCGCCTTCGTCAACGCCAACGACAACGCCTTAACACAACAAAGATGGCCCCCTCCGGAAGCGGCGTCTCACCACGTGTCTCGCGCAGTCATACCGACTGTTCTTCTCCCCCCCATGACCTTCTAGTTGAAACAGGCGAAGAGCGCAATGAAGAGGTAGAGGAGAGAAGGAGAGAGGAAGCAACAAGAATAGAAGATAGGAAAAAGAAGGGTAGGGAAAAAGCTGAAAGATTCCCGGATGATCCGCCCAAATCTTCATCGACTGAAGAAAAGTCGGCTTCTTCGTCTACCGCCGCTGTCTCCGCCTCTATCGCTGCTCCGAAAACCACCTCGGCGACGACTAGCACTACGTTTACCGCCGAAATCCCGAAATCCACTGTGGTTACCGTTTCTTCAGGAACAGCCCGTAAACGAAGGTCAAGCATCGGCCACCGATTTACCCATGTACTGGGAATATCGAAGAAGAACACTGCCGCCAGCGCCACCGGTATGTGACGCTTTAAGTCTATCCTAAAAGCGGGTTTCGGAGAGACCATTATTCGGCCAAAAGGTGTGCAGAGTTAGAGTCGCCCTCCCCAGCCGTTCCGTTGCATGTGAAACTCATTTCCATGCGGTTAGGTAGGGAAGCACCGTCATGTTCAAGTGCATAAGCCTAAGTTCATTTTTCCCACCTCGAATTCAATGTTGAATTCAGCCGAGAGCTCTAGCTCGTACCTTAGGTTGTATTTTTTGGAGGACGGGAGGAGAACGACTTTCAGGCCTTGGAGCACTCAAATTTTAGTTCGTCTAATTTCTATTATTGTGCGTATGACCGCCAGCCTAGAGACAAGGCTCCAACGACACTCCAAGTGGGGAATAAGGTTTACTGTAGTCATCGAGGCTGACGAAATGGTAACCAACTGACACGAAGTCCGGATCATTCGTGGGTAGACGCAGGTATCCACATGCTACTGAAATCTTATTTCGATAAATCATTAGTCAATACACTTACATTCACAGACAAGAAGACCAAAGCCTCATTCCAGCGTAGCGAGGAAGTCCTGCCGGCTTACATCCACACGAACGAAAAAGGAACAGTATCGGGTGGCTACAAAGCTCCAGGCATTGTGGCCGAAGGAGCCGGTTTTGGTGGCATCGCGGCAAGCAGTGGCCAATCTCTTGGAGTTGGAACGCACATTGGGCCTACGGGCTACCACGGGAGCGGCCTTCAACACCAACTAACTGGCGCTCTCCATTCTTCGGCCATTGCAACTGCTAGTGGCAGAAAGGATCACCTTGCCTTGGAAATGTATGTCTCTTAGGTCCTCTTAAGGAATTATTTGGCGTAACTTTTGTCCATTGCTTTCTACACACATCTCAGTGTTGCCTAAACTCAGTTGCCTTTTTGTCTCAGTTATTCTTTTCGATGGCGGCCGATCTCAGTGTCCAGTTGTGGAGATCAGGATAGTTCCTCTGGGTGGCGCAGCGGAGACAAAATCACTAGACTCCTGGCTGCATTTTGTGAATAGAAACGCAGAATCTCTGCCTACGCTTACGAGTAAACGCTGTTTACATTCTCTTGCGTTTAGGGGCGAGATGCATGTTGGAGAATTCGTGGAAGGCTTGGGTCCGGGTCAACTTGTGGGTCGCCAGGTTTTGGGGATGCCGTGTTTGGGTGAGATCCAGCTTTCATTCTTCGACCGCAAAGGCCGCCTCGAGGTGGAGGTGATACGGGCTCGGGGCTTGCAACAGAAGAACACCTCGAAACCTCTTCCTACACCCTACGTAAAACTTCATCTACTGGAAGGAAAACAACCCGTCGAGAAGATGCGAACCACCGCGCCTGCGCGACGTACCCTCGATCCACTTTTCCAACAACAGTTCTCATTCTCAAACTCCTACAAGGACAAAATACTGCAGGCCAGTGATCTCATTTTGTAGTGTTACGGTAAAGCAACTTTAATTCCTCGCCATTAATTGAATAAAATGTCAGTATCTGGTGGATGTACAGGTCAGTGTTTGGGGTGAATACGGAAGGATGGACAAAAAAGTGTTTTTGGGAATGTGTGAGATAGTCCTTGATGACCTCAATCTCCGGTCCATCGTGTTCGGATGGTACAAGCTCTTCGGCATGATAGCCGCTACCGCTCAGCACCACAAACAGGTGCGACGCCAGACCAGCTCTACCGGCGCCTCCACTGCCACGTCGATTGGCACATCACAAACCCCTTCCGTCAGCGAAAGAAGAGCTTTGAAATGCCGTCAACCCCGGGGCAAGAGCTAGGAACTCCTCTTTTTCCTTACCATCTCTTCTCTGACCCTGTCATGTATTATCCTCGGCCGCGGACCACTTACAACCCTACTGCATAATATTAACACTAGTAATACCAATTCCATATAATGACCCGGCCTATTGGTCTCCTTACCCAACCCATCTCCACATATTGAACTCCTAGCTCTTTCCTTCTCCTCTCTTCCTCTTGCACCTTTTCGTCACCCTCTTATCTATGTGAATGTACATATTTCCACCATTATTTTTGTTTTCCCTTGGCGATTTCTCAAGGCATGTTTTCCCCAACAGAACGGATAGGATAGCGGGACGCACCTCAGAATCGTATCCATCTCCCCGCTCTCTCCACCCTTTTGAACGAATTGCCCCCCCCCCCCACCCTCCTCGCTTTTATAACTTAACGGAACAACTCCTATTTCCCTTCCCTATCACGACTGGCCTTGAAGCAACGACTGTGTCGGCTGCGCACCAGCTCATTTACCCGCCTAGTTGTGTATGCGTTGGAAATGACATAGGCAAATGTGACTGTCCGATTAGTGAGATGCAAAATAAATGTAAACGAAAAGCTAACGCACCCATACGTTCATCACCACCTCCTGAACGGCTTTGGGGCATTACGAAAATAGAGTTGTTCAGTGTTGGTACTATGTTTGCGCATCTCCAACGGGGACAACGTAGCGTGCATGGTTGAAATAAAAGCAGTAATGAGGGTCAAGATGACCACAGTAACCGTTGAGAAATTATACGTGTAAATGAGGGATACGCCAAGTTCCAGGCAGTTAGGCCTTAGGATCCAACGTTTATACCTATACGAAATTTCAAATATTATTCAGGAATGACCTTCAGTGTAGGACGAGCTGTTATGATGGTAGAACTACATCTTGAGACAACCATAAAGTCAGTGAATCGAGAAAGCAAAAATTTGGCACTTTAAACTGAATATCTTTCTGTCTTCCGAGGTGAGCACGTCAAATATGCTCTCCGTAAACCACATTGTGTTTGAGGTCAAGACTAGCTTAAATCCGGTATCCATACCCTCGAACGAGGGTACTGCTGTCGCCTAGCCATTCGTTCGTCCTTATCTGGTGCTCCAAGTGCTTTCTCATTTCATTTCGGGCAGCTTTCTCAGTCACTGACTTCTCCACCCTCTTTAGCAATAAGTACAAAGACGGCCATTTAGATCAGACCTTACATTTACTAATAAACAGGAAGGTATTTCGATTTTCATGTATTATGACTTACGATCCTTTTGTAGTAATTGCAATGCCGCTATGACCCCATAGAATTACATAATCTAAGACAAATCACCGCGCCATCCCTCTTTGTAAAAAGTCATAAAATTGTACACCAACTTAACAATCCCACCTGCGCCATAAGCAGATTAGTCAGACTGTATAGAATAACCTTAATGCCCCTGGGTCAACTGAAATATGTTCACTAGGAAAAGGGTGTATAGATAATTGAGATCAGAGAATGCCGAACGAAGGGAGAAAACCACGCTTCACTATGTACGCGATATTGTAGATGTCTGATAATTACTCCAGCATTATCTGGTTGTAAAAAGTGGGGCTCAGGCTCGATGGAAAGATAAGTTGTTATGAAAAGCTTTACGGTGAATTATTGATGTTAGCCTTATCTTTGCATGCAAAGGGATCCACCAACTTTGCAAGGGTGAGGGGAGTCTAAGAGCAAGTGCCATAGAAGGGTTGACAGCGGGGGCTACATAAATAGGGTGAGCGGACAAGTAAAGGTGGAAAGTGTTGGATGTATGGGATAAAGTAAAATCGGCATAATATAAACGTATCCCAAATCTTAATCACACCAAAGAGACCATGGTATAACCATGAATCGAGTTAATTTCGTTCTATTCATAATTTGCATGAAACACGCGCTTCTCGCTACGGTATGTAAAATAGGTCGCATGTTTGCAGGTCATAGTTGCGCCGAATAACCTTGACTTGAGTACAATTACAGACTAAAAAACGAATTCAAGAATCTAAATGGAGGTAGCTGGAGCGTTATAAACGGCCTAACTTAGCAATTATTATAGGTTTAAATATGACTAAATGCAGAAACCTTTGAGCTGAAGCTTGTCACCACTACTGATTTGTGCGCAGGGGGATTGATTTAGACTATCAGACCACTTTTGCAATACGATTATTAAGGCACTATAGTACGGTATTACCATCGAGGACTACAACGACTTCAAATCTTCAGTAGAGAGGCAACAAGATTGCTATCTAAATAGTCGCAATGCTTGCTTCCGTTTACATGGATAATTTTCTACCTATTAATATAAATGTTTGTTTAATCGCATGAGACCCGGAATATGTCAATACCTATCCACTACATCTCGCAAACATGTTCTTCCAACAAATTGATTTTAAGGAATGAGTCGCCGTGTACACCAACCCAAAAGCGGCGAAGTTATCCACAAGTTACATCAATTATAAGGCTTTACCTACTTTTGTAATTAATATTATTGATGTTAACATTATGAGCAACTCAGAAGAGGGCCCAGAAAGAAAGATCATTTCATACATGGGTCGAAGATTTGTTCTTGATATTGGTTAAAAGCAGATGTTACAAATAGGTGCTCATGTTTTAGCTCAACTTGCCTATAAGCCAGGCCACGTTATGTAGAGCAGGATTTTCACCGAAGGCATAATAAGATTTATATATTTCCGTCTCCAACTATGGCCAATTCTTTGTTATCTGTCCTTCTTACCATTGTTGTCGCTCACGACCATCGTTAATCATGTAGAGTCTGGTGACCATTCGGTGAAACTCAAATTACTGGAGACGAAACAAGGCCATAAGGACTTAGTTAAGTATTTGCTCCGCCTCCAATACATCAACTTTTTTTTCAACTGGCATTGTGCAACTTTAACAAGGTGACGTGGAAAGCGCCCAAACATCACCGACACCTCATTCAAGATCAATGGGCAGTTTTTAAATTACTCCTCCCACCCCTTCCCTCCAATATTCGTAACCAATACGGCTGCAAAAAACCATGAAAAGAAATGATAAATCTAAAGGAAGCGAATGGGCGCACGCAATGCAGATAAGGAAAGGTGCTTAATGACGACGCTACCAGGGATAATCAAGTCTTGTAGAATTCGGTTTGAATATGGCGTCGGAATAAAGCGTAGAATTTCAACCTTAGTGTCGTCGGATTTCTAGTATCCTGGTGATAATTTTGCAAACCCCCCTTCCACTAATTTGTCATGAACACGTAGCATGTCGAAGACGACTGAAGAAACAGTCGTCGGCGGCAACCACTTGTCAAACTCTCAATCTACAAGGTTCTACCCAGAGGCGTTAACCTACCAGTGCGCTCAAATTCCCTTACGAATTTAAAAATCCGCTTAGGCATAAAATAGGCCCAGAGCGACGGCTTGTGCCGAACCCTCCCATCGACAGTAAGGGGATGCAAACGAAGACTATTACCCGGGTCCGATTCCAAGGTGAAGGACGACGGACACCTTACCATATCCAAAGGGTTATTTACCCAGCCAAATAAGGGACGGTTGAAAGGACAAATTTTCAACAACACTCAACACACATACATTAGCAACAATAAAAAGTACTGCTAAAGGAAATAGGATAAGGGAAGAGTACGGATGTGCCTTTTCCCTGGCGTGTGGATGCAGTACCAGATGCAATGACCGAGGATAAGCAGCATCAATAGTCTTCGCACGCCGTGGTATGCAAACGAATGCTCTAGTCCACGTCCATATCCTCACCAGCAGGAGCAGCAGATGCTGTTTTAGCTGTCTCACCGCCATTTGGAACGTTTCCGGGAGCCTTACTCGTCTCAGGAGCGGGATTGCCCATGCCATCCATCGACTCTCCAGTGGTCTTGGAACCACTTACATTTGGGTCGATCGGGGGTGGCGGAGGAGCCGGCTTCGGTCTCGAAATTATCGGATTACATACATTTTCAAGGTCCTACAGTGCGAGAAATAAAAAATCAAACTGGACCAAGGTAATCCCGGTTGGCTTCAATGAAAAGTGCGACAGAGGAGCTGTAAAAGATAGTCATCCGCTCATGGTACAGATCAGTAAAAAGCGCAGAGCAGATGACCAAAAAGACGTGCTCCTCAACAAGCGGAAAACGGACAAAATATAAACAGAGAGGCGACGCAGCTACCTTAACAGCCGTGTAAAGATCAGCTACGAAAACAGTCGGATCCGAAGTCGATTTAAGTTTCCCAGAGGTCTCCAAAAAGACATCGAGACGTTGCTGCTTTTCTCGTAACGCATTTTCAACCTTGGCCATGTCCTCCTTCTTCAGATGCTGGTATTTTTCGTCGCCAGCAGCATAACTCTCCAATACCACCCGAATTTTCTAATCAAGAGTAGGACTTATAAGAAACCATTTCTGAAGAATAAGACAAAACAAAAAACACAGCTAACACGCAAACCTCGCACGCATTGGTTAGCGCATTAACTGCAGAAGGCCGATTATCAAACTCGGTATAGCGCAAATAGTACCGGTCGCCGACTTGTTTAAGGGCATCAAGACGCTTTGAATTAACTGATTTTTTGGCGTCCACACCATCATCGTAAATCCAGTCTTCAGTTTCAGTAAGTAACTTTCTGAAGGAATCACGTTCCGTTTCCGTTGTGTGTTGGAGTAAGCACGTCTCCAACTTGTCCCGCATCTCGTACACATAAGCCTCCAGGGTGTTCTTCAAGTGCTGGCGTTCCCTTTCGACCATATCACTTTGGTTCAATTTCGCCTAGCAAAAAAAGAAAGCTACCCATTGTTTATCCACTGTTGGACAAAGTGTAGAAGGATTTCAACGATGACCAACCTGGAAATCGGTGAACTCAAGCAACTGTTCCCGGGATAGTTGGGAGGTTTTCGCCTCTACCGGGACATCACGGGGTCGAAGAACAATTTTCTTCTCAATTTTCGTTTTGGGTTTCCTAGGCGGATGATCTGTAAGAGAAGTCTCAGTCGCAACGGACGGGACATTTGAATCGAGAGGGGGTTCGGACGTTTCCTCCATTTTTGGCGATTGTCCATCAGTTTCCATTTTTTTGCCGGCAGCATTTACATCAAGAGATGTCTCCATTTTTGATTCCTCAATTGGAATTTCAACTTCTTTTTCAACTCTATCCATAACTGTCGCGTTGGATACCGTAAATATTCCATTAGAATTCATGCGCATTTTGACTCGAACTTCACAGAAGTCGCCAGGAGGCGTAGAAACGATGTCGGTGATCGTGAAAGATCCAATTAGAGGATTGCAGATATGCAGCCGTTCCGGGTGGGTGTAAATAGCCGTTAATGTAAAATCATTTTTTCGGTAAAATTTGATCTGTTTGGAAGCAGGGAAGTTGGAGAAACACATAAAGAGCTCAGTAGTGCTACCTTTAGCGACCTCACCGGCGTCCTCGCCTTTAATAGCCTCAAGTGGCTCGTCGGTTGGTTGCCATTGGAGAGAAATAGAATAGGGGCAAGCGTCAACGATCGAAAACTCTCGAACTTTGAAAGCCGGTGAGCAAATAGCCGCCTAGAAGAAAGACAAGTGTCAAAACAAAAAGCCAAATATGACAACGTTTTCAGGTGAAACCATACCTGGAAGGCACAACCACGCGCCACTGCTTCATCTGCATTCAGAGTAGTACTACCCTCTTTTCCAAACACTTCCCTCACCAACCTCTTGACGGCAGGAATACGTGTGCCACCACCAACAAGTTCAACCGAGTGAAGTTCTTCTGGCTTCAAACCTGAAGAAGTTAATACCTCTACCATTGTGCCCCTAACCCTGGAAAGTAAAGGTTCACAAAGAGACTACAAATTAGTTTAAAAAATCGATTCCTACCTCGAAAAACTCTCGCTTCATTTTGCAAGAAATATCCGTATCATTCATTAAACACTCTACGTTAATCGGAATTTCCGTGGAGTTTGTGCTCATAACTTTTTTCAAACGCTCACAGCTCGTCAAAAGTCGTACCCGAGCTTTCGTACTTGTCGTTACCTTCAGTTTATAGCGTTCCTCAATCTCCTTTGCAAGGTGATTAAATATACACACGTCGAAATCCCGACCACCAAGACAGGGATCGAAGGCAGTAGAAATGACCTTCATTTTGCCATAGTTGAAAGCAACAATAGCAACTTGGAGGTTGGAATTTCCTAAACTGACAAAAGCGACGTATCTCGGCGATTGGTCGACAGGTGGCAAATCCTTTTTAGTAAGACCATAGGCGATACCGACTAAAGATCAAATGAAAAGACTCGACCTTACTTGCGGTAGTTTCGTTCACAAGTCTCATGCAATTTAGCCCAGCTATCCTAGAAGCATCAAGGAAGGCACGACGCTCGCGGTCTGTGTAATAAGAGGGAACACTCAGAACAACATCGACAACTTTCAACCCGAGACTGGTTTCGGCAATCTCCGCGAGTTTGTGGAGGTGCATAGCGAGAATTTGTTCAGGCAGCAGAATAGTTGGTTCGCCATTAACTTTTAACTAAGATATTAATTAATGAACAGTTTGACCAAACCTTGATAGCAGCCCTGCCCTGGCTATCCGCAACAATGTTAAAAAATGTATGTTGCCGCTCAAATTTCACGAGGGGATCATTTTCCATTTTTCCAACAAGACGAGAAAACGATGTCACTGTGTTAGAAATGTTAGTGACCATTTGCTGTTCGGCGGCCGATCCCAGAAACCGCGATTTGCCGCTGAAAGCAACACAGGACCTAAGGGAATAGAGGCATTTTGTCACACTTACGGGGTGCACCTGTCACTAACTTCATTTGCTAATATTTCGACACCACCACCTTTTGCAGCCCCAATATAACTAGTGAGACTCCCCACGTCGAATCCAACAACAGCGGACGACATCACAGGCAAAAACACCGAATAGTCTAGAAGGGGGCAAAGTTCTCGAAATGGTCCGTCGTCAGCGGTTAATTAAAACATATTAATTAATGGAATGGGAAAATCTGCCTAAAAATTATATATCCTAAACAGTTGATGCCATCGCCATCTAAAAATTACGAGAAACATTTTCTGCGCGCCAAAATGTGAGCAATTCATTGAGCACATAATATCACAGTGGTTCGCACCGACGAAGGGAAAAAGGTGCGTGCTAATACAAAAGCTAGTATGTCGCAGGATGTAAAACACCCATAAAATGAAACTTGGTTGTCTCACTGTGAGAAACCTATGTCAGCGCAGCAATAATTTAAACTTGACTAGAACATAATAGCGGAAATAAATCGAACGAAATAGGTGAGAAATAGATGATTAACAATTCGATAAACAGGTGCTACTCACAAGTGTGAGCGTAACACTTTGAAATACAGCCATTGTCCTCTCAAGCGATTACAGCCGCATTTTCAATGTACACCAATGCCCTATCATATTTATTGGACAAATCAGCTGACGGGCATAACGACAGCCCAGTGGATAGCAAACTTTTAAGAAATACAATGAGCCACAAACTGCGGGAGCCTGTATAGGCAGAAAAATTTTTTCTCGCGATAAGCGCTTACACCTTGTAGAAACATATGGCATTTTACAGGGCAACGATCCACTTTTTATCTCCAAATGTCAATCATTTTGGGATAATCATGGCATTTTGAGAGGCTAGACGAACTTCGTGCAGAGACTCAAGAAGGGTCCACGTTGAAGTGTCGCCTAGTCCGCACTCGACAGTCGCCTCCATTCCCCTTTTCCCACCCAAACCGACCCTAACCTTACCCCACCCCCTCTGTTGCTGTACTGATTCGCGACTAAACGGATTTTTCCAGATGTCAGGGGCATTCAGGCTGCAATTTTCACACAGCAGCCTCCGGCCCAGCTACGCGTGCACAGCCGCTTAGACTGCGCTCAACAGGAACATTTTTTGAAGTGGGGCCGTAGAGGAGCCAGAAGCAGTGGTGATAAGGCCGGTGGCGATTGTACCGTTATAGGGTTACAATCGGTGATTGGACTTGGTCCTGGCTGGGACGGAATTGGAGGCGGCTCTTCCGCTGGAACCTGTAAATTTCTTTGCACCGTGACTCGTTGGGATCGGTTTCTAGAACTAAGTGAGGTCTTCTTTTGACATGATGTCTTTGCGAATATATGGTTATATAATTTCCATCAGCCGCAGTTGTCGTCGCACCATTGTGGTGGCTATCTTACTGACCCAACAATATTCTTTATAAAAATTTACCACAATTTTTGCTCTGTTTTGTTTATGTGATTTATCTTATCTCTTCACTGAGACTTTTAATCGATTGATTCATGTTTATTATAACCCGGCTAAACACTGGTACGTACTGCTTTTTTCGTCGTTCTGGCATTGTGAATTACCTTTTTGGAATTGGAAATGCCTAAGAAGTTTGGAACCAATACAAAATCACAGGAGGCTCGCGAAAAACGGGAAGCCATTAAAGAGCTACAAAAAGCGAGGGAAGCCATGGCCGAAGAGGATGCTTACTGGATGGACGACGACAAATTAATCAATCGAAAGCTGCAGCGGAAAGTACATGCTTTTGGCGCTGTTGATTCTCTAGGATGAAAGGGAAGCTAAGCGAGTGGAGACCATCCAAAAAAAGCAGGAATTAAGGAAACTTCACGATGAAGAGATGAGCAGTTTGCAGGGATCCAAAAATAAGCCCCAATCTTCAAATGCAAATAGACTCACTCAAGCTCAAATTGCTGCTGCCCGCGCAAGGATAAACGCCCAATTAGCGGAATTAGCTCCGAAGAAAGACACAGAGAAGCCGCCTCCCCTAACCGAGAACACGAATCGCATTGTCGATGACGCTGTTGAGGCACGAACCGTGGAGGATGCTATCAAAGCTTTGAGGTATGATTTCTTTACATTTCTTGCTCAAAACCTATCGAGTGTGCTAAGGGACATCTAATTTGCAGTATGGACGATGGTAAGCCGACGGAAAAGCACCCCGAGAAAAGACTCAGAGCAGCCTATCTAGCTTACGAACAGAAAGTGCTACCAGAACTGCGCAAAGAGTACCCAGGGATGCGGCACTCACAGCTTACCCAAATGATTTTCAAGAACTTTCAGACTGCTCCCGAGAATCCGAAAAACCAGGCTCACAAGCAATACAATGAGAAGTGATTGCTTATCTTTGTACATATATAGATCGGAACCTTTCCGTGCTAACTTATTGGTCCTACTTATGTATTCTTTGTTCGATATACATTTTGGAAATTCGCTTCAACTTCGAACTTAGGGAGGGTTGGATGCAAACATTTCGCATTTATTCAACAAAACAATTTGCCGCTGGTCTAACTGAGGGAATGATATGAGAATAGTTTTAGCCTTCCCGGGTATGCTCGGGAAGTTGACGTTCAATCCTCATCGTCCGCGTCAGAACGGGGGGGCGTCCGGGTTGTCTGAGCTCCTCTTAGCTGCTGTTGCGCCTCATCTGCACTCTCTTCAAATCTCCTATCTTGGTAATCTCTGGTCGCTGTCTTGGTTGCCTGAAAGGGAGATTTATTTTAAGATAGTGGAAATATCTAGCCGGCTAACCACATCCTAGGGCTACTGAAAACCGACTTCGTGTATGATTGGTCCAGGAATGGCTGCTTGGTAAGGCAGAAAAGAGAATGCTGACTCGGATATTTCTGAATCGCCAACCGAGTCTTCCACGGGGAATCTACTTCGCCAGGGCAGAAATGCAGGTAGCCATGTTTTCTGAGACATCCCTAAGGCATCATGAAGTGCCAGTGAATGCTTCGATCGGTCGTGCGATTTGTCTCGTGTTGACGAAACTCTTGCATTTCCCAACTGTCCACCCACAGTCTTGTCGAAAGCAACATTGCACTTCTCATTTTGCGAGAAGGTATCATCTATGTAACAGTCCAACGCAGATAAACTGTTAAAAAGACCAGAGGTCGCGAAGTCTTCGCAGTCAATTATGGGTGTGTCACTGACAAATCCGAAACTGGCTTCTTCGGAACGCATTTGTTGGCGCTGTTCGTGTATCAGCATCCGCTGACGTCGTGCCGCTGTAAGCTGCTCTAATTCACAAAGAGGTGCTCCAGTCCCACGAACAGCAGACCCATTCACTATGGTATGAGATTGCGGTGACGGCGCACCGAAAGCATTCAGCCACTCTGGTGAGTAGGGCTCGCCCTCAAATCCCGCCATAGACACATCTGTACTCATTTTGGGCAAGATTAAGGTCAAATCTGCGGCAGATTTATGGCAAGAGAAGTTTATGGTATTGGCCAATTCCTGATTCTCCCCAGTTAAAGTAGACTCCATTTTAACCATCCCGTGTTTCTCTGATGAGGTGGGAAGTTGGCCTGTTGAAGAACGTCGACGTCGATGTTCCGCGTTGTCTGTACAGTAGACACCGTTGCCATTGCCACCAGGACCGAAAAACGATGCGTGTGGAATATACTGGTGATGCATGCAGCCACGGCCGGTGTAATCCGTAGAGGTGAAGGCAGAAGTAATAGGATAAGAGGAAGGATAGATAGCAGTAGTCATTGGAAAGGATGGATTGTAAAGACAAGGAGGACGAAGATTTGCTATCGGTGTAGTAAATTGTCCCCGTGGAGTTGGTAGAAGGGAGGACTGGGTGTGGGGAGAACAAGACCGTGGCAGAAAGGTGCATTGGCGATGCATTTGTGTAGCATCATTCCACTTAGTGGCAGCGCGGAAACGAAAACTGTTTGGTGGCAAGTAGCGGATCTGGCGATTGAACTCGGCAGAATTCTCCACCACCAATTTGGACAAGCCTAAGGAAAATAGAAGTTTGTCCACCGTTTATGAAAGAACTCAATATAAACTCGTAGCGAGCACTACTACTTAGGAACCCAAAACGTGAACAGAAGAACAAAACAATAACATGGGAAACGTATATAACGCGAGTCAGAAAAGTGGAGAAAGGATAAGTAGGCGTTCACCAAACAACGTATACATACGAGTAGACGTAAGACGGGGTAAGAGATAGGGACATATATTGAGAAAAATCGGAGACGACTCTAACGGGGGAAAGAATAAAAGATGAGAAGGGTTGAGAAGATAAATGAAATTCAGTCATTACATCCGTAGTAATTAGAAAAACAGCTAGCATGGTGAACACAGTTAGACGTACGGATAGCCAGATGGTTAGGGACAGAGGAGGATCCAGTCATTTTAATGGGTGTAGACATGTCTAGCCCCCAAGGGGAGTAGGAAAGGAAAAATGATTATGGGCAAGACAGTAAGCATATTCACATTAGTGTCTTACGCACAGGGCGATGGGAGAAATTCGATGGCAGAGTACCGTGGAACGGTGCATATTGGACAACGTTCTATAGATATGTATTAATGCATTTAATTTAAAGTAGTGAACGACACAGTAACGAACAAACAAACAAACATGTACAAAATGAGAACCAGCATTAGTAAAAATAACAAGTAACAGCTTTGCATTCGAGTGAAAAATAGTATGAGTAAGCGTCCACTCAACGAAGAGATAAAATTAACATCAACCATTATTTAGAGATACAGAAAACCTCAAATGCGAGGCATAATACGCCACCGGTTCAACTAAGTGTCGATTTGCACCCAACGCATACCCGGGCAAGAATTTAAGTAGCAGGTAGAATGTCCAATCAGAGGGTTTATTAACGTATATGACGTCAATTGATGAAATTGGACTTCCGACGATTCCTCCCCACTCAATACAAAGATGCCTAATGCTTTACCAAGACCATAAAAAACTTTTAACATGAGTCGACACACGGTGACATCAAACCATAACGAGGATGGATATCAACGTGATAGGCGGGTGCACATTTACTACTCAAGTAAGGGCGACCAAATGAACAATGAGAGAAATGCATAGATGTGCAAACGAAATAACAGTGGAAAGGCCGACCTCATTACTTGCATGTTAAGTCCAAAGAGGGCTAAAATGTCTGAGTTCTAGTTAAACGCGCATCGTACTACTTTCTGGGAGAAGTCGGTGTTCGCGAGAAAAAGCTATCTAACCGAACTTATTGATTCAAACTAATACTTGCTCGAGATCAAAGTACACAGTCTCATGCTGTTATAATTACGCCCGAAGATATGATGCGTAAGGGAGAAAAAAACCGATTCAAGAATACTCATACGACTCAAGAGAACATACGACACGATGTGAAGCTTGGTGTAACCAGAGGTCTGCGAGGTAATGTGATAATCATCGACGGTGCTAATTGAAGATAACAAATAAAACGGATAATGGGAGTGTAGTAAATAAGGCCTTATGAGGCACAATAAGCTCAAACACCAACAGGGTTTACACATACAAAACAACGGTTCGATAGGAGCAGCAGTTGAAGTAGTGTTGATCGAAGCTGTCCTTGTTATTTGTGTTACTTGAGATTCTGTTGTCTTAAGTTCTAACAACCAACGAAATGAATGGAATGAAAGAGCAAAATAGATAAAAGCCGTCAATCATAGAACTCACATTTACCAAGAGTAATGACAACGGGGCATAAAGATATACTGAAAGTTATCGAGGGAGGAGTGAGGGCAAAATAATGATGGTAATGTTCACAGCGCAGAAGAATTAACAGAACCAGCAAAGGAATTTGCGCTACACGTTCATACCAAAGTCATCTTGTACGACTTCAGATGTGCACACTAAAAACAGCGCAAAAGGGTTAAGGGTCGGCACCAATGGAGTAAACAGATATGAAGAAAAAACAAAACATTTACACACGTGAAATCTTTCTTTGTACTGCCGCTAGAGCTGTAGATTGTTAAAGTAATGACGAAAGAGGAGATTAACAACTTCAACTGATTAAAATGCACTGCGGAGAGAAGCCCAATAAACATTGTCCACAAGTGTGAGGAGGTTGTTGATTTTGACCTCGACTCGGCTGTCCCCCCTGAGTTAATACTTATTACGGAAAATGATCGGCCAAGGATAAAAAATTGCATTAAAAAGATTTACTGATCAAAAGGATACCAAAGAAAAACTGATTAAAACTAGTTCGCGATCCAAACAACTCCAACGCGCTAAGAATAATATGCATGACACACACAGACACCCAAATTATCTGCACATTTCTCAAATAAAACCTGAGCAGGAGTGAGAAAGAACACCTAAGAGGGTCATAATTGACGAATATACTCAAGGATATCACAATCCTCACTGTACGTAAAGGATAACAGAGAGAATCAGAAATACCATCAAGAAAGACGAATTTCTAACATGATTCAAATTCATTGGCTAAAAAATACATTTCTAGAGCAATAGGCTTCAAACAAAACATCATGAATTAAAAAAAACAGATTCAGAGAAACGCTTAAGCCAGAGGGAATAGAAAAGACAAAAAAAAACAGGCCTAACCACCTATCAGTAAGTGCATAATACGTCTACCGCAAAGGAATATTGAGAGGTAAACATACCATCATCCACAATTGAGGTCCCCTTGGCTGAACGTTGCTTGATAGTTGAACCCAGTGGAGGAAATTCTAAGTCACCTAGAAACCTTTGCGCTGCAAAAGGAACAGCAGTGGCCTCCGCTCTAGATGCACCTGTCCATACAGATGTTGGAGGCACTGACTGACTGACCGTTCCACAGACGCCTCTCTCATCTTCAGGATTAGAAGCGGCACTTGACAGCGGTTGTCGCCATTGGTCCGGAGTGCCTAGATCTGTGGGTGTTGATAATTTACGTGCCTGCCTATGCGGAAGCGGGTTTGCGACTGCAGTAGTGAGGGTGCAAGGGCGTTTAATTGACGCTGACGTCTTGATAAGTTTCTTTCTTTGTGCTGTAAAGTCATAAATTCAACGTTCACGCGGTCTTTGCAGATATAAAACTTAAATACATGACTTACATACGCAAATCTGAATCCGATGTTACCAAATATCGTGTTCAAAACTCTCGGCTTAGTTTAAAGGTGTCACGCATGTGGAAAGAAAAACTTTACACGGATTACCTTCAATTATTTCTTTCGACCCTCAAAGATCACTTGAATTCCCACTCAATAATACTATCAAATAATGTTCGACGTTTTAAGGTCATTTTATTTTGCCACCTTTAATTACACTGGAATTTCTCGGCTTGCCAGTCATTTCAGCATATTTTATAACACGATTCTCTTATTTGACCCTGAAGGGCACAGACATGTGACGCGTGTTCCCTATAACCTTGTGTTAATGCCTTTTCCCAATTTCCTGGTAGTACTCATGTACCAAACAAGCACAAACAATAGTTAAAAACATACAACGTAACTGGAAAGAAAGAAAAAATCCCCCATTTTAACAAAAATGTACCCATTATAGTTATAGATGACCTTGGATGTTAGTTCAAATAATAATGGAATAAAGAATACATGTAACACCATTAACCACTAAATTAATTCGCACAAAAGCAATCAACAAAGGATACACCCAGTGTGAGAAATAGTAGGTTCTAGAAAAACACCTCTCAGATCAGACGCGATGCACAACCGAGAAAGTCCCCACTTCCCAAAGCCGATTGAACGAACTGCACCGAAGTATTTAGGAATTATAACATCGGAGAAGTTGTCGACTCTGTCTCTTGAACTTTCTCTTGCTGCTGTTATGAATTTCGTCTCATGTTTATCGTAGTTAAGACGGCACGATAGGATCGCAAGGTAGTTAAGCAAGTGACCAAATTTAGCAATCATCATAAACAAGGATAGGGCTTATCAACAGTACAAAACCCATATCAAGCAGATTTTGTTGGAAAATGTAGGACAAGAAAGTACCTGGAATTTCGCAAGTGGTAGAATCACTAGTAATTGCCGATGGCGACTTTTGCTTGAGGCTAAAAAGAAACAAAGGAAATGGTGATAATGTCTTTCGAGTCAACAGTAAATGCAATGACGCTGAGTTCCGAGTGGTTACTTACACAGAATTTTCCCTAAAGGAGCTATATCGAGGGCCAGATAACGTAAGAGATCCCTGAGATTGTGATGGTAAGAGGTGGACATCACGGACCGCTTTAGAAGCGGATTGTTTGGTTTTTTTAACTCCGATAGTAGCAGATTCCATATCGATCGGCTCCATTGAAAGAGGAGATGGAGAGGGCTGCATAGACAAAGATAGGGTGCCTGATGCTCCTCCTGACTTGACTGAGTGCATTTTGGGACTGGAAGGTGTCGTATTTTTGATAGAATTGATAGGGGAGGTAAGAATAGTCCGCTTCTTGAGGACTGTAGTCAATTTCGGTGACGCTTGAGGTTTTCCAGGTCGCAAACTTACGGAATCACACTTGGCACTCCCACGAAACTTTAAGTAGCCCTCGCAAGTTGACCGGTTAGTCAAAGTTGTAGCGCTAATGGGTAGAAAAAGCGATTTTCGATAAATGTCAAAAAATTGGTCAAGGACCAGCTATGGCGTTAAGCCCTTGGAGTGGGTTATAGGAAAAAATGCAATCTACAATTACTACTGGTTACAGCGTATGACTATCGATGTATTCCTCACTCCTTTTGACAGAGAAAAAGGAGAGAGAACGGAGTTTATTGCATGGTACGAAGTGTCGCTTACGATATGTCCTTTTCGTCAAGGTTGAAAAGGCAGAATATGAAATTGTACAAAGTAATTTCAACATATAATGCAATAAACTATCACAACAAAATAAACATAAAAAGAGCATCCACCAGATAGCGTGAACTACTTACCCGGCACCATCACCGCTTGTTTGAGTGCTAGTTGACGATAATGACGATAAAGTCGACCAGGGTACTCTGAGTGAGGAGGAGTGTTTTATAGCCTTCAAAAATAAAACGACCAGAAGCCAAATAACTGCTGATGATAGCTGTCAAAAATTGACAGACGTTGGCAGATGTCGTAGACACTAAGTGAGGGAGAGAAAACACTTACCCGTCTAGCTTCATCGGAGGACTTGCGAGTACAGGGGGTAAGATCATTGGACTCAATTTTCTCCCCTTTTGCCCCCTGATTTTGTTGCTGAGTACGAATAAATGGAGCTTCCATAAGAGATTTGGTGTTCTTCTTCGAAACAGTTCGGTTGGGTCGTTCCATATCTATGGTTCGACCTCGGAGAGAGAAGAGAACACTGCAACCCTTGCCTAACATGACGAGACTTCGCTTCACTGACCAATAGGTGAGCCTGCCCACACAAAAAACAATCCCTCGTAAACCGCACATCAGTGACTTTGAAAGATAGCAGACAGTCCCAAAAGTCGAGTATCGCCCTCCCTGTTGACGATTCGCAATTTCAGACATCGACGATCGATGGATCCGGCGTCGGCAGATGTCATCAAAAGGTAAAGACGGAGGTTGGGAATTGTTTGCCACTACGCAGATATTCGAGTACGGGGAATTTTTACGCTGCTGTTGATCCTGACCAAAGATTGGAAGGTTGAAATTGAGGTGGAAGAGCTGAGAAAACGGATGTGGATCCTGATCCATATTCGTGTTTGTAACACTGCGAGTTGGTGCAACTGCTTGTCTACAGTTATCGTAGAGGGAAAGGAGACGGATAGCGTCAAAAGATGCTGCCACGAAGATTCCAGCTAAGTTGGAGGCGAATATAAACAAGAGGAAGGACCTAGAGAATGAAAAAGGATTTTAAGGTTAAACGCATATCAACTTTGACTGAGCACCTAATTGTGCTCACTAGTGCACACGAAGTTAATAACAAGGTGGTGCTACATGGGAATATCACGACAAAGCATAACGGGGAGGGGTTTATTGTTAGGCGGGTGCACATTTACAAGTATAGGCAGCCAAGTGAAGTAAAAAGAGGCTACTTTCTAGACGAATAATGGGACACATGCATAGATATGGGAACGCAAATAACGGAGGAAAGGTTGACGGCATTGCCTTCACGTTAAGCCCAGGCAAAATGAAGCGGGATTAATAATATATAATAAATACCCAGCAAAGTGATAATTTTTCGTACCATAAATTATCCTCAAATGGGGGTCGCGTGAGCGAGCGGTGACACAATCTGGCCAACGAAGACGAGACTTTTGCAGTGAATCTAATGGAGTCCAATTGAAAGATTGAACACTCGTCAATGGTGGTAGTGTTGCAGATGGAGGAGGAACTTTTGGAAGTCCCGACCAGCGGCTCCATCTCCGACATTCGTTTGCTTAACCACATAGACCTTCCGGAAGTGGATGCACGCAAAGATGCAAATACACAGAGTTCTACAATAATCTCGGTATGGAGAAAGTCTGGGGAATACAACACCTCCAACCATCGTTGTTCACCCGGTTTTAGCTCGAACTCACGCAGTGCTCCATCCGCAGTCTTGTGATCACTACGAGTCGGCGCTTCCGCACTATCGGGATCACAAAGTGATATGGAAAAACCGTGGAGGTAAAGGTAGCAACGTGCCCAAGTGTTGTGAGAACTCCCAGGCTGTTTGAACCCCACTCCAATAATCCAAACAGAGAGAGAACCCATATTAAGGAGGGCAATACGACGAGAGAGCACGAGGCCGGAGATGAATTCAGAGGAAAAATTTGGCGTCTCGTCTTCATTCAAAGTCCATGCTAATTTAAGGGATTGGGTAAAAATGGGGCTATCTGCATTAAGGGGGACCGATGGCTGAGAGTTCGCAGAATAATGAATTGAGTTGAAGGAAAACAAGGATTTCAGACCATCCAGGAGGCGAGTAATGGATGGACGTGGATGGATCGCGCCATCAGCACCTACAAAGCAGATATATGGCATTAGTGGTGGAGTGGGACAAGAAATAAATAAAACACGACGGAAATGAAGTCGCTATAACTGGATGTTTCCTCCTTGCCATGAGACATCATGGGGGTGGAAAAATAACGACTGGGGCAATAAAAAAGAGCACGAGAACATCCAAATTTATAGACATCGCAACATCTTCTAAGATAATGCAACCTAACGGATGACGGCGAGGCTGGACTTCATTTTACATGCCGTATTATGTTACATTTTTCTACATCACAGTAACGATTGGGTACCAGATTCCAGTGCCAGTATTTCCGGTAAACACGTGTAGGTCGTTATATACGGGCTTATTTAAGGCTGTTATTTGGACTCGGATCAAATAATCCCTTGCTCATTCATTTGTATATCTAAAAATTAGCAATTCAGTTTCTGAAAGGGATTACAATGCCGGACGTTAAGGGACAATAGAAAATACGGCTAGAAGGCTCACGTAAATGCGTAAGATGGCTTCACACAGATATTTCAAAACATATGGTGTTTAATGTCGAATCAGTAAAAGATTATACCTTCAAACTCAGGGGTAAATAGAGTTCCAATGCAAGAAATGACAAAGCCATTTTCAGTTGAAGACTACAGCTAATTGAGCAAAGAGAGTCCACATGAGAAATTTAACTTACAAAGTGATCTGAGGTGTCCCTCATGAAATACGAATGAGAAAGTACTCTCTCCAGGTAGGGAAGAGTTCAACATAGCCACTGGCACGCGACACAACGAATGATTTGTCTCACTTGACACCGCATCTGGACATAGGATTTCTCCACTCTCCGAGCGCAGATCATATCGTGCTACGTCCACAGTCTTCGACACTAGGGTATTCTCACAAAGTGAGCTAGCTAACGAGGGATTAAAGGTGGCCACTGCGTCAACGCCCAGACCCGCGGCGGTGGGAAAAGTGGTAAAACTACGACTCTCTTCCTTTGAGGCTTGGAAGGACACGGAATTAGTAGACATGAGGCCACTACGAATGCTTATTATCGCACTTTGTGTGACCGCACGAAGAAGCACCTTTTCAAGAGATGTGAGATTGTTACGAAGCAGGAGCAGGGAGGTATCGAATTTTTGAAGATAATTTTCAATGGCTGCTTCATGGAATGCACCAGGTTTAAAAGTGATTGAGTAGAGTACTTCACCTCCCTTTGGTGGAAGGACATAGACAGGACAGCAGGTAGGGAGAACAGCACTTTGAAGATTGTGATCATGAAGAAGAGAACGGAGAGCAACCACTGAACCATCAACAAATGAAGATGCATCCACTCGGGAAGTAAATCGGCCAGTTCTCTGAGAGGGGTGCTATAATATCAAGGGAAATGACAATGCTATGACCATTACAGTAACATTGAGATTACCCACGTTGACAAGCACTGTTAGTTTACCAGAAAGAATTTGAGTGCAGCTTGTGAAGGTGGGGCAGACTTAATCTAAACCAAGGAATTCAGGACGTCTAACGTTAAGAAAACGATATACCTCCATAGCAATTAGCAAGCAGAACATAAACACGGTATAGGTTGGAATTTATTCTCCAAATCATCTCTATCCCCGCTACAATAATCATTTGAAGATATCGATAATTGAACTTTGGTGATGAAACCTCACCGCAACACCCTACTTTTGGTCTCAAAAGAGCAGGTGAAATACTCATAACCAGGGGGAAAGAATGATTATAATAGGGATTCGGGATAAAGTTCCAAGTAAAAAGGCACATGCATACATTTAAGTACACATTTTAAAACATCCACAAGTGTTATCATCTCTATAACCTGACAGTCATTATATGCTATGAAAGGGATATTTTTCCTTAATAATCCTCAAAAGCTCCACCGAAATAACCACTCATTAACATACCCTTGGAAATCTAGCCAAATCTTGCGGCACATGAGCGGCACGAAATAACTCTTCTGAAAGTAGAGGCATTTGTTCCACCATCTCCGTATAATTCATGACCGCTGGGATGAGGTCATCTAGCAGAATGGGTTGAATGAAGAGGGGTTTTTGGGTGGGATTAGTAAGGATTATTCGGCACGTCACCGACTCGGTAGCAAAATTCGGGATCCGCAGTTGAGCTAGGCCCTCCGTATTACCGAACCGAAAGTCCAAGTTACACACTGAAGCAATGGAAGATTTAGTATTCAATTGCTCAGCCAAGGCTTCTTCGTTCAAAATGCGAGGCCATACGAAGTGGGCTACAAAGTGACCAATGGAGGGAACTTCGCTGCCGTGGGACTGAAATGAAAGACGTCCATCCACCTGGCACGCCTCCACGGATTCGGTATTAGATGGAACAACACCCAGTGTGATATCATGGATATGACGCAACAAAGAGCGCCAAGCATTCTGTAGTTGAGTGAAGATGGTGGCCGAGAACCGTAGGCCGGGAAGAAAGGCAATGGTGGAATTTGAGGTTGATGATCTATTCGCATGTAATAATCCTTCATTCCTTGAGAAAGGAAAGAAGTTGGTCGCCAACCAGTGTCCTCCTAATAAAATAAAAATGACTGAGGAGCGATAACGGCTCTAATGAAAAAAGCGCAAGTATAAACCAAGTTCTTCTAGCACAGAACAAAAAATGGATGCTTATAGAGCCAGCCATAGGTTGACGACATAGAAGTAGAAGCATATTAAGTAATTTATTGTTAAATTAAACCACTACTCATGTTGGTGGACGTTTCATATTTCACGAATGGAATTAATTGCAATTTCCTCAGATAACACAAATACCGGGTAAAATTCCACCCTTAAATTCACCAAATTGTACATCTAAAATCGGAAGTGGTACCCGGCTCCAAATTTCGAAATCATCTGTTTGCTGTCGGTGAGAAAAAAACAGCGACTTAAAATACGAAAGTATGTAGGAATGTCCTATTAGTAGATTGCACACTAACCTTTGAGTGATCATTACGGAGTTTGAGTGAAAAGACAGTGTAGTAAAACCACCTTTGCAAGGTAATAAAGGAGGAGCAAAGAAGGAAAAGAGATGTCGGATGAAAAAGTAGATAATTAAAGGGTAATTTTTTTAAAGATACATCGCCAAGCCATTGTAAATTGCGTATTTTGTCAACGTTAAACTACTATTTACAAAATCAAGGACATCGCTAATTTTTATCAACTTTTTTGGTGCCATTCTGATTTAATAGCAATACTTACAAATTTTATAGATAAATAAAGAAACAATTGAATTGAGAAAGATTACTTGTCCAAATAAAACCAGAACTTCTGATTTTGGTGGCGCACCAACATAAAACTACAACAGCATAAATACGTTTAAAGTCTAACACAACCTATAAAAAAGTAAAACGTGTAGTCCGCTTCATCACGAATACCGTCTATCATAATAGCAAGAAACGAAGAAAGTATAAATCGCACTAAAGCCAATTCTTTATAGGGAGGCGAAATTTAGGTATAATGCCTTAATTATAGTGACCATCGACAGGTAAACAATTTTAAAGGTCAATCTACTCGTCTTTCCATTAGCAGTTCTTGGATTACATTTTCTCAAACACCAACAAAATGGCTACTCAACGCGTATGTTGTCATAGAATTTAAGGAGATATAACTCCATCAGAACCATTATCTACACACTTTTAATCAGCATCGAGAAAGTAAACCACGCTTTAATACTTTTTGATTCACCTAAGCAAGGTATGCCTCCGGGATATGTTGAATGCTGATAGAGACAAAGGAGGCTAGATGAAGTTGAATGTTACGATTCCACTTGAGTACTTCGAATAAGTTACCAAATTAAAAAATCTCAAGTAAGGAAAAAAATTGAGTTCATACCTTTAGGACTACCAAGTTCAAATCCGGTATAGCATAGTAGAGTATCGCTATCATCAGTCGATGCTGTATTCACTGCAAGAACATCTCTGCACCCTCTAGAAGAGTCGAAAGATACTAAACCAATCAAGGTGGTCCGCCGGGACTCAACCCTAACTGATGCGATTTCAGTCGAACCTAGAAGGTCAACTCTAAGGTTCGGCACACGACCAATGAATCGAAGGTTAACCGAAGTCAAATCGATCGACTTAAGTAGGCTATTGTGTACTACGAGACCCCGTGAGGTTTGTTTACCCTACAAAATACAAAATGACACTTGGTTAAATGCTTCATCTCCATAATATGTATTAATTCAGGTGCATTATTAGATTTTACAGACAATCAAAAATTAAAATAAGCTCTTTTACTTCAGTGGAGAGGTAATCAAAGGTAATTACCAAGACCTCAACAATATTTACTCTCAAGGCACTTGGCCCAAAATTTAGACCTACTATGGAGATCAGAAGCAGTGCCCTATTTCATAACAAAAACGCAAAATAATTATTCAGTTAAGTAAAGTGGGTCTAGTCATTACCGGAAAAAGCAAACCCAAGTCGAGGACGGAAGGTTGCATTGTCAATGCCCCAACGGAGATAAGAAACCTCAGAAGCTTAGAAGTAGGCTGGATAAAAAGGAAATGTCGGGTAGACTACACGGAAATACTAGTAAAAACAAAAATTAAAACTGCAAATAAGAGGCTACGAAGGACTCACCACAAAATTTGTTTCAACTGTTAAAGTCCATTGAACAGAAGAATTAACTTTCGGTAGTATGGCATTAACTGAAAAATGAATCCAATGAGAGGGTTGAAGTGTCAACTGAAAGAAAAAGAATGCAATGAATGAAAATATGCGAAACATAAACCCGAGATTCTCCCATAAGATAACGCGACTTAACCGCCCTAAATGGTGTCAAGTGCCAAAGGAGGGTGAGGTACAGAAATCAACGCAAGAAAGCAAAACAGAATCGTTTCTACCTTTTATAAAAAGAAAAACGGTTCCCCAGCTAAATATTATCGCGTGGAACCAGGGTGACAAAATGCAAAAATTGTCAATACCAGAGGGGAAGGAAAGGGGGGACGCCATAACTATTCACCTTGTCATACAATGCTGAGACGAGTTGCGCTATTAACCTTATTATAAATTAAAACGTATATGCGCGTGACAACTTCGATAAAAAATGGAACGCGTAATTTGGTACGATAAAAGAAAAATTTTTTCAACCATCCTGTACACCTGAGAAAAATCGGCCGCATTACCACACAAAACAAATTGGAGAGAACATCCCTTTACTCAATGTGGTTGAAAGCAACAATCCAACTTAATGAGGTATGCGTCATTACCTTTGAGGCGCATCATTTAAGTAATAATATCGTGAATCTACTTAACTAGGCAGATAGATATCACAAGCTTAAAGATAGGAGCTCAAAGTAAGATCTCAAGGTAAAAGAGGCTTTCGATTAGCTTGACGACCACACTCGCCAGAGGAAATGGATGATAGGAAGGGAGAGAAAACAATAAACTCGTAAGAGACACCAACGAACCTGACAAAGTCGTGAGGCTAGTTCTGATGTACACATTAGTAGTCAAATGAAACCAAAACCAAAATATTGGCAGTTAATAAAAAATACGTATTTGCGTTTGCTTTAGCTCACCGAATCAGAGTTACAATTATGCACCGACACTGAGTTGATCTCAACCTCAGAATGGAGGTGTTCTTGATGACAAAAGAGGCCCGCTTTTTGGTGAATACGAGCAAGATTCACACACTGGCTTCCTGCAGGCCTGTCCACACGTAATCGTTGAATCTCCACCTAAAAGCTCCAATTACCGAGTGATGCAAACATTTGGGGTAATATGCACATTAGGGAAACGAGTGTGCTAACTCCCCAAGCCTTAATGGATGCACGCTGGTTACCAGCCTTGCGTCAATAAAGTATATTAACCTTTTTATTTTAGTCGGAATTGCGGAAACATAGTAACACGTCCTTTATCACGTTGTGATGGCCTTCAGTTACACTCAGGTGTATGATACAAAGTGACAGCCCCTAATTTAAAGCACAGCGACATGGCAACGGGGTGATGACAACGATCTGCCTAAATTACAAAAAAACAATGTGATAGCAGGACAATGAGACACTTAAGGGGGTGCGTGGGTGATCGACTTTCTAGAGTAAAATGAAAAGTAAGAGGAACTAAGTTAAAAACAGTAGCTACTATTGTGGTTTCTTTTGTGCCAGGAAATCTTGTAGAAAACAGAAAAACGCACACTAAACTGTACTTACTGCTACAGGATTTGGGTTTGAGATAAAAAAATCCAGTATGTGCTGGCTGTCAACTTGCAAGGCTCAAAAGTCAACACTTCATTCGAATTTTCGGCATTGGGAGATGAAATCTATTAATAGGAATCAGATTTAACTCAAAGGGTTACTCTTACATCTTCCTACCAGGGCAAAAAAGTTCTCGTGGCTCAAAGGAAAGCGAGAAAGTACCTTCAATTTAGCGTCGTAGATACTCAAACGAACAGAGAATGAAGAGGCATTTGTATAGAAGGTGAGGTTGAACGATGTTGTTTTACATTCAAAAGCCGCCTTTCGTGTAAAACTCCGAAATGTGATGGAGAGATTTGCTGAAGCCGAGGGGAGTAGATACTCAGCTTCGGAGAGGCCGCCGATCTGAAAGAAATCATGCCTCTCCATTATACATTCCCTAATTGATCAATATGTGTGTGTGAACTAGACAATGACAATGAAAAGCGAATGTTACAAAATAATTACATCCAAAGGAACTGAGGTGATCAACTATGAATTTAGGCATGATAATTCTGAAAAAGTACTGATTTATGGGGACAAAATTCACGCTCATTCATAGGGTCAAGATTGGAAATGCAACAAAGTGCGCAAAGTACAAATGCAATAGAAAGGTTGTATTGCTTTCATCGTTAAAATTAATGTGAATGAAAAAAAACAAGTAGGCGGAAAGAAAGCTGTTCAAATGATATTAATCTGACTACTGGACTGTAGAAAATAG
Organism: Dipylidium caninum; assembly: GCA_017562135.1. Classification (NCBI taxonomy): domain Eukaryota; kingdom Metazoa; phylum Platyhelminthes; class Cestoda; order Cyclophyllidea; family Dipylidiidae; genus Dipylidium; species Dipylidium caninum. The sequence goes on along the minus strand of QEYB01000282.1, from coordinate 247,310 downwards.
AGAAATTCCTGAATTATTATCAATTCCCGTAGAAATATTCAGTGTCGACACAATGGTGATCAAAGGGCTACCATAAGAGAGATGTCTATGAGTTTTGTGTAGAGCTTAGAAAGCAACAAAACCAACTGCGAGCAAAGAATGTGAAACGCAAAATAATTGATTAATTCCAAGTCTTTTATACACTGCCGATTGTCAGTATATCAGGTTATAAATAACAGGTTTGACCCGGCATCATCGACGACACTTACCATACAGATACTGAGTAACAATGTAAAATTACAGGGATAAATTGCAAAACTATAGTGGGAAATAAAGTTGAGTTTTTTGCGACTATATAAATCATTGTATTCTCATTACCAATAGTCTAATAGTGAGCTAATAGTGAGCACTTTATTTGCAAGTACAGGTTCGCACCAATAAAGCATTACAATTACTTGCCTCGTAGATGAGATGGAAGTTAGTGTTAGGTAATGAAGCAAATATTAATGCCTTGTCTGGTCGAATTAATTTAAAGTTACCTAAGGATAGGAAAGTTCCTATGTTAATAAATCAATGATAAACTTCTCGGATAGAGATTAGGCTTGCCGAACTGATAATACTCAAATTCGACTTCATGGGCTTTCGGGATAAAATTAGATAGGGGGGAAGACAAACAATCCTTTTATTACCTCGAAAAGATCAGCATAGGTTTCGGGTAATTGAAATCCCAAAATTTTGAGTGGAAATTCAAAGGTATTTCTGAAGGTGATCACCTTGGCGATCAGTGCATGACCCTTTTCAACCAGGTGGTCCAGGTGTCCACAATAAAATGCCAATTCTTGGTAACTAAGCTCCAATGTTCTAAAGTTACAAATATAATGCAATATTTACACCATCCTATTTCTACTTCTCAGTGTTAAATGGGCTTGGATATTAAATAGTCGTCATTGGCAAAAAAATATAAGAGCACGAAAGACAATTGAAATTATTACTCATTTTCTCCTAATGTCAAGAGAGCAGAACTCGATTGGAGAGTAAATATAAGGGAGGAAAAAACAGTAAGGTTGCTCGGAACACACCCTGGCTGCATAGATGCCCTGCACGGATTAACAATAGGGGACGCTTCTTTTTCTACTCCAATTATCCCAGGGACCACACCAAACTGATCGACAGCAATCGCTAAAAAGGGAAGTGGAAGCCTGGATGATAAGTTAACGCATATACACAGAGAGTTGCCACACAGTTAATGGTAACGCCACTGTCGAACGTTAATGAGGTATGGGATCTCAAGAAAGTAGCAGCCTTTCACACATCCGAAATCAATGACAACTACCAGGAAAACCGATCGGATGCCTGAATGTTGTCTCAAAAGGTGAAGGTAAGAAAGGCCGAAGAAAGTGAGCACCGAGGTTATAGTACTCACCTGAATGTATAAATGGTAATGGACTACTTTCGAAAGGGGTGATCAGGCTTGAGTAAATACAAATATGTTTGTAATCACAGTGATTTGACGAAATTTGCAAGTAATAAGAAGCAAATATTAAAGGATCTATTAATTAACACATGCCTAAAAGATACAAAGTACACAAGGCCAAAGATATCATCAGGCACCATTCAAAAAAATGAAAAAATACTTAAGATGAATATTCGAGTAATAGTTTTACCTCGGCAAGCACAACAAATCCAAACAATTTGAAAACCTCGGTGCAATCAGATAGTGATATTTTGATGGCATGGGAAAATGTTGCATTACGACAAAAGAATGCATTTTCTAGTTCAAAACGATAGCTATAAGGAAGAATTAATCCTTCTATCAATCCAGGGGGAAAAATTTAAAACATGTTCTAGTAAATGGGAAGGAATATAGCTAAAAAACGTACGGTTTAATGAAATAACTGCAATTTCTTTTCCAGAGGTTGAACCATTAGTGAAAATTGCAGAATTGTAAGATATGTTAAGACAACTTTCCGTATCAATTGTGTCCACCTTCGTGGGAGAAAAAGTAAATATTCAAAATATAAGAGTAGAAAAAAGTAAAACAATAAGAAGCCAGCTTACTTGTAATTCAGATTGAACAGACATATGATTAAAGCTCGTCAAATGAAATTGTCCAGATGAATCAGAATACAGGGAAACACTGAAGCAAAAGCATTCTTTCCGTCCATTAAAGGAATTGGCTAAACAAAAAATCAAAGTAGGTGTAGCTTCAACTCACGGCAAGTGTGAAAGTGCAGTTCAAGTGGAAATGGGAAAAAAGTATGTTTTGGAGAGAATCGCCATAAAATAGCAATCGTCGATGAACTTTTTGACAAAGCGGGATACTTTGATAATCCATTCAACAAGGGGCAGATTCCGGGAACAAATTCATTTGTTTCGGAATTTAAAGTCGAAACTGTTAAGTTAGATAAACCACGTCTAGGCTTGTCTAATAAAATAATAAAATTTTGGATCCGCCAATCTGAATTTTGTTGGAGGCGAATAGATTTGTCCGATAATAAAAAAAATAGTTGATTTTTGTCGTTATTTGCAGCGTTGAAAGAGCGCAAAGGTGAGTGATATTCCTATAATGAGAAAATCTTTTTCATGAATGGAAATTGAGTAGACAAAAACTAAGTGAATATGTTACTCTCATCGCAAATGAAGTTAGATTTGAAAAAAAATTGAAGTAGAAAATGCTTACATAAAGACCAAGACGGTTCGCCTTCAGTGTAGGCAAACCACAATTGGTTGACGTTAAAAATGCGCACATACTTTTTTAAGAAAGAATCCAAAAGGGGGACAAACCTTACACTTGACCAATCCAGGATTTAATGGCGAGTACACCTCAAATTTCGTACCCTCCAATTTGTTAACAACTAAAACCAAAGTAATAGTTGTGCCATGTAGTGGTCCAAACGCCTATCACAATAAGATCACCGAAAACGTGAACTACATACAGCAGCATTTGTCGGCGTGGACAGCAATGTAAACGATGATATTTGGATAGACATACAGTGCATAGGTTTGATCAGAGACGTAATCATTGGAGTAAAACCTTCAATCGTTGGTATCGAAATTTTCCTAAGAAATAAAACAGTATAACTTAGACTAACTGATGAGTAAAATAAGCATGGCCAGGAGTGATTGATGAGCTTGAAACATTGTGCGTTTCACTATGCATGTTGTTCCACGACCAGAGTATTTGTGTAGTGTTGACAAAAATATCTTCGGATAAGGAAACACCTCTCTAGCAAAAAATCACTCTTCCAGAAAAACACTACCCAATAGGTAACGCCTCGCATATGGACATCATAAGCTACGTCGCACGGAACTAAAATGTTAATACGCGAAAAGAAAGCTACGAGAAGTATCCTGATATGGACATTGCATGAACACGTTCACAGTAAACAAAACGATGAGCCAATAACTATATTGCAGGAAATTTCCCCGAATACGCATACCTAGAAGATTATTTGCTCGCAACTATAAAATACTATACCAAGTGGACGTGAATTGCCGAAAAAGGGAATGACAGCAGGAAAATGCTGGAGTTTTGCTTGACAGAGTTATACAGATATACGCCTCAAAATGGAACGATACGGTATCCCAGACCAAAGTAATCACGCTGAATCCCGCGCGATGGAAATAACTCGACAAAATGCACCTACAAATTACGAAGCGATGGGGTGATTGGTTAGGACGTGAGGCGTTCAAATCTTCCAATTCAATTGGATGAAGCAGCCATTATCAAGGCCGTTACATCAGAGACCAAATTCTACACGATTTGAAAATATCACTTTCATCAAATACAGCGTCAGAACATTGCTGTCTTCACCGACAAATGTTGCAGTTAGACTGTTTAATCTATGGTTCAAGAAATTAATTAATATTGGGTTGCACTCTAAAAGCCATTAAATTAGCAGAAGTTGGGTGAACGAGTTAGTGATGTCAAAAATCCGAAGGGAGGTACATAATCAAAAACTTTACAAGTCCATTATTAACCAGATTTTAAAAAGTTGACATCAAATAAACTACCGCTTGTGGCACTCCCCATCAATTCCCACTAAAATCACAACGATCGAATAATCTAGCCTCACAAACTTTACGGCTAGTCCGGGGAATCGAAAAAAGTTTTATTAGGTTTTCGCTCTTATACTCACAATTTCAACGCACTAGTAGAGTCACAATCAAGCGGTAGCGATATGTGCATTCATTTGTCCTTTGCCAGGCGACACAATAAGCATAAAGACGCTCTTTCTGCACGATCTGATGGTAGGATGTTACCGTTTCTTTGGTCAACGCACACTCACTAACACCTGGAAAAACATGTTAGGATGTTAAGTTACACGGTGTGTGTAGAGAAGAAAATACCAAAGAAATTCGTTTTATAAGTGACGGCTCTCGTATTAGACACAGGAATCCCAAAAAACATTATATATTAAGTAACATACTCAGCAAACCATAAACAATTGGACGCACTTTTCCACAAACACGCGTAACCGACTTTTATTAATCGAATGGGAAAAGGTGAAAAATTTTGATTTTGTTGCGACAACTAATTTTGACCTATATCTTCATTGGTCTGTTTGGTTAGCCATCTTTCCGTATGGTGCATATACGAAATTCCTCCTGTTTTTGTTAATATGCTTCGCTACATGCGGATCCACTGAATGGTGCAGAAGAGTGAATGAGAAAAATCGCATATGGAAATCTTAATTCTCGAGCGAGTGGGCGACTCAACGAAGACTCACACCATTTTCTTGCATCCTAAGCGAAGGTTACGCAGTGCAATATAAGTAGAAGACTATATATGATGCATACTGTCGTCATGGCTAAGTAATTGCCGCACTAAATCAAATCTATTAATTAAATTTAAGCAACTGCGGCGATGGCAGGTCGGGTTAGTGAGGGCGAACAACGAGAGGCGGGGTGTTTTTGTTTGGTCGCGTGACTTATCCTTTAGGCTTTTCTGATTGGGCTTATTTACGTCGTGGCGGAAGGGCAAATTTCTCTATTGATAATCACAGAATCGTTAATAATCGTTTTAATAGATGCTCCCTTTTCAGTTTAGTATCCTTAGAAGTGGGAATACCCAGTTGCCTTGTCACACTGCCCTTGATGGCTTCTTCCGGTTAAAGTTGACGAATATTGCGTTCATTGGTTCTTTAACACCGAACCAATGTTACACATTCTCTATCCACTTTAGATGATTGAGATGAAATAGGCTCATGTTCTCATTCTGTTGCTTTAGGTCTTGCCGTACCCTTAATTCTTCAACCACTCACACTGCGTAACTTGACGACTTCTCCTGTGACTGTCAAGCGCATCATATTCCCCTCCATTCTCCGCGTAATAGCTTGTTATTATTGTCGGAAATTAGTCGTTTCCATCACTCCCTTCTTCATGTGCCTCCACGCATACATTCAGTTAACCCCAGAGACGTCTTTCCTCTTTTATATGGGTATACTAAACGTTACCTATCCTCTAGTCGTAGTCTCCGCCTTCTCCCGTCTGTTCGATCAACTCGAACATTTTAAGACTACGAAAGACGCCGACGCCCATACAACCACTCAAGTTCGTGTCTCCTCATTTTTTAGGGATAAACGGCCTCGTTCACGCTCGAGATTTCGTCGCTAAAGTGTTCTGTTATTCCTCGTAACATGGAAACTGTCGATCACAACAACCTATCTTTTGCCTGTTGATTTAATAAATTACTTAATTGAAATGAGTGAAGGATTGTCAACTGATAGCAAAAAATTTTCATGAACCAACTGAAAAAACAGTCCAAATTTGGGAAAACGCAACCAAAATGAGTATAATAAGTAGAGTATATAGCATGAAATAAAAATTAAAGTATGGTAATCGGAGGTCTTGTCGCACAATATTTCACCGTTATTGTTCTAGCTGCTTCGCCAGACTTGCCAAGTTGTTCAAGACTTCACGAACTGATTCTAGAGTGTCGGCAAAAAAAGTATATTGTCGCAAAAGCCATTATAAGGCTCGCATAAAGAAAAAAGAGGGGAGCAGACAACGTAGTCCATTTCGGGAATGACTCTGATCAAACGAGGAAATGCAATTAGTACAATCTCGAGAGGAGTCAACTAAGTGCAGCGTGGGATCAACCTCGAATTGATGTGAACAACGACGATAGCGAGAGATTCTATGGAGTAGTGTGGGAATATCAACTAGTCCAGTGGAGATATTACATGCCAACAGGGAATCATAGGTTTGGGTGAATTCGAGACCGCAGTACGACAAGATATCGTTACGTAAAGTTTCCTAAGGCAAAGGTGGAGACAACGCTGAATAAACATTAGATTTTAGAACTTTTGAGTAGTGAAGTCTTTTACAGGCTTTCTCAGTATTAGAACCCACGAATCACCTTTACGCAAGCCAAGTTCAGGAAGTCGAGAGGATTAAGAACAGAGATTGTAGGGAAAGGGGAAAGAGGAGTTTTTTTGCGAACATAACCATTAAATTCGGTTGCGTTGGTTTAAATATTGAGATGACCTTAAAAACGGTCCACCTTGGAAACACCTTTTATCAGCAAATTTTGCGAATTCTGGAGATACACCTTAACCACGAAACCAAACGGAATGTTAGAGAAGTAGTTTTGGTTCGACCAGCGTGTACACAGTAATAAAGCAAAACAGGAAAAGGACGTAGTGGTGGAACGGCTGACGTATATCACTTAATTCCCGATAACTGGATATACAGGCTGTTGGGACGTGAAGCGTAAATTAGGAAATATAAAGGCGAAAGAGAGGAGGGGGAACAGTAGCGGTTTGCATTATCAAAATTATTTTATCGCATTCACGAGTTTCATATGCAGTCTAACGTTAAAATCGACTGACATAAAGCGTCTAGCAAGTCGTTTGATGCTTCCTTACAAATAAATGTAATACGAGTTTTGTTTATCTGATTTCTGCGCTGTCTTTACAATTTTTTAATTAAGCCATTGGAAGGCCCAGCGAACTCACTTATTTGATCACCTGACAAGGTTTCGAGTATCGGTCTTTCAGATCGTGGTTTGCTCTCCAAACAATTGGCTTTTGGGACAATGGCCGCCGTTTCCTCAGACACGAAATTAAACGGAGGTTCATGCTGGACAAATACCTCACTGGGACGTAGATAAGAAGGCCTGTTCACCGGGAATATTAGCGGCTTGAAAAGTGACTCACGAGCCGATTCTTTTTGGGCATCCTTCAGGTGTGCAATTTTTTCTTTGTACTCCGATTCCAGCGCCGACATCTTCAAAATAGAACAAACAGAGAAGGCAATGACCGCATAAGTTATGACAGGGTGGAGCTTAGATTCGTTTGTCTCAGAATGGGATAGTTTTAGGGTCAGTTCTACTCTGCACGTTTGATATTAAACATCGGAAACGATGAGAATACTATTGCTAGAAATGCGTGTGCATCAATTGCTAGCGAATTTGGACCTAAATAAGGATTAAATCATTTTATCATAATGCTTTAGAGAAGGGTAGAACGTATTCTAATGTAGTTTTTCCAGCTAATGAGACATCAAATGGGCTATTGACTCAATAAAACCAAGCACAAATATCATCGAGCAGTGACTAGTTAATTAGTAACAGGGAAGCACATTTTAAGGCAGCATTCGCAGGAAACTAAGGCGGTTACGAAGTACCTGTGTTTCCCTCTCGTTTTTCACCTGCATCAGCATCCGCTCTGCTCGCCGTGCGGAAATAAGGACTTTGGCAAGATCCGATTTTGTATTGTTTAACTCCGTCTCAAGTTTCAATTTTTCATTTGTAGCCTCATACAAAATTCGCTTCTGGTCAGCCTCAAGGCTTGTCACTCGTTCTTCTGCTCTTTGTAACGCCTAAAAAGCGGAGGCAAATCGTATTCAGTGGGTTTCTGAGTGACCGGTTGTGCGTCCATCATGGCGTTCTCGATGTAGTTTTGGGTATGCTACACAAGCCAGTTCTTACGACAACCCGAATATATCTGAAAACCTGCAGGTGAGAGAATCCCTCCCCCAGTTATGTAAGCTAAACTTTTTCAAGACCTAATTCATTGTTGAAATCGTCAAAAAAAACGAGAAAACTAGGTACCAAGTCTCAACAACAATATAAAGAGAAATACAAGGTCATTAATTTGGCTACTAAGGGGAACGTTTAGTTGGTATGCCTACCAGATTCTTTTCCCTTAATGAGTTTTCCAAATCGTTTACTTTCTCCTTCAAGAAAGCTATTTCGTGAGCATCTGCAAAAGACATGAATCCATTTTGTTAAAAAAATAAACATTCTATAAGCACCCATGAAAACTGTTACATACGCGTTCTTTTCAGGTCATTCACCTTCATACGAGAGTCTTCTGCATCTATCAACAATCTTTTCGATATGGAGTCCCGATCCGCAAGAGCTAAGGCCAACTCGCTTTGAGCGGTCACTACAAGTTCCTTTAAGCGTTCCAAATCATTAGGCAGGACGGTGTTGATTGCTGGAAGGCGAAGGGGACTGGTAACTTGTACACCACAGCTAACACATTCCATCCCCTGCTCAAGAGTTCCTTTACGGGAAAGCAAGACTCGAACTAAAGGGAGCCGTCCATTTACACACTGCAGACGTCGCTCCAACCGACGAAGGCGTCGCATTAGTGAAGAAGAGTTGGTGTCTCCATCGCCTAAAAACGTGCGACTCCACTGCTCATTCATGGCGATTAGCTCAGCATGGAGCTTGGTCAGCACCGACTTTGTGTAATCAGTAAGGTAGGCATTAGAATTGTTGGAAATTTGGAGACGATGGTTAATGCGTTGGATGTCCTGATAGTACTCCTGCAAGTGCATGGTGTTAAAGAAAGGGGATGGTGATATTTAGACGTGATAGAGTATTGACCGAAGGTCCAGTGCTCTAACATGGTTTTGCTTGGAATCGACACTAAAATCAGGCTTCTCAAAACCCAGCTTATCGGAAGTAATCGAGTACATTTCAGGAGATTTACCGATACAGATGTGAGCAAACATTTCCCTGCAGTCATTAAAAACCGCACACGATAAATCACAAAGTCACCCACTTCTGATTTTTTGACGGTCGCCTTTAAAGCAGCAGCTTTTGAAACGAGTTTGCGGTTAAGAATCTCACTCTGGACTTGCAGACCTCTCAGCTCCTCATCCTGTCTAGTGAGTTGAGTTTGAGTGGCCAGCCCCACTTTGACACAAATTTCATTGTGGACGGCTTTTTCAAATAAGAGCTTCATTACTTGGTGCTGCCATGCACGAAGTAAGCCATCATACGAGTGGGTGGAGCTGTAAGATAAAGGAGGAGGAGCATAAACACATCCGCCCATCCGGCTTGACGTCAGCGTAACAAAGCTTACCCTGCAGATACAACTCTTTCCTGAATCTGAATGATATTCTCAAGGTTATCTAGCCGCATTTGAAGCAAATGGATTTCATCCTTTAGGCTCTCATTATCCGTTGTACTTCGGTCTAACTGTCCAAAGTGTAAGGGAAAAAGTCGTCATCAATACATACCCATCATAATTTTTCCAGTTCACGTTAACACGCTGGTCACCCGCATTACATAAATGACAAAACGCATTTTTAATTTGTATCTTTCATACAATGTGGTAAACATTCTTGAAACATTAAAATAAATGATTTAATACATACGTCTGCCTTCCTCATGAGCTGTTCATTAAACCGTTGATCCTGAGGCACCATTTTTTGAGTTATTTCTGTTGAATTGACACCGACACCAGTAGGTACAATTCGAAGAGCCTTTAACTCAGTACCCATTAAAGCATTGAGGGTCCTACTTTCAGTCAATTCGCGTTTGGAGCGACTAAGTTCCTTTTCTAAGGCAAGACACCATTCAAGGTGTAGACATTTTTGGGGACATTCCCTACTAGATATAAAAGCAGAAGGTCACGGAGGTGATTATAGTTTAATCTAGTCTGGAAATGAGTTAAGCAAAACCGCTCGCTACTAATAGGAACCCGGTAGCTTACTTGGTAAAAGACTTATTGATCTGGCCGAGGTCAGGGCAGAATTTAAGAGCCTGAACCTGACAAATTTGTTCACCAGGTGATGCAAGATCGCCAGTACCATTGGGATAACCCAATTTCGAGGTTAGGTGGGGAAATTGCAGGTGGAGTGGAAAATCAGCAATAAAGTCGTTAGAAAGTGGGGACTTAAATTCAGGGATGGAAACGGGGATGATAGAATCACGTTTCGATGCCCCCAGTGTTGAAATTTGATTTTTGAGGTCCTGCCAAAAACAATTCAAGGGAAGGCGTGTTAAAGTTGTGTAACACAAGGTGCTTAGTTTTCAGACCATCTATTTTATCATGATGGTTAGAGGGTCCTGTGATACTTAACGATGCCATCTTTCATGGTGACAAAGCATACCGTTCACCTAAAAGGCAGTTTTCAGAAAGTAAACGAACTTCTATGCTTGATACGCGCTATATTACTTCCGACGAGTCACAAGAAATAGATGCTATTTTTTCACTAATAATTCGCCCTAAAAATGCCAATTTCCGTTTGATATATCTCAATTGGGCGATGCGGGGGGGGGGGCAATTGTCTAACTTTCCACGGTTTTTAGACGCGGTAAGCATTCAGCCAACTCATAAAACATTCGCTGGACTTCAAACCCTTGATTCACACATTTCTCTGTGGAATTCCCCAGGATCAAATCTCGACAATGGGTAGTAATGACCTCAGTGATAATCATATTTATGTTTAGACGATTATTCTTGAACAGTTCAGAAGTGCTAAAATTCCTGAAACAATCGGAAATGAGTAGCGACACAGATTGGAATCGAACGACATCTAATGAGCTTAGAGTAAACTTTTGCAGAACCACATAACTCAAGATGATAAAAAACTCATAATATTATAGCGCAAAAGCCGACATCAGCAAAAGAATTGTGCAATTACTCGGCAGATAAAACTATATAAATTTGCATATTAAACGGCCAACAGCAGCAATGTTGAACCACGAACAAATTTCGAAAAATCAGCGGAACGACAAAACAAGGAACATTGAGGAAGCTCAACCCATTTTCGTAATAAAAATATTTCCGTATACGCGCAAAAATGTCCACATATGCATTTATGAGCGAAGATACTGAAGTTGATATAAAAGAATCGCAGTAGCTGCAGCGACATTGAGAGAGGTAGGAAGGGATGTGATAGAAAATTCTTGCGAGCGACAAAATTTCCAATCGACAAGACCAGGAATTCGTACAATAAGATTACAGGTTGATAGAACACTATCCGACAAACCACGGGTTTCTGAACCTAGTAGTAAAACCATGGGTTTTGGAGGCCCTGTTTTTGAGATACCGACCTATAAATTAAGAAAATTTTAGATAATTGTTTATTAGAGTTCAAACTCTCGAAAAACGAACGCCTACCATATCGGAGTTAACTCGAGATAACTCTAGTGATGGTCGGTGGTTAACATTTTCTGTACAGCTTGCCTGCACTCCAGCCGTCCCGACGATAACAAATCCGGCGTTTGAGAGTTGTTTCAAAGTGGAAGTCGGGTTTGTCACTCGATAGAAGCGCAGATATTCCATAGCACCGGCACTGAGTTTGCTAATTAATGGAGATGGGGTGGCAGAGAAAAACGCTGATATGAGAACTGTTGGGATACCGAAAAAGGCAGCGGAACGAAGAATGTTTCCCATGTTCATCACATCTTGAATTTGATCCAAAAAGAGGATAACCGATGATGAACCACAGCAAGACTTAGGGTTAGACCGATGATAAGCGCAGTGATTGAAGTGAAGAAGGGAAGTGGCAGCGATGCCATGGGAGCTTGGTGTAGGGATGGGGGTGCATTCAATTGCCACGCCTTGATTCGAACGGCCGCGGGTAAGGGTAGAGATGAAATCGCGAGAAACGGGCTTGATTTTGTGTTGAAATCCAAGGCGAATAGTTGCAGCTAGCCAAGGGTTTTTACTATATAAAATATCAGGAGAAAGCAAAAGAAGATCCTCTCTAACAAACATACAGGAAACTTTTCGTTGTTTGGCGCACAAGGCTGCAAGTGTTGGCAGGATCCCGTATACAATTTCTGACTTGATTTGAGTAAGCTTGCGAACCGAAGTCACTATTATGCTCGTGTTTGACGGGGACTTAAAATATAAATAGATAAAAAGGTGAGCGCCCGGTAATAACATGAATTTCCGGTGCGTTACAAGCATCTCTCGAGTTCACCATTAAAGCGGATCGGCCGCCGAAAAGCAAGATCACGGTGAATAGACGACTAAAATAAGCTTGTAAGGTAAAAGGTGTGTCTACGCAGACAGTTGAACAACTACATAGACGCGCCCACCACGTCCGCGACGCAAAAGCTACTATTTATATGATCTCGCAATGTCAACATTACCATAAAATAAAATTGTCCGGCACTAATTTTACCCTTTATTTTTTTTAAAGTTATCAAAATTTTTTAAAAATGAACGACACAATTTTTGTAAAATTGTTTATACATTACTTTGTAATATTAGGATTTTATCTATTTTTATTGTGAAAAATTGAAATGTGGCAAAGCACTTAGTCACCGTAGGTACCCTCGCGCTGATTCGCCCCTTTCGACTCATAAAGTGTGGCTACGAGGTCGTATCACGCACTCTATCTGCTCCTGCGTATCATGGTTCTCGACACGAAGTTGTCGTGTGTAGCGTCCGTGCTCATCTACGTCGTTTCCGTTGCGAGTTTACATTTATTCGAGCCCTTTTTCATGAAATCCCCCCTTTATCATGTTGGAGTTGGTTTATATGGTGGCACCTAAGCATTGTTTTGTTGACTGTAATTTCTCCTTTTGGTTTTAAATGTGTACAGGGACTTAACAATTTAGAGAATCTGATATTTGGTAGCGATTTCTACGCGCAACTATTTCCTGAAAGTATGTGTGCAAATTGTGACCATCCCATTCTAGTATACCTCTGTGTTATGGTATCCACATTGTTACTTGGGTCAATCCACCGCGTTTGTGGGACAGTTTGGTACGCATTTCAATGTCTTTGTAGCATATTAAAGGATGACCGACTGTACTTGTCCTAAATTTGGCAGACATTACAGTCTCGTTTCGTACGCGTAAAACAGGACTGATTCCTTTACTTAAGATATTGCATTCAAATCCTAACGTTTTCAATTGCAGCTTCCTTTCGTCCTGTGGGTGCTGCTTTTTTTTGGACCGGTTTTCCCAACAACTGTACTCTTCCGCTACATCATCGACCACAGCCACGGAAAAAAAGAGGCGTAATTAATTTACAATTTCTTGATAATCTTATTCGGCTGTTGGTTATTTGCAATACATCATTTCACCATTTCTCTTCTCTAGCTAACCTCGGTTTTTGTAGGAGAATTTCTCAATAATGACGGACTGGTCTACATCTGAAAAGATATAAGGTGCGTTGATGAGAATGGCTAACATGCCACAGGCCGTCGCACCCATAAAGATGATAAGTTGAATTCTGTCAATCAGTGATGCGACGTGCTTCCAGTCCTCGCGCACCTAAAGTCCCGCATAAATCTGTCAATTTAGAACACGGGCATACCTGCTCCTCGATCTCTTCGGCTCTTACATGCTTCGTTATGTGTTCTACACTGTTGATAATGGTGTTCAAGCTGCAGTTGATACACATCGACGTGCAATTCGTCGAGTCCAGTTCGCATTTTCTACAACGTCTGCCCTAAAAGAAAACGTTCTTGGCGTATGCCTTATTTTACTGAACCCTCCCACGTTTCAATTTTTACGCAATCATCAACCTCGTCAGAAACGCCCTTCATCTAATTTCAGCTGTTATGGCCTCGTGATTGTGTTCCGATGGTTTTCCCTAATGATCATAATAGTTTTATGCGTGGACTTCCGAAGAAGCGAGACGTTCTGAGGCTAGGACTGTTTCTTAGCTTGGATATGTCCTTGTTTCTATTTTAAGCTCCTTTACAATCGTGTAATATAAAAGGAAAGTTATTTCAGAGTCAGAAATTGTTGATTTTAGATTGTGAAGACGTCCATTTTAGGCGTAAAATATGGGAATTAGGTGATCTGAATGGTGATGGGGAGCAGTTTCCTTTCAGTCTGCTCGATGCAATTCCCTCAGGGACAATTTATATTTCAAGAGATCTAAGAATTACGTGTGTTCCGTTCTGCCGAAAGCTTCCAAATGTGCATGGGTCAAGTTCACAGTGTTTTAACCGGCTTCTTGCAATACTGGTTCTCGTATCCATATTCTGGGCTTCATGGGTTGGCGACTTTGGTGACCTTGCCAAATTAGAAGCTTAGAACTACTTGAAACAAACCTTTGTAGACGCAGGACAAGTGGTAGCCAATCATTGAAGATACTTTGGACCCATTTCGGCACTATAGGGTACCTCTTTGGGTTGCGGTGATTTAGATTGATAATTACCGCAGCTGTGATACACAGCGTCAGGAAGGTCATCGCAAATGTAAAAAGGAGGAATTGTGAGAGTAAGGGAATATTCTTTGGTCCCGCGGGAAGCATTTTGCTCACGAGTATCATGTAGACTACAAGAGTAACCAGAATACTGATCGAGAGGGTTATCTTCTCTCCCGCATCTGTAGGCAAGCAGAAGACGCAGGTACCCAAAAGGGCAATCAGAGTGCAGGGGATGATGATATTAGTGATGTAGAAAAGTGGTTTACGACGAAGCACGATTTTAAACGTCAGTCGAGATGAGGTCGGACGATTGGAGACGGTGCCAAGGCGATGAGTAAAGGACACTTCAGAGGTATCGTCATAGGTGAGGGGTGCGTCTAGATGAAAGTGGCCTGGTCCGTCCACTAAGTCCCACACACCACTTGTTACATAGTCGGACAGGTCGATATTAGTTTGATTTGCGTAAAATTGAAGTCCCACCTAGGGTTCCAACAAAGAGTGGTATTTTTGTTATCTAAACAAATAAATGGGTTTCAGGGGACTCATTGGGAGCCCTCTTTATTCTGCTAAAGGTAGGTACCTGATCACTAGTATACGTCCAACTTCCCAAATCCATACGGCATAATTGCTGGTCGAAAGGGAAGTACGTAACGTCAATTTCGCACGAAGTCTTAAAAATAGCCGGGGGTATCCAGAGCACATAACCGTTGCTGTGGATAATCATATTTGGCTTCCAGATCGCCTCAAATTCACCGTCGATACTACAAGAGATAAAGGCGAGGAGTATTACGAGTTAAAGGGAGTGGTTAATTGTATCTCTCACTTGTTCAGTACTACAATATCTGGCTTCCAAAGTTTACCGGCGGCAATGTTGATGGACTCAATACCTGCGAAGTCATTGGGATTCCACGCAATTCTATGGTCGTACCACGACTTAGGAAAAGGTAGGGAGAGGGAAATACGTCACCAATGGGAGAGGGGAGGAAACTGAAATTTATAACTTACCATTCTCAACCAAACATTGCTTTTCAGGCGTTGGTGCTTTTCATCCTAAGTAATGTGACCATAGAAACAAAAAAGGCAGATGTTAAGATTGGAAGACGACTTACGCAAGTTTTTAAATAAAAATCTCTTTTCGCAGATTCCAAACCATTAAGGCGAGGGTCGACTGATTTAAGGAATATACATGTACGTTTCTGATTATTCTGGGGCATTACTAGCATTCTACCCGAGTCTTAGTTGGGAACACCGATTTCCCATTGCATTGCTCTGAAATGTCGACCAAAGGCTGCCTAAGCTTCGTCCCTCAACCATGGCTCAAATGTACATTGCTAAGACGACACAAGAAAACTACCGCAAATGATTGCCACGAGTTGCTCCTGTGATAAAATATTCCCCTGCAGTAGACACATGTGAGTTGGGCACCTGTCATTTCATGAAACCTTCCCTTGGCACAATCATAGTTAGTTATTCACTTTCTATGATGGTTGGGGGTGAATACGGATTTGACAACTTCTGCACCTCTGGCCTTTAAAAGCTTTGGTTGCCTGAGGCAACCGATCTACTTCGGTTGCCTGAGGCAACCGATCTACTTCGGCGGCAGACTGAAGGATTAGTAGTGTTCAAGTGCTAGTGGGCTTACAAGTTGTACAATTTGTATCATGGCGAGACCAACTTGAACAAGAACACTTTCATTCTTCCTCATGACTGGCCTTGTCAGAGGGTCGTACAGCTTGTCATCAAATATATACCTCACGAGTAGATCTTGATCAGAAAGTGGGGCTCCAGCTATAAAGTAGAATAGTAAGAAGCACCTCATTCCTACCACGACCGGAGTAAAGACATCCACACCGAATGATATGAGTTGTAAAAATCATTATCCACAAAAAGAGTTTTGCTCGTCGTTGCATCAGCGGGAAATGAAAAGTGAATTGCGAGTCCATCACTTGCTTTGATTCGTTGTTATTTAATTAGAGAAACGCAGTGATAGAGGGAGTAGACAATCTGGAGGGATAAGAAAAGTTAAGGGGGATAGACCAATCGAATTGAAGCTTTTTCTTCCCCAATCGAGTCCAAAAAACAAATCAAATGAGCTAGACTTATCGATTCGGGGAAGACTTAATCACGAGCAAATCAAATTATTTAAAACACGAAAGACCGAAAGGAATTGAAAATTTGTTAAAAACTCCCTTATCTCGAAGTTTTTTGGTGAACTACAAGTGTTTCAGTAATAACAAATTACGTAAACTTAAGCCAATCATGTGACTTGAAGTGCAAGAAGGTGGTTAACACCTCGATTTAATTTACCAGAAGACAAGTTTAATCCATTCCCCTGGCTTCATTAGACATAACCACAAGTCAGAATAAACTAAGTTGACAGCCATATAACACGATCATCGGATGCCTCTTCAGGACGGTTTCGAGAGCAATATCAACGTTTCAGAAGAAAAAGTAAGGAGGACGATAACAATATTCCACATACTATCTCGTTGGTGTCACTCACCCCCTATTACTTAACTTAGGTAAACTCCAAAAACAGTTAATCATCTCCATCTATAAGAATTTTTCTTTTTCATAAAGCATTTACTGAAGATATTTTTATTTAATCCATCTCAGGTATCCTCTGTAGAGAATTGCGCCTTCCCCTCGTTAGTAGCCAAGCTTTATTTCGCCCTCTCTCTGGCTCCTTCGCCTCCTTCTGTTCTTCCCCTTCGTTAGACTCTTTCACAGAGACATTCTAGAAAGGAAACGTTTCAGACTGAAAAGAAATAAAAGTGATTTGTCGGTCTATCTTTACTTTGTCATCATAATATTCTCTGACGTAGTCGTCATTTCCTGCATGGTTATTTTGTTTTACTATTATGACTGAATAGAAGAAAGTGCTTTAGTTGCGATTCGACTTACATCTGAGGTTGCAGCATACTAAAAACTTTAAGTAGAATAAAACGATAGCAAAAATTGGCCGACTAAAAGTGGCAAATTGAGTGCGGAAGATGGGATGGTGGAACTAGGATGTTCAACCTACAGCCAGGGTGACGTATCGATTAACACGACGAAGTTGCTCATCAAAGTCGAGAAGGTATTTAGGAAAGAGGGTTTTTTCAGTGAACAGCTTCCTCGGACCTTAGGAAAAGGTGGACAATTAAAGCTTGGCAACGAGTTAAACGCCTTCTAGTCCAATTCTGCTACTACTTACCAGCAGACGAGCTTGTGTTCAATTGGTTGTACACGTCTAAAATAAGGTAGCGACGTGGCGTGGTCAGACCAATTGCCAAATTGAAATCATTTATATTCTCCGATATCTTGAATTAAATGCGTCGGTGTGGTACACAATAAAACTAGGTTTTAGTGCACCTAAATGTGCTTTCTTGTTGGGTGGGTCCCAATACGACTCGGAAGTGGAAGTATGGAACACAGGTTACACAAAGTTATGAACACTCAAGAGAAGGGAACATTGCTGAACTTTGCCAATGTGGACAATAGGATACCGCCCTTTAATTCAAGTAGACTACTGAGGAAAACTCGACCTTTCCTTGATAAGATGATTCCAATAGTATAAACTCACATTTCTCAACCAAAGGAAGTTTACTGTGTGAGTAGAGAGCATTGGTTCCTGTGAAGTCTTCCCGATTTGAAAAATACTTCAGTGGATTGGCAACGAATTCCGGCATCTGAAAAGCTTTTTGTTTCGTCAACGGCCTTATTTTCACAGACTGGGGTGGAAAGATATAAGGTTAGACGTGTCAGAAAATCATGTACTATAATGTCTTAATAAATACATACATAATACGGTCCATAATTTGGTCTTCCCAGTCTGTCGGCGTAGAGGAAGGGCATATCTGTGAGCTTTTTTGGTTGTTGGCGTATCGGCTTTCCCAATCGTATCTTTTTATATTCATCACCTTCAAAGTTAACGAAGATAGATTAAATATGGAATAGTTGAATTTGAACGCGATCCTCTCTCCTCCCATTAAAGTGTTTGTGAGTACAAAAGGTAGTAGGTACATTTATAAGCCAGCGACATTTTATAATCAATGTAGTGGCCTAGCGAAATTCGAAAAATACAACCATTATTTACTGCGATGATCTGCCTCAGTCAATCGGCTCGGAAAGGAGAAGACCAATAAGTCACAGAATCCAGAGCCTAGTATCTGAGTAAAATAAAATCATCATCCCTCTTTCATTGATTCAACTTCTTCATTGGCATTCATCGTTGTCTCTCGTGCACACTAAGCCTCTATATCATTATCCCACAGACTCGAAGATGGGATAGAGGCAGTTTCGTAAGGACAAACTTAACTTCCCTTTAGCTTCATTGAGCATGTTTTTGGGGTTTTTGAAGAATTACAACTTAATAGTAGGGTAATGACTCTAGCACAAAAGAACCCAGAGTTGGACAGCGTTCTACAAAAATCTTAATGTAGAGATCCTAACTTCTTAAGGGAAAAAAGATAGGAGGGTCGACTCCCACAGAATAGGGAGGAGAGCCAGCACCGTGGCTGTTCGTAGAACCACGAATGCACTTCCTTAGCAAATGGCATACGGACATACAAATCAGCGCGCTTACACGTAGATGGAATGCTAATTATAAAAGCAGGCCCTGACACTATATACTCCTCCAAAAATTGCTCTAAAGAACGAATAGGCGAAATCAAAAATCTTAATATTTTCAACTAACGCCGCTTTCCACTGTTCTGAGTCGCCTAGAAGGGGCTACAAAACCGTTTCCCGGGAACCGAACTAAGACTCGTAAGGAGTCCAAAAATGTACTACCACCCATAAATCGAGGTGGTAGTTGCTTATAATTTTAGCAAGCAATTGCACTCATATGGTTAATATTAAATTTGGTTGTGAAAATTATCTAATCTGTACGGGTTTTGACATATCCTTTTGGGAAACCCTAATTTTCACTCATAATAACAACCATGTTGACCTTCACGGCAAAAGATATCACCTTCCAAAAATCGATCCATCTCCAGAGCATAAACGTTAACGAGAAGGGTTGAAATTTCTTTTTTTTGATGATGAAGTCGGAGAATTTGCATTTTGGAAGGGTACATTAAATATTATTTCCTTAAATCTCAACCTCATTCTACATTTCTCTTAAATCAATTTTATCACAAGAAATGAACCAGAAAAGTAAATAAGAAGGCTTCTGCATCAGAAGGTTAAAACAAAAACATATTTTCAGTCGCGTCTTCCCTCCACAACATTGTGAAAGTATCTAGGTCGGTTATGATTGGCTACTGCTCAGGGGGGAAATATGGGAAGAGCAAAAGGAGAGAGATGTACTCAAGGGAAAGCATTTTTGTTATATCCACTGCAAATGGAACTATAGTGACTTATGTCGAAATTTCAGTCCAAAACTGCCATTCAAAGACTCAACAGTCTGATACTAAGGGTGTCTGATTTCACAACAAAAATGCTAATTTACAAATGCAATAGGACCAAATTAAGCACAAGGAATAATCCAAGGACATGCCGAGATCCACGTAACCAAGTGTGGTCGCCTTTTAGGCTTAAAATTATAGCAATGAGAAATAAACAGATACAAATAAAGGCGACCAAAAAGGAGGCTTTTAAATACTTAAATGTTGGATAGCATCGTGGTTTAACTTTCAATTTAAAAGTAAATTATTTGCGTACCCAAAATGGTTTTATCCCAAATAATCAGGTTTTCACGAATTTGATTGAGATCGTCCTCGGAGCGTATTTTCCCATCACGCAAAACCTCTTTGATCCCCAGATTGAAGTTACTTCCCGGGAGACCAGCAAAAGGCTAAAAGGAGAGGGTTGAAAGGTAAAATTACTGCTTCTGCGCCTATGCTTAGGTTTGAAAATGGACAGAATGGGAATTATCAGACGAAGAGAATGATTAAAATTGCAAAGGTAACGACGTACATCAAAATCATCAAGTTCATAGGGGCTCTTTTTGGAGTCTTCTTCGCTGTCCTTCTCAACAGTAGATCGTGTTTTAGTCTCCTGACTGAATACAGAGCCAGTTGTCATATCTCTCTGACACAGATCGATCTTCCATCGTTCTGCCTATCGGTAGAACAAAATGGTGATTTGTGCTCGGTTTCTATTCAAGTTCCGTGGCGTTTAAAAGGGGATACATGATGGGATGCAACGCAGACATTCGCTATTTAAATTATTTCAAATGTAAGTCAGAAGTGACGAAGAGAAATACCTGGCCAAAGGTACCGAGACGCTGACCCTCAGTGCTCCAGAGACAGACAGAGCAGTCTGAACTCCCCGTAGCTAGAACGGTACGTTTTTCCGGCCTCACACAAAACACTAGGTCGGTAATCAAGTCCAGGTGCGCTGTCCACTGAGCTACTAACGCTGGCGAAGAGTGAAATTTTTACCGAAATAGACAAGATATGATTACAGCGCAGAAAAAGTTTACTCTTTTAGCAGTTACAAAGTAACGAGTGTTAATATTCTACAATAAAAGACAAAATCGGAGTGAACAACGAATGAAGAAAAATTTCTAAGGAGATATCGTGGAAATTCAAGACAAACGGCGGGAATTTTATTCAATTTTCAAACCAAATCGGGATCGAAGTCTTGAGTGCTTTACTGCAACCGTAGACATAAACTACGTTAACATTAATTCCTGACAAGAGAAAATGAGTAGTCTTGAGGGAAAATTAATAGGACTACACAGTTTACTAGTATGTGAGACGAAAAACCTTGAGGACTCGGCCCCGAAAGTGCATTATCAATCCATGCGTCTATCTTATTAAAGCCGGTCCATAGGCCTCACACTGACAACGTGTACCCATTTTTACCTTATGTCAGCTGTCAGGATGTCATTAGGTTCTGCACGCATATGGCACAAACGTACAGTCCCCTTATCCACAGAGATTAATTTTCAAAAGAAATGGAACTCGACTTCTCACAAAAGTTAGTGGCTTAGTAAGACAATTATCCCCTATCTGACAATGCGGACTAAATTTCAGCATCAAGTTACTGGGACCGTCGAAGACTGAAAGCGCATCGTGATTGACTATTACTGGTTGAGTGATGACCAATTGACAAGGAATTCTTAATTTTCACGTTAAAAGAAAACACAACTACTGAAATTGGTCAGAGGGAAAAATGATAATGCAGACAAAGAGTTGATCAATGTGATTGAGAAGTGATTCAATCGAAATGCCCCAGGTAGTTGTGCTTAAATCCAATCGTCAATCTTACTCTAAACAAGAGATTCAAATAATCATATAATAATCGCGAGATAGGTCTTCTGAACAGGTATAAATATCGTATTTTTTCAGTTGCTTAAAAATCTCTGAGCAGTAAAATCAAAGAAAATCTGTGAAGACATACGTGGCTCATACATGCATTCATCTTGTCCCTCGACGAGACAGTAAGTGGATATGTTCCACACCTTCACAATGCCTTCCACATCCCCCGTTGCTAACATTGTATTGGATTGATCTACTGCCATCACTATCCCGCTTACTGAAAGGAAGTTAAGCAAGCACATTTTTCTAATGATTTAACAGACGGAAATAGCATACTTGCTCAACTATACCTTTTGGGTGGGCCGCAAATTCGCCGATTAGAATGCACTCGTAGGCATTCCAGAAGCGGACGTACCCGCTTCCGCCACAAGACACAATATTTGCTCCCTTGTTGCTACCAGGTTTGATTGCTGTTCGAGCAGCGAGAAGCACCACACGGGAGATGTTGTACAACGTTTCGGAATACTAAATAACCAAAAAAAATAATTTTCTTAATGTAGACCTAACTGTATCGGTATTTGAACTACATCGTTGATTCATGCGACGCGAGAGACGAGTTCGGAATTAGTGTTCCACACAATCAACTCGCCGTCGTAGGAGCCTGTTATGAGACCATGAGGGGGCAGGGGACATCCCGCCATCACGTCATCTTTGTGTTGCTATTGACGGAATAAAATATTTTTTTAAATAAATGAAATTCGACAGGGAAAACCATCAACTTAATATACAAAAACTCTTCAAATACAACCATGAGTCCCTCTTTTGAAGTAAAAGGAAGCTAAAACATCATTGAATTAGTAATCATGAGAAACGGTTTGAACTTCAAAAAAAAAAATTTTGCCTAGGGGGATACTTATGAATAGTTCCAAATCAAAAATAAGTAGAGAAATTAACTGCCCGTATACACTGTGTTTCGAGGAATTTATCAAACAGTTTAAGATAGACACAACTTCCTAATCGGAACAACCAGACGGAAGCCTAACCCCTTAAGGAATTTTACAAACTTACGGAGAACACCTCCATTCCGAGGGGAAGACGTAGTGATCACCAAAGTTAGTCAATTTGAAGATTATAAAGTGTTTTGAGCCGCCTATCACAATCACTGCCCTCTTTTAGCACCACCACTTGGGCAACATCCAAGAAAGAATTCTGCGAGCACACCAAAGTATGCAAACAATTTCCATTCATGTCCCAGACCTTTCAAAAGTAATGAGGTTGGGTTCAAAGCCACACCTTGATTAAGGAAACCGTTAAAAGACAACAGCTCAGTACTATTTGGGGTCATAGTAAAAGACATCTTTAATACCTCCGCTACCGGTCTCTCAACCATTGTATATACTTATAGATTTGTAGGGGATCGTAATAAGAAGGTTCGTCATCGGTACCAAGTACCTCTGTCTAATTTCGAGATCAAGGGTGGGGCAAAATAAGGTTCATAAGATCCAATGAGTCACAAGACAAACTTGGGTTAGCTGATCGAGAACAAGGAAACATAATGCACCTTTTCACTTTTTACGAGCCAATGAATTCTGCTAGCACCATGTCTATCAGACCAAGATCAGTGGTACTCATACAATTTGTTAAGTGATAATGACAAGAATCATTTACCTTAGTAACAAGGCTAGATTTTCGCAAGTTACGTAAGTGCAATGTAATACTCAAAAATCAAAGTAAAACGGGAATAAAGAGAGTTCACTTTGACGCTGCCATTAGTGCTGCCGGTGTAGAGATTGGTAAAGGTGGCATCTTGAGAAAGGCACGTTATTTCGGCGTCGCCGTGACATTTGATAAGATTTTTGACTCTTTGTCCACTTTCCACAAGCCAATAAGACATTTGGCCCCCCTGCCCTACGGTGACAACCTAAAAGAGTACGGAGAAATAAGTAACCATGAGAATCTATATGATTAGAAAAACTACTTAGTAAGTCAGTTAACGCAAGAAAATGCTATCAATCTAGTCAATAGTCTAATATCTATAGTTTTTAGCATTGCGATATAAAGTAATTGTAGTTTTGAGATTTACTAAAGGACGTCCATTTCTACCACAAATAACTGTACAGAGATCCTTGATAAATTAATAAGTGGCCTTGGGGACATAAAATGAGCAGTATCCGTGGCATACCATTTCTTTTAGATCACGGTAAATATGTCATCGACGTCATATTTATATAGTCACGTTAAAATTTCAAAGGGTTTCGAAAGGCACTGACGGTAGAATTTGCAATTGCCCAAATGATGTGGACAAATGAATGTATGGATCTAAGAATAAAATTTGATCGAGAGGGAAGAAGATTTGGACGCGAAGGGTCCCCCCCCCTATGGAGAGAAGTAACGTATAAATTTTTCATTAGAATAATCATGTAATCAAAAAATAAAGTCACACCTGACCGACAATATAGGAATAACGACTAACACGATATATCCCATATCATCTTCCAAATTTCGGCATTTCGGCATAACTGAAACATAATTCGCGTATGATACAGGAACTAACGCATTTGTCAGGTGATTTCGTCAATATACTTTTGAACGACAAGAAACAAGTGATGGATGATAATAACATTAAGTGTTGAAGTTTATCGGATCTATAAATGTAATTGCCTGGTTGTAAACCGGGTTGTAGACAACGCCGACAACTGGAGTGTCGTGCGTAAAGATACGGTTGGTGATTTCGGGCTTCATTTGGAGGACTGCTAGAACTTCATTGTATGCGATAAAGAATCGGCCCTTTTCTTCGTGAAAGTAGGTTTTGTAACAGACTTGAATTAATCGAAAGAGCCGATAAAATATGAGTATTCACTGATATAGTAGGTGAAAGTCGTGGAACTCACTCAGTGTACGCAGTGTACTGACGGCATCTGGAAAACCACAGGAAAATTTGGTTAAGGAGCAGCGGACTAGGGCGTTATACTAACCCTGATAGTTTCTCGTTATCTACGTGATGGGTAGCAAAAACGTGTAATCATACAAAAACATGAATAACCACAGAGAAAGCGACAAGTATAGCACGTGAAAAGTAACGGAACTACCATCGAGGCGTTTGGGGATAGATCCCTGCCAACTTTTGGATGCAAACTTGCAGTTGAGTGTCCCAAACACGAAGAACGTTGTCTTTGGAAAAACTTAAAAGTCGTTGTCGTTTTGTTTGAAATTGAACAGCCACAACGGGAGCCGAATGACCACGAAGTAACTGCAACTCATAATGAGGTATATTTAGATATTCTTTCTACTGCGAAACCATCCATGGTGTGAGGCTACTTATAAATCGGACATTGGTTTACACAAATGTATGGTCCAGTGAATTTTAAGTCCTGGTACACACGCCAGTAACTATAATAAAAACACGACTAAAAATGGGAAATTTTACTTACTCGAATGTAATCGTATATAGCATAATCTCCTACATTTTCAATGGAGGGTGGAGGGAAGACTTAGGCATTTGTGTTTTTTTACTATGAAACTTTATTTTTCGGTATAGGAATCAGATTCTTCGGTAATAAATAAGACGTGTTGAAGAGACCAGAATTAACAGAAAAGAGTCTTCATTAAGCAGACAAATAACCGCCTATAAAACTCTACCATCTTTCACCGCCATAAAGTCATAATAGGACTTGACAACTTGTTGTGATCAATATTTAAGGCAAGCCTTTCGGCGCAAAGATCAAATTTTAACGAAATGACGTGCGATTTTGACAAAATATAGATCGAGACGCAAAATAATGTAGAGACCGTTGTATTAGATACCCATGAAATCACAGAAATTTCTCACCCCACTTGGTTTTGATGTGACATATGGATTCCACAAGGTGATGTGATAGTTGATACCCGCCGTCGCAATCAGAGTTAGATCGGTGTGATAATCGAACCCGTTAATTCCTTGGTGAATATTGAATCTAGATCTAGTTTTCAAGGATACAAAGTAACTGCAGACTTCATTTTTTCTAAACAACACTTTTACGGTACTGTAAAAAATTGAGACTTACACATGCGTAAGAGTTCGAGTGAAAGTCCTAGCGAATATTGAAAGACAATGAAAAGGTGGTCGCTATATATAAGGTTTTTTCAAAGGAGACCTACTCCTCTGGATTTCCATCAATTTCTTGTGTTAACCTCTCCAGCCAGGAGATGGCTAAGGCGCTTTTCCACTGAGTTGCACAGCTTATAAAGCAATCTAACTGCGGAATATATCGCACTAAAGTAGCGGAAATAGTAGCATGATCAAATGGGAAATTTATTGGTTATCAAAGTTTATATTATGACTCCTCTCCCTGCTTAAATAAAAACACAGTGAGAGACGCTTGGTGATGAGCCGAAGAAAGAATATGACGTTAGTAAAAAATGCAGGAGTAAAGAGGAGAGAAACAGTTAATAGTTCCCCGAGTAAGCATTAACATAACCGTAAATAATAATTTTACCCTGACGAACCCAATCTGTGTGGATTCTAAATCGCTTGATGGTGGCGACTTCCGAGCTCTTTGCAACGTCTGAGTAATGGACAACAATAGTAGAAACTGTAGAGGTAGAAGGATTTCGGTGACATTTCATTTTATAAGTGAATGTCAAAATCGATGAATCAAACCTTCTTTATCTTGAGGTAAATTTGATGGACGCTCAAAGAGAAGAGTTTGAGCAGATCGCCAAAATATGATGTTTAAATAACCATCAGTGTCACCCCAAAGCAGAAACGCCTCATTGTGATTTTCCGTGTTGTACCAATAATCAGCACACAAAGGAACCGCTGGTAAATCAACGAGTTTTATTGGAATTGGCAGTTCCAGTTTCAAATTGAGGGTTGCAAAAACTAAAGCGCGACTGTTGAAGGTAATGAAGACTAACGAATTTCTCTGCTTGATAGGAGGAAAGCCATCTTATTGATATTTGGCATAATAACAGCATCGGATACCCAGATATCTCGCTGCTTACACAGGTCCGTTGAAATTTTACTGGACTTTTGGGGACGCATATCCAAGCCATAGATAACGACCAAGCCTTCCTTGATATACCGAGATTATTAAACCTGGAAATCATACTTTACTAATACTTAAATATCTCTCGAAATTTGACATCCTCGTAATCCTCTGAATATTATCTTTGTGTAAACAATGAAGGGTTTTTAGATCTTTCCACTGAGGAATGGACAGCGAATTATTTCTTTCATCCCTCTCGTGATACTCTATTATAAAATGGGAAGCGATTTTGTCCCAATCGACAACACCTTCGGCGCACACATCAATTTTGTCAAACAACTCAACATACTAAGGACTAATTAGAGCAACATGCAACCCACTTCTTGCCGTGATCCCCGATTTAAAATAAGTGAAAGTGCTTCGACGAATTGATCTTTGGTTAAGGATAAAAGATTACTGTACCCTCTCCCCGGAACCTTGGCAACAAGAAGATAAGACAGGCTATCCCTACCGAAAAAGCCTCCTTCAGCGCCATCAAATCGTCAACATTAAGTCTCATTTCGATCGTTTGATCATTCGCACTTGAAATCACCGATTTCAGTTGGAAATTACCTGAAAGTGTGAGATTCTTTGGACGTCCAATACGCGGCCATCGCGAGTATCAAATATTTCAAAGTGCCCTCTTCTTGACGTACCGCGATGTTAACGTTATCAAGGACAGTATTAAAAAGTGTGAGTTTAGACAACAGAAATCATTCTATGTGACATTGCGACTTCTGTTTGTATAATTTTATTGATTTTGCGGGTACTTTATGTGATCTGAGTTTGTAGTTGAAGTTACGGAAAGAAGCGTACTACGCCCTTCTGTAGATTTAAGAAGAAAATGAGGCAAAACTTGCCAGACTATTCATCGGCATCGACGTCAAATTCCGTTGGCTGCTCGGGTAAGTATTTAGCTTATACAGGAGAACTTGCAACAGTCTTAACAGACCGTGTGCCCTTCGGTGCCGACGGTTAATGTGTACCTCTTACTCGATCTCCAGAGCGGAGAAAATAAACGTTTTTGTGTAAAATTTTTCTTGTACGTATTATTTCGGCAAGATTTTTGCCGTAGCGGCTAATAAACGTTGTTAACGATGAAACCCTTTATGTTACAGCTGTGTGAAGTTAAGTTTCCTGATGTTTTAGTTTATTAACCATATTGCATTTCCACATCAAGCACTTAGTAATGTTGCTAACTGATCTTTTTCAAATAAATCACACAGTGTGAACAAAAAATTTTTCTACAAAGTCACACGAGAGGCTTTCAATGTCACAATAATTACACCTACAATCGACTATTTTCTTGTTGAAGGCGTGCTGTTTTGTACACTCTGTTGTGAGATCAATAGATCTTTTTTATGGCCAAGACTTAATGGAAGCCTCGGATTCATGTTTATTTTCCTCTTCTTACGAACTAAATCCGAGGTCATATTTGGAATTTATGAGAGTAATTCTCCTTCTAATCGTGATTGGTCATTCGTAAAATCACTTAGCCTACTATGAGGGGCTCAAAGAAAAGTGCGTTCTGCTGTTTACTTTTCTGTAGTATTTTATTTTCCATTCTTTTTATGCTTGTAACATTATGACTTTAGCTTCTTCATCAGATTGCATGACTACTTATACTCTGGCGTGTACCTTAGAAACCCCTTTTCCTAACTCTGACAATTACTAAAGTCTAATCTTATTATTTACACATTACTTGATTAAGGAAAAAGGCCTCTTTCCCCTTCATATGCATCCGGGTTTATTATTTTTACCCTACTTCTACCTAGTGGAATCAAAATACCCATGAGTTAATACGCAGTGGGATTTTATTTCACATTTATCATAGATCAGTTCTCTTAAATTCTAGATCATCCACCTGCTACTGGACTTATTTCACTAAGTGGAGCTAAACACAAACGAACTTCAGATTTTCAGCGTGTCGGACCAGTTCCCAAAAAACCGCGTTTTGAATCGCAGGATGGTACTTTGACGTTTTGGACTTTGCTGTAACAGTGATAGACATCAGTTCTTGATTTTTATTAGCCGTTTCAGTAACTTCTTCGGAACTGGTGGGTCGTGTGGAAACCTTGCTCGCGAGCGGCAACCTAACTGAGGCCGAGGCCCTCGTGGTCTCTGTGCTAAGTCACATCCGCAGTAATTACGCTTGCACTTCTTCCATTGGCTCAGTTGGCGGCTTAGCTCTTTCCCGACCTGCTGGTCTCGTCTCCTCCCGTTTGCCTCCTGCCTACACTGTCGGCCTTTTGGTTATTGCCAAACACACTGGTGGACCCAATCTCCTTGGCCGGCCTTCGGTTCTGGAACAACTCTATGCCATTCTCACTCTTTCTTCTCGTGATTTTGGCATGTCTCGTTTACCAGCTTCTGCGATGGCACACTTTGCTGCCAGGTCTAGAGGTCTTCATGTAAAGCCTCTCTTCTTTTCGCTACTTGTGTTGCAATCTGTGGTGTTAATGATTTATTTCCTCTAGGCGTTTGCAGCCAACTTATTATTGATTGCGATTGGTAACCAATCAAAGTGGCCACCAAAGCTAGTAAAGGTAAGGGTTTTATTTTGTTTAAACCTACTGAAGAAGTTATCATTATAAACAATGATTTGATTTGATAACCTATAAGCTTTTCGTTAAATACTAAAAGCATTATCGTCGTCTTTTTCATGTCTACTTATTAAGAAACTCAAGTACTGGGGTTTGATCTGTTTGGGTTTCTTTCCAGTTCTTGAAAAATTATTAATGTATTTATCGTAGTACCGTAGTAGACAAATGTCTGCTTTGTATTTAAAGCCTGAAGTTAAAACACGAGCAAGAAAATTCTTATCACAATTTCTAACCAATGACTATTTCTGTGCCATTGAAAATGGGTCATGATTAATTAGCTGTTATACCGAAGCATTACCAATAAGCTAAGTTACATGCCTCTAAACGGGTTATCGTGTAGATACCTGGTCTTATTTCATCCAGATGTACTTGGACGACTGTCTCGGAGACCGGATTTGGGTGGATCTCGATGAGTGTAGAGCTTTCATCCTCAACATTGAGACCGCTCTACCTCCAGTGCTAGGTGATCCCCGCAATCTCTTCGCTATCCTCTGCGCCAACGGTCCTCCGCCTCCGAGTCTCCAAGCCGCCCTCGGTTTAAACCCACCTCAGGGACCCATGTCTACCACTCCACAGTCATCTACCGCCTCGTATCTCGATCTGAATGAAGCAGTGGGCATGGCACTGCACTCCCTTCGAACCCCGCAGTCCGCTAAGGTAATCTTAACACCTTTTGCTGCGTATTGTTCTACGTTATTAGGGAAATCCTTATTGTTTATTTTTTCGAAATGGTCTTGTTAACCAGGTTATTTGTGCGAATTTGTACTCGACAGATTGATCCACTAAGACTATTCAAGGGTTTATGGCTCACATTTGAAGAACCTTGACCGGATAAAATTTAAAAAACTGTCCTTTCTGTGCGGCGTAAGTGAACGACCAAAACACTACTGAAATGCCACTGAAAACTCATTCAACCAAAGTATTTTAATACTTTTATTCCCTGAATGAAAACCAGTGAGTATTATTAATAATCAATTTATCTTAGCTTTCTTTTGTCAATAGATATGACAAATTTAATATCTATTTAAGGAAATTTTGAGTGGGTTTGCTTTTGATTCTTAGGTTACCGGAGTCATTAGGCCTACGTAACAGGCAAGATGTCTTTTATTAGCTTTCAAGGTAGTGCAATTTTTAATTGCTTGAAACTTGTTTTTTTTCATGGTGAAATTAGAGTGCTGAGGGCTTTTGAGTCGGGAAGCAAGATATACATATTTATTAATATGATCATCAGCCCGATCTTTTATGAGTGCTTGGTTCTCTCTATGCCTAGGCATGAAATTTTGTTAATAATATTGCCAATCCATTTTTCAGGTTATTCATTGCGGTGATCCGGCACGCCTAGTGTCACCCCGCTTTGACTCGTGTCGGAGCGCAGTGGAAGGTGTCATTCTCGGTACTTTGCGAGAGGCCTTCTCCCGCCGAAACTCGTTTCCATGGGTATGGGTCACACCCTCTCCTCTTCTGCCGTCGCCTCAGGCGATTCCTCTGTCGCCAGCAGCAGTGGCGGCATCGCCAGTATACCTCCAACCTCTACCGGCGAGATGGCGCATTTGCGCTGCCTCATCCGTACCCTTGCTATGGCTGCTGGTCTTCCTGAAGTTCGTTCACTCGCTGCTCAACGACTGGAGCCATGGCTCACTGTGAGTTATAGACTTTCTATTTCAGGAAATTCGCTACCGATTTCATGTGGTCGACGTATCAGGTCTACCGAAAGTTCTGTCCGTTTCTATGACAATTTTTGACATTTTTGGCGTTTAATGTAGGCATACAGACATAGCAAATTAACTAAAACAAAGGTGATTCACATTAGTCTTAAGCTTGAAGCGATAGTGTCTCCACGGCTACTGGTAAAATTTAGTTACGCCACTGTATTTTATAGAAATTTCACCAAGAAATGCTACAGAAGAATGTAGAAATTTATTTCAAGTGTTTAGTGAAGGTACAGTTTCTGATAGTATATGCAGGAGATTGTTCAAAAAATTTTACAGGTGATTTCGACCATTCTGATAAGTCATGTTCTGTGCGACCGTCTTTGGTCGATGACGATGTTGGAGCAAAATTCTTTTCTGGAAACATCGAAAATCGTAGAAAAGTTTAATTGACCCCAGCACACCGTTTTGAACCACATTAGGGCGATAGGATTGGTGTCGAAATATTCAAGATAAGTGCCTCACGAGTAAACTCAGAAGAATTTGGATGATCGAGTCTCTCTATGTACATCTCTGCTTACTTGGAACAGAATCGACCCCTTCTTGAACTGAATGATAATTCGATATAACAAGTTGACTACCTACGAGAGAATCGTAAGGGGAGGGATATGGTGAACCCGGAAAAACTAGTCCTTTCACCTCGAGAGCAAATTTGACTCTGAATAAGGGAATGTTGTGTGTGTGGTGTGACATTCGAGGACCAGTGCATTATGAGCTTTTCAAACAGAATGAAAAGCTCAATTTGGAGAAGTATTACCAGCAACTTAATAATTGCAAGAAATCAGCCCAAGAAAAGAGGCTGATGATATTCAATAAGGAAAGACATCATAACGCACCATGCTTACGTCAGGCCACATGCTGCTTTGGGAAGTCGCCAAAAAAATTAAAAGAAATTTCATCATATTCCCCGGTCTCAGCATCTTTCGATTATCACTTGCAAAATTTTTTGAAGGGCACAAAATTCGAAATTGAAGGAGATATCAAACAGGTATTATTTCAATTTTTCGCACCAAAATTTGAAGCATTCTTTATAAACTTGATATATAAATTGCTCTCACGCTGGTAAGAGGTTAATAATAATGGAAATTAAATAGTTTAATGAAATTTACTTACAGTAAAAAAATTTGTATTTTGTGGTATTCCAAACACGGACAGAACTTTCTGTTAACCTTATATTTCATACTAATTGATTTGTCTATAAGCTTTGATAAACGTTATCCACGCCTAATTGTCTATCCTAAGAAAACGTTTCTGATGCAGACACTTACACATAACATGAACATGACGTGCCAGAACTATCGTCTTATACCGATTGTGGCAGTATAGTAGGCTGATGTTGAATGAAATCGATGGATGAATGTTTAACCACGAAATTTTTTGGATGCCCTATAAATGAAGTTGTGCTGAAATTAGGTGTATGGAAGGTACTGGAATCAGATGGACCGTTGCTTTGCCTCTTTGCCAATAATAAAAAGTGATCAGTCTCGAATAAGCAAATCGTCGGTTCGGTGACAGTTACTTTAAAATAATCACTGATAAACCGAGGCTTCATTCTCTTATGATGCTTGCGTGAGGGGTGATCAAAACAAAAAATATATCGCCGAACTTCAAGCGGTTGAACTAGTGGAGTTTACCAACGCTACCTTGTGTTTCTCCGTCTCTCACGTTTCCCTCTCCAATAATCTTGTTGAGACCAAAACCGCTTTATTTACGTTTCCTTGGTGCATCATCAAGATTTACGTCTTACTTTTTCTTCTTCATTTGGATTATCTAACTAATAGCTTTCAACAATTATCATTAGTCTCTTTTTCATAATCGACTTAAGTATTTGGAGGAATACAACCAGTAGCAATTTTCTGTTGCCTTTTAGAATCCAAAAATTCAAACTTTGGCCGTTGGTTTGTTGACAATTTTGGTGATTAACTGTAAGCAAGGCTCCACTTCCCCTTCCGATATTGATACCATGGTCACTGTTATTTTCCGCATCCGACAGAAGTTGCTTAAGACAAACATCCAGGTAGGACTTTTTTTCCTTTACTTATGAACGTTTAGTAGATATTTGTAACTCCTTTTTGTTTAGGCGGCTGTGTTAGAGAATATTTGTCGACTGGCCGTTGCTAGCCCCAATAACCTTGCTACTTTAATTAAACTGTGTATGGCTAGTGAGTTGCCTACCATCGCTGCGATTTGTGAAGCGAATGAACAAGCCGCTAAGCAGGCGGCAAAACAGCAGCAATCTCAATTACCGAGCACGACATCGCATACGCCTACCAATCTTCTCTCAAGTAGTTCACCCGCAGCCAAATGTTTGGCGGAGACGATTAGGAAATTATGCTCCCAATCAGGTGATTTTTCAGGCAAAAGTTAACTTTTACTTATTTTCGTTTACTTTTGTTAAATTTTTATCATTTTAGCGGAAATTGGTGAGACGTCATCTCACCCTGACTCAACGGCCTTGAACGCTAACACAGTTGCAGTCAGTGCAGCCGAGGCGGTCGCTAAAGGGCATACTTCTGTGTCTTTTATTCTCCCAAGGCTCTATCAGAGGTTTCCCGGTGAATGGATCAAGGTTTGAAGGACGTTTGTATGCTCTTCAGTTGCATTTATTTTGGAATTGTCTTTATCCCTGTTCTTTGCAGGTGGTTGCCGAAGTTCTTCACGAGCGACTAATCGAAGCTATTACCAATCCTAATGCCACATCACCCCAACTAGGCGGTCCTCTACCCGCTTATCCAACGGACACACAACTCGTTAACCATACTGTTCGTCTCTTAGCTCCCATGCGGCAACTACTTCGTGATCTTGCTAAATGGATGCGGACGCCCTTTACCGCGATAACAGGACCCACTGCAGCTATGGGAAATACAGGGGCAGGAGGGTGTGGGGATTTTCTTCCTTGTGCGGAACTGGGATGCGGTCTTCTTCTTCTTGATCGAGCCATCCACCCAGCCTTTGCGGAGTCGGCGACGACAGTGGCAGAGCATCTCTGGCAGGCCAGCGGCAGTGATGGAAGACCAAGCTTTGGACCTTTCACTGTTCTACGTTACATTTACGCGGTAGTGCATGTTATATGTCAATTACAAATGCTGTCTGTCACTCGACCCAGTCTTTGTGATGCGCCTGCTGCTCGGAAGAAGGGTGAGGAAAAGTTGTTTATAGATTGAGAAGTAAATAGCAAGAAGTTAGGAAAGTGGACAAAGTAGCGATCTTATATATCTTTACTACGATAGTAGGTTTGTCGGGGCTGTATTGCTCCGAATTACTGAAATGATTGTCAAGTTACTGTGTAGTTTTTGGATTTATTGTTTTATTTGAAGTACGTTCATGAGAAGTCAGTTTTTATTATACTGAAAACCTTTTCTCCTTCGCTATTATGCTAGTTTCGGGAACCTCAGACCCCGTAAAGCAGCACCAAGCATGCGTGCGTCAATTGCGCCTTTACTTTCTTCGGTGGTTTAAGTCATTTGTTCCTAACCTCATCTCTGCGGCGGCGGTACACTTTCCGGCCAGTGCCCCGCGTGATGCCTTTGTGCAAATATCCCTCCTCCTGCGTCGCGCCTTTTTCCTTGAAGTTACCGCACCCTTCGACATTTCCATCACCGGTGTCGCCGCTTTCTCCCCATTCTACGCTGCAGAAGAACTCTGGCCGGCGGAGCAGAATCAGCGGTATGTGGTCGACGTGATCACATTAAAGCAGTTATGGTATTCGACGCGTTAAAGGACTTTGGGAAATTACTACCATAGAGTGCAATTTTACCATACATTAGAGTATTCTTTTTAGCATTGTTTCTTAATTGTTTGTTAGAGGTCACCTTTTGGAGTTTGGTCAACTGTTGGATCCGCAACGGGTAATGAGAGGAATGGTTCTTCTTTGTTTCTCTTTGATATATGAAATGAATTTGAACGGCACTTCTTTCAACCGAGTCACGTTCTATCTGAACTACACCAATTTGAGACGCTTCCACCAATAGCATATATGACCACTTTATATTAATTACTATCTTTTCTTAATATCATACTCATTTCGAAATCTCAATATTTTTTCACTGAACAGGTTTAAATTGCCTTCCCTTTCACCATTGACCAATTTGAAAACCTATTTGAATCCTCTCGAGGTCCGTCGTTATTAGGCGTCTACCTTTTCTACTTTCGTTAAGTAATATTCCTCCCCATAAATCGAAATTGTTTTCCTCCTTTTAAAGTACTCTACGCCATTGCCAAAGGTAATTATTCCTGAAAACAACATAAAGTCAACTACGGAACTATTGTTAATTTGATCAAACAATGATGTTGTGACGGTCATTACAGCTGAATTACGCGATGATATCATTAGACTGTCAACTTCATCTATGTTTCAGTCCTTTCATTTATTACCTGACCTACGTGAACCTGCTGGAAAAGCTGGCTATCCATGTGCTTCGTCATGGTCTAGAGTCTCAATGGGGACTGGTTAGTCCATCCGATGCAGCTGCTATCGTCTGCGAACTCATCTGGCGCTCAACTGCCTTGTCCATCGATAATGGTAATACTTATTTTCTTATGAGCACGTTTATACCTAATAGCTTATTTCACTGACGGTTTCTCTTTTTCTTGCATATATCAATGGCTTTTCTTGATGACCTTGTTATTTTTTCTGGCCCTGTGTGTAAGAGAGAGCTTTATTTCCTATTTTTACAGGTTTTGAGTCGTCGAATTTTACGAAATTGGAAGAGCTGATCGATCTACTTTACGCCTGTTGCTCATTTTGCCCTGATCGTGAATTGCCGAGGTAAATATGTCTGATTTTGTTGTCATCACTGTTTATATACAGCGAGCTAATGGAAATGGC
This sequence comes from Dipylidium caninum, assembly GCA_017562135.1. Taxonomy (NCBI): domain Eukaryota; kingdom Metazoa; phylum Platyhelminthes; class Cestoda; order Cyclophyllidea; family Dipylidiidae; genus Dipylidium; species Dipylidium caninum. The sequence goes on along the minus strand of QEYB01000282.1, from coordinate 211,632 downwards.
CCACAAAGATATCTACTGGAAGGTCTCTATGGCATTGGTCGCTTTGGCTTCTCATTCGCCAAAAACATGTGGTAGGTTCCTTTTTACTTAGACCTTTGTAATAAATTATCACAGTTAAGTGTTTGATATGATCTTTGTTTCGCTTCCTATAGGTGCACACTTGTGGGTCAATTATCCAACTGTTAGGAAACTGATGGAGATGGTCATTACGAAGTGAGTCATTCGTTTATCCCATTTCCTTCAATCTAGTGACTTTGCGTATCCTCCTCTCAACGCTGCAAGTGATGCGACTTCATTCGAGACTGAGCGTCTTGTAAGTCTGCACCTCCATACCGTTCAGTAAAAGCGTCCTACTCGTCTGTCAGTCTACTCAACTCATTATCTATGTCCCTAGAATAAGGAACTTGAGGACCAGATGATTTTACAGTTGGAGGCTTATTTGGCGCGACTGTCACCCACGGCTTTCGCTGCTCAACAACAAATGTTATCCTCTGACGAGGAGAATAAAAATGATGTTGAAAAAGAACAGACGAAGGGTATGAAATACGAGGCAATGGAGGAAGGCTCTAAAGAAATCTCCTTGCCTGTAATTACCTCATCCCAGTCGCAGCTGATTGGTCAATTAGTGCGGAATAACCCCAGAGGAGCTTGTCGCTACCCACCAGATACGGAACTTACTACTCTGAAACGTCTTTGCGAACAATTAGGGTTGCGTCGACGTCTTTGTTCCTGCAGGCAACCTGATCTACTTTTGGAGTTGATCCTCTCTCAAGGTAAGTAATTTCTCCTCTAGGACGTTTATGGTTGATCCCCTAGACTTTATGTTCAGATATTTAAGACCGGAGTTTTAATCGCTTCGTCCAAGTTTGTCAACACTATTGCTGTAGAAACATACAGAATGTCAAAACATGCTTATTACACCCCATTTTTCCCTAGCCCCAGATCTACCCCAACCCTGGGTTATCCAATTGGTAGAATCAATGTGGCAGAGTATTGATGTGCTGCCCCTGCAATGTTTGGCGGAGTATCTTCTACACTCGAGCATTCAACGCATTCAAACAGCTGATGAAAAAGCATTCACCAATGGAATGACTCCGGAAGTTCCAACGACGCCGGTGTCTCGACGAATTAGACATCAAAGCACTTCTTCTACAGACACTAATTTTGAAGTGAATGTTGACGTCGAAAAGATAGTTACCGAAGGTAATCCACGTAGAGAAGCTATAATCACAATTTTCTATTCATTTCCATTAGTTGGAATGCGATACATTATGCACAATAAGTGCTCAGGAAAACAATTTTATAATTTTTTGATGGCTTACTGGCTCTTTAATCTGTGGTTTGGTTTATATGGCCCTCCTGATTTAAATGTTTCTTATTTCATTCCCTCAATCTGTTTTATTTTGTAAGATGAATGCAGAGAGCTGGTCCACATGAGTCGGTTCATTCCATGTATCTTTTCTTTATCTTCTCATCTCATGCCAATCATTGTAGGTCCTTCAACATCTCGACGCGTACGTCTAGATAGTGCACCGAATAGTCTCCATCCTACTGAGAAACCTTCCGCACCCACCGTAGGAACAGGCCATGGCGATTTGAATAGACGACGTCTCTATAATCGCGTTTTGGAGCGTCTGAGACTCCAGGCTCGAAGTCCACCCACAGATATCGCTTCGGTAACGGCAGGTCAACTCGGTTCCGACTCCACTCCGCAGCATCATCTTGTTGATAACATCGCTGAGGCAGTGTTACAATCCTTTGCGAGCCGGCTCAGGGATCTTTCTTCACTCATTAGACGCGCTGCTCGTTACGTATGACTTATACTTTCATTAGATTTCTCCCGATCTCTCTTATGAGATGACCAACTAGGGAAGCCTTGAGCTTATCGTTACTATATGAAATGATTAAAATGTTTTAACACGAACGGGTTGCCACGATGTAAGGATGGGGACAAAAGAATTTAGTTGATAACTGTTCTTTTTTAGTGTCTAACTCTATTAGTTGTGGATGACGTCACGACGGTTAACGTAACTCAGCCTATCTCAGGACAGCTAACGCAGTCTACGGAGGAACTTCTTAATGTGCACAATCGCTGGTCCGCCTTCCGGGTCTCTCTGTTGCCATTGACAGGCAACAGCAGCAACAGATTGAATCTCTTGAAACTGGTACCACCACAATCACCACGGCGACCACCACAAGAGGAATGGATTTCCTCGGTCTCATTTTGAACGCAATTCTTGTTGAAGATGACATTGCTCCCCTTATGGCCTACATTTTTTTTGTCGGCCAGCTCACAGAGATCGCCTCTTTTGTGGTAACTTTGTTTGCACTCTTAGGTGCTGATGCTAATAATATATTTAATCACTGTTCCAAAATAATTTATTGAATGTCATATCCTGACGTTCGCCATTGTCAGTATAGCATTTCGGTATTTTTTATGAGATTGTTGTATACCGACTGCGTTGGGATCCTGTTGAGGCTTAAGCTTACTAAAACTGACACTTGGAACCCAGCACTTTTTGCATAGCCGTCTACGACAAAAATCCTCATTCTGCTTTTGCAAGTGATCAGTTTCAATTGGTACCAGTGTTTGCATTTTAGAGTGGACCGCCGACACATCATCATCAAAGATGTTTTAGCAACTAGTTATGATAATTCACATTATGAACACAAGCTAAACCTGCGAAAATTTGCGAAAGTCTAATATCTTAAAGATCAGTTTAAGCATCTTTTCCTTCTGCAGGCATGGCGTCCAACGATGAGTTGTCTAAGCCAACTCTTGTTGAACCGAAGGACATTGGTTCGGCGACTAGTCGAGTCATCGGACACAATAAGTATTGCAGCACCGAATCTATCTCTGCCGGAGAAGTATCCTCAATCAGACATGAAAGAAGAGACGGAAAAAATTAAGCAGACTGCTGGCTTCGTCGTTTTGGAAAATATTTGTCGCATAATGGCTCTTGACGTAGACTACTACTGCACTTCGGCCAGTGTAATTCCCGTTAACGAGAAAAATGTACGAATCCATCAACACGCTGTTTGTTACGATCCTTAGTAATTTTTGTTCATGAAAGCTGGCGGTACCTTGCAAAGAGGGGATTTTGCATTGATAGTGAATTACTTTACTGACATGATGGGGGGATCTTTCAGTTGAAATGATTTAAACAGACATCGATCCAACCTAACGTTTTTTTTATTTTAAGAGTGTTTTTGTTGCCTGGACGCCAACAAGGCAATGTCCTATGGAGCTAGAGGTAATTGAGTCACATTTAGTCCTTCTTTCTTGGATTCCTCGACGTTTCATCGAAGCCATTGGTGATAATTCTTGGTGGACTCATCTCCTCAATATGTGGTTTATTTGTGACTCTGCTGGAGTTTACAGTTTACCTAGCATTGTGTCTCTCACATCCTCCACCGACCCTATGCACACAAAATCCGGCCTTGTTAGTCTCAGCGCGTCCAACAAACTCGTTTTATCGCCAGAACTGAGATCAGCTTTTCTTGTTAATGGCCTACCGCAACTTTCCTCCGTCGGTGAGTTTCACCTTTTGTTCGTATCATTGTCTAGTACGTTTTATGACAATTATGTTTCCTCTTTTTAGCACTTAACGAAATTTCACCCGAGGAGCTACTTCAAGTTGTCTGTGATACGCCTTCACTGATTCTCGATTCGGACACGGCTAATAGTCTTATTGACTATGCAGACAAGCTACGCGTCAAACCATCGACACCGAAACAGATATGGTTATTTACAGCCCTCCAAGCAAGAGCTAAGGTTGTTGCTCAGACATGGGATTCATTGGTGTTGAAGTTGAATTTGTGTGAATTGTAGTGCTTTATATTAAACTCATGCACTGATATTAACTACTTGACGTTTAACGGTTACTAGGAGTCTGGTTTGACATCGTTATACTGCACAGCCAACGGTGTATATGTTGTGAAGACTATCATAATAATGTGGTGTACAGAATACAAATGAATCAGAAACAATCTCGTCGCACTGCAAACCTACGATTATGCAGTTTCTGCTGAATAATATGCGCTGATTTGTTAGTTTCGTGGCCTTTGGGAAGTGACACCGTTTTGCGGAACTATTTTTAAAGATAACTTCTCTCAACTAAACCGCGGGTCGTGTCCGCGTCTCACTCGTACATAGCTGTTTCAGAACATTTCGTAATTATTACTTGTGATTTCGGCCATTTCACTCGTAGCTGTCTTCGGCAGAGGCTCCTCTTATAATAATATGCCAGATTTTTGTTTAGAAGGCTCCACTTCGATAAATGCCCAATGAGCCACATCTGAACAGAATGGTCCTTTTTTCAATTCAACTACATTCTCTTGGTCTTTTGTAGCCACCGAGCGAACCGGAATGTGCTCATCCCGTCCTGACTGTAGCTCGAATTTTTGACAGCCCCAAAGTAGTCGCACCTCTGGATCTGGTTCTTACGAAATCCCTCTGTTCGCCGATTTCTCTAACAACATCCGGAAATGCGCCAACTCGTTCAACCACATCACCACCGACATTTGTAGCAACCGAGACTCCTGGGCTCTCTGTTCCTAGACAACTCTCATCAGATACACGGGAACCCCCCAGTGGATCCAAGAATTTGTGGAGAACTTTTTTTTCACGGTTGATTGAAGCTGGAGACGACTTTCTGTCGCAGTCCGAAATGTTCTGCTTCACTCTTGCGCGAGTTACCAACTCTTCCACTGTCAGAAACCGATGGTTACAGGATCTGGTCAATGTATGTTTTCCGTCGACCGATTTTCTTCGTTTAAACTTTTACTATCTTACCTCTAATCTTGTAGGAGTTGCAGGCTGCACATGGCTCATTGAAACGCGGAAGATTGGTCTCCCTCCTACCAACGCCTTTTGTAGATATTTTCAGAAATCTGCCAAACTTAACGGCTGTGGGGTATGCATATTCCCTCATCCGTTCTTGCCTTTCCTCCGGGCTTGTGTATTCGGATACAAAGGTATAATAACCCTGGAATTTGCTTAGGCTGAAGGTGAAGATTGTCTGTTCTCCCATCGTTTGTGTGGGTTTATTTGACCCATTTGTTTTTGAAATTGAAGCCCTTGGTACAATGAGAAATCTCTTTTATTGATATGCCATTGCTGATTTCGCTTCTGACTCCTAGTCTAACCTATTTATTATTTCTCTTGCAGGCACTCAGTCGTTATCAGAAGTCAGTGGGATTCTGCATGGCTGAACTTGAGAAGATTGCCTTCCACCCCATCCTCCTCGAAAGTTTTCTATTGAAGCCGCTCCAATCCCTCATTGCAAAGAGGATGGAAGAACAGAAAAAAAAGTCGCAGGAGAACTTACCATCGGAGGCCTTTTTTTTTTCGTTCGACAAACTTGAATCCAGGTGAGCATCTCCGGTCTTCATTGAATGATAAAATATGGTGACCTGCCTCACCCTAGACATTTACTAATTATGTTATCAAGCGATTCCGCCCCATCGCTTGTCAGATCATTCTCGCAGCACTTGGTTGTTGCGTCGAATTCATCAATTTGAAAGATTACTCAATTGCCATATCTATTGTTTCTGCTTTCACCCCATTTATAACCTAGTATTACTATTTCTAAAAAATCTCAGATCTTTGGAAGAGCAAATGGAGGCAATAACCTTTTGTGGATTCTCTTCCGCTCTACCCTCCGCTGGTGACTCTTTAGACACTGCATGGGCTATGGTTCAGCGTCTTATTCTGGTGCAGGGCGATAGCAGTGACGGTGACAAAAAAGAAGAGAAGAAGAAGCGGCGCTACCTTCTAGAGGAATTGGTTCACAACACCGCTCCTACAATTCTACGAGTCTGTCTCCGCAATATCTTGCGAGAAGATGTAAGAACACTCAAGTAAGTCCTACCATACAGGTAACCAATTAAGTGGAAAATATATTATTGCCTCGACAAATGCCCATGAATAAATCAAGCTAATAAGCCTGAAATTCATTTTTCGGTTTTTTCATGATTCTCAAGACAAAGTTGTTAAACAGCAGAGCGGTTTTTTGAGATAGTTTTTAAATTTAAACAATATGGCAATATTAGCACTAAATGTCGGCAAAATGGTATACTACTACCAACTCTCGTTCCGTACGAACGACACCAGCATCCCAGAAAGGTGAAGATTGCTTTTCACCAAAAGTATATTTCAGTATCGGGCTGAAATTCTAAAGCATTATAATTGAGATGAAGGCACAAATTGAGATCTATTTGAAACCACTTGGCTATATGGCCCAACCGCCGCTTTTGACTATAGCTTGGACCAATATTCGTAGTGAGGCCATAATTGTCACGCATAGAGGCATGAGATGCCAAAAACCTCACTGAGTTTTAAAAATTTATTTGGTTATACACCATCATCTCATGGCTTCAATTTGATTTCATCGGGTGAATGTATCCCCCCTAAACCCCCTATATCAAACAATTGGCATCGTTGTAAAAGCTAGAACGCACATTGGCATCATCAAAATCTGATTCGTGGATTACTAAAATCCGGTTTCCAGTACTTAAATAAGAAAATATTACATACTTACATACTTAAATTTATGAGAGAAGACTCGATAATGTAGAGGGAGCTTGGTGTGTTGTTAACACTGCAGCTTGTTAATCCATTAAGAATTGATGGTTGACATTTAGATGCTTGATCATCTAGAGCCTAAAGCTACTTTTTTTCTTGAAGTTCAACGCTCTCACTCGACCTCTTCTCAAGTGTTCTCAACCTTCCTGCATTCTCTTCTTCGGTGCCTTTTGCGGAGCCTCACGAGAAACCTGATCCAGGGTGTCTCTACTCCCTCCTTCATCGCCTAGAGGATCAAACAGAGGGAATGCGTCTTATTGCCCATGTCTGCATTGAGGCTTCTAAGGTCCCATCGGTGGGTAAAAAACTCGATTTCATTCATTCACCTTATGTTAGATCAAGTACTTTCTAAGCAGGTCCTCAATGTCTTCACTCTTCCCATGCTGTTATAAAAAAGTAACTTGCAACATTTTACTGTCTAAGTTGAGACATCGCAAGCTTTGGTTAAATCTAGAAGATATTACTCAGATTTTTTTTACAGCCTTTATTTGAGGCTAGTTTTCGATTTAGATGAAATGTTCCCAAAAGTTTCTCCATTTTAGCCTCTCCGTGATCAGACTCTGGCTAGTCGTCTTCCCCTCCTCGACATGGCCCTCCAATGCTACCTCCAACCCTGTCTCCTGTACGTAGAATATCTGGCTGGCTTCCTCCGTCTTCCATCCTCCTTGCCTCCTGACTTGGTGACCATTCTTCCCGACCCTTCTGATATAGCAAGACGACTTCTTCTCTGTCTCTATCTCCGCAGACCAGGTCTCCTTTATGCCCTCAAGAGTTCCATGGCTCGAAGCCTTCTCCGAACTCCGTCAGCTGGCGAAAGCATTCCAGAGTGCTTTGAGCAGAATGATGTGAGTTTACTTCAATCTTAGGCGTTGGGATAGTTGTATATATATGGTTGAGAACAACGTTACTTAGAGGAGCTAGAACGCACGGGGATTTGCATTTCTATTCCCACTTAGATATTTAAAGTGAAAAACGTTGCTCACTTTTGTATCGTCACCCGTAGCTCGTAACAAGACGTTAATTTCAACTGGCACAATTAAAATGTTTAGGGCTCAAATTTATTTTTACCACGGTCCGCTTTGCCACAGGAATTTGTGGTTAAAAACTCGTGGTTAAATCACCTCCCCCGGAGAAAAGTTTCGTTTCACCTAAGAGGGGCCATTATTAACATGCCTCTGTCTTCCTTTATAAATTACCACTTTTCAGTTGTCAAAAACTCGCCTGAGTGAAATCGAGATAATCATCTTTTGTTATGCCTATTTGTTACTTTAATGAGACTGCATTGTGAACTATGCTTAATGGTTAACATTTTAGCCTCTCCCATCTTTCCTTGAGTCGGAATGTTTAATGTTTCCAGAAGTATCGCATCTTCACTTTTATTTGGCTTAAACGCCACTCTTGCTCTTTTGATCGGGGCCTAACAGTTGTTAAGAATCGGGATAGGGTATCCCGCTTTTCATTACTTTATTGCATGCAATTGGCGGTCGGGCTGTTAAATTTTCCCTAAGCTACAGTTTTTTAGGAAGCCGACAAAGTGATTGTAGGGCTAGTATTCTCATTGACCTCTTCCTTAGTTGTTAAGAAAAATCTGAGGAGACCCTGAACAGTGTAGTTTTTTCCATCCAATTCATCTAATGCCTTTAATTCAACGATGGATAAATGCACTTACCAGTAAGCCCCCGCTTATATATACGCTTTTAAACACGTAATTACAGCTTGACTGGCATGGTTAAATGTCATCGTACTTGCTTGACTCAACTCTTTTACCGCCACCCCTGATTCCTTCACGCGAGACGGCGGGCGACAGAGTCTGAAGGAATAGCGACGATAATGGGACCTCAGCATACCATCTTAGTTCCATCTGCCATGCTCCAATTTGGTTGTTTTTGGTTAATATTTTGACACCTCAGACTTTTACTGTTTAAATTAATATGACCACCGAAGGGAGAAGTCCAAGATCATAGTTGTGATTTCCTCTCGTAGGTGAATCGCTTCGGTACTGCCTTCCTTATCAGCCTCTCAAGCAGCTATGAGGCGACTCGAGAGACCTCCGCTCTCTCTAGTCTCGCTCTTGCTATTCATCACCCGCGCCTCTGCCTCCGCCTTCTTCCCCTCATGGCGGGTCTCTCCCAAGGCCGATTAGATATCAGTCTAGCCACTGCAAATGGTAGTGGTGGATCTTCGGCCAGAAGCACTTTACCCTGGAGCAAATTTGTCTCCCGCCATCATATAGATTTCTACGATGGTTTGCTGCGCTTTATGGAGATGTTAGCGTTCTCCAGATGGCACGAGAAAGCAGATGGAGTTTTATTCTCTTCTGAGGCAGAGCAGTACAAGTAAGAGAGGTGTTTCTTGCTCCATCACAACGTTATCTAAGTCTTAACATTACCATACCACTGGTTTGGGAAGTTGTCTTGTACTTTAATTTCTAAACGATTTTAATGGCTAGTATGAGTTGTTTTTGCCTTATTATTTTAACCAAATCAAATAGGCTAGGTATTTATTGGCAGAGGTGACATGATTCGACTTCTATATCATTGGCTCAATTGTTGAATGTTAAAGTGATGGCTCACCAGTTGTTAAACTGTTCGTATTATCAAAATTAATTCTTTTAAATTACGCTCTAGCAGAGTAACCAAATGACAGACAAGCGTCCATTACGTTAGGCGGTTGCACTTTACGATCGCATCGAAGTGTTCTTGTCGGGACCCCCCCTCCCCTGCTACCAAACTATAATGTCTGGCAAAATGCGGGGTCCCCATCCCAGACGATTTGATGTTCACAATAATGACCAGTATATGAATCCTCTGTTTTCCGGGAGAAGGGTCCACACCTCATAGGTGTAGCTCATTACGCCAACACCCAGTATCCTACGGACGCACCTCCGTTGTTTTATTTGTGAAGATACCGAGAAGTGGTTATTTTCATATTCGTCTTTATTGTTATTTTCCTTACTATTAATATCGGTATTCATGTTCCTCTGGCACTTCTTCATTTATTTACTCCGAATCGCCTCTGTTTAACATTGTGGCTTATGTGGATCGAAGGCGGGACAATTAGGGTTTACCTCCATAACCGTGAGGCTTATTCGAAGTTCAATTATCCGCGGCCGAGTTTTTTTCTGTCCTCGGAGAGAGGGTATCTTACCATTATCCTTCATATTGGCCTAGTGGAATAAAGGCAGTTTACGAGGCCTCATAAATTGTTTTCTCATTTTAATCTCGCCTTTTTTGCTCCATGGGGTTGTTATTCCTGAATATGTTTGCAATTATACGCTAATTAATGATTTAAAAGACCGTACTACAACACCCTTTACCTTGGCAACAATCATCACACATCATAAATAATGTTCGTTTGGTTGATTTCTGGTCTATTTTTTCATGAATACCTTACCGCCTCACATTTTCTGAAATTTAAATGACTAGTCTTTACCTTCTAAGTTGCCACTACGCAACTTTTTGTGATGTATATACACATTCCCTTGTCATTTTTAAATATTTTCATGTTTACGATATGGAGTAGCTGTGCACAAATATCCTCTTCTCCATCTCGTAGAGACAGTATAGAGGAGATCCTCGCCAGCTTAATTCACGCTGCTGCGAGTTATCCCAATCACGCGGCGAAGATGGCAGGCGGCTTTGGCCGGCGCTTATCGCGGCTCTTACAGGCCTACACAGCCACTGCACGGCACACTTCCATCGAAGACAGATTCTTTAGTGGAAATAACAGTGGAAGTCGTCGGACACGTGCCGAAATTACAAGGTTGGCAGGTGCATTGCACGACTTCGCTCCATTCGTGGCTGAGTGTTCGTTTCCCTCGCCTCTCTCCGTCCTTCAATCTTCGCTCACTTCATCGTCTGTCACATCAAAAAAACATATTGGCCCTGCCACAACCCTCCAACCCTTTATTCAACGTTTGAGAAATCCTACTAGTTTTGCAGGTTAGTTTGATTTTCACTCCTGATCTATGTTTTTTGTGACGCCAACTTGCCTAATTCTCTGACCGAAATCAGCCGATCCTTTTGAGACACTTTTCCCAACATGGCTGTCGATGTTTGTTGGGGAGCTGAAGGGATCTTGGTTACTCGAATCAGTTCCATTTTGCTTCTCTTGCGCACAACTCTCTCCCTTTCCCCATCCGTGGTGGAAGTCAAAAAATATTCTCATCCCCAGCATTGTCAAGACAACTTCTCCTGTCGTGTGGATAAAATCGCCTCATTGAAGAGGAATTTACTTTTCTAAATATAGCACAAAAACACCTTCAACTCTTATCCAATCTGAGTTCCTTTTACAAATAATGTCCAGCCCATGGGATGTTATAACGAATTATGGCTAGGATAGGAATCTAAATGATTCTCCTCGAACAGTTACATTGCCAAGCTTAACGAAATTAAAGCAGACAGGGTGGGATTTTGCATGGACGTTGAGAACATCGATAAATCTTGGGGTACTACTAAGACCCACGATAGAGCGATGTTAGTTTTTTTAACCCTTTGGAAACGACCAAAGTAAATCACTGTTACCAACTTTTGATTTCTGCTTCTTGTATAGGGAAATAGGGAATTTATGCTTCGTCGAGTACTTTCAATTACAAACCGTCTATTTGGGCAGAATTACGCCCTCTTACTAAACTGGTGATAAATTGTTAAATTGATTCGACTGATTTTTATGTCTATTTACGTGCCGCTAACTTTGTATTGCCTCTTCAAATGTGTTTATCCATTCCCTATCACATTCCCTTTAGGTATTATAAGTGTTCGTGGCAAATCGCCTTGATTCTCCTTTTTCTTCTTAGTCCATGAGCTGATCAGGCTTCTGTAAGGAAATATTTTACCCGCAGACTTAACATTTACTGAGGATGGGTTGGGAACAGATGTAAATGAAGTTAGGAGTGTAGCAATTACTCCAGAACCTTATTTACAACTTGATTAACAATTAACTTCGTTTTTTACCGCAGCTTGACAATTAAGCTCAACTGTCGTCAATGCGTGAGAGGCAGGGGGTTTCAGCCTCCTGCAGATAGAAGTAGCTTTTTGTTGGGACTGGGGATGGAGGGGCTCACTATCGCCATGGCAATTAACTAGGGGATTAGGTGGCTAGTTGTTTGGTTTACAATCAAACTCTGTTGAGTGCAGACTAAAGACTTATGCTACCAGTGAAGAGAAGCCCTAAACTAAGCACCCATAGCTGTGCATGCCCTTCTTCTTCTCGCTATTATGTATCGAGTGGCCATGATGAATACGAGCCTTTTCTCTTTTATTGTTTACTCTTCCTCTTTTTTTCATCGCAGAAGTAGTGACCATAATCTGTGATCTGGATGTTCTAACCGAGAGGAAAGTCGAATTCCTTGTTCACTTCCAAGTGAGTTCTGTTTGTCCATCACCCTTTTGCAATTGCTTTATCTAAATTTAGAGGGAACCTCGAAAAAACATCAATCTTTTCCTCTGCTCCTCCCCCCCCTGATTGAGGGATTTTTGTATTCCAAGGGAAATAACACTTTGATAAGAGGTTTACTCTTGTCTCCCCTCTCATTCGCCTGGAGAAGAGATTTTGCTATTTTTATTGAGGCTGTTTGCCTGACCATAGTACTAAAAGCGTTCGGTCACCCATAAATCCGCACTAGGGTTAAACAGGTAACTTGATAGTGCTGTTTCCTCCTCTCATGAGAGACCTCATTAAGTCTTTCAATAGTCGGTGCGTCTCAAAAGGCAGCCGGTGTATGTTAATAGGTGTGGTAAAGCGGCGTAATGAAGCTATTTTCGCTCCTTATTTCTCTTATCCCTCTGTTGGGTATCCTGGTTATTCTTATCACTTAGGTACGCACCTATAGGCAAACGCTGGTTATATGGCCTGGTCAGCATTCAGAATCGTGAATAATTACTCAAATTTAACAAATACTCCAGAGCTCTTGTCTCGAGATCCTGTAAACGGACGCTAACCTTGCTACATGCTTTTTATCCGTGGCGTGTGCGTAATCTTAGTTTCAATGTAAATATACACGCCGCAGCAACTAATTTATTGTTTTTACTTATCCTCACGCACGGAACAAGTTACATGGGTTAATGTAAGACAGATAGGATATGCCGAATCTGCCCCTCCCTTCTAACCTTCCTTCTAGAAAGCTTTCTGCCTTCAACGGCTTGATTAAATAGAGTTCTTAAAGGATCTTAAACATCTTTAAACAGTCCCATTATAATCTTTAATCGAGCATCACTGGAGGATCTGTGATACGCTGGGAACGTATTGGGCCTACCTAGACTTTTTCCCCTTTTTAGTCGGAGCTTGAGCACCTCATTATCACCAACACTAAACGACAAGAGGGCTATACCACCGCGGTAACAGCAGAGACCTCGATTCAACCACGTCTTTTGAACCTCCTTTTCCGTCTCTTGCGCCACAGTCCTCAACAGGCCCATGAGGTCCTACCCCGCGTCTTTCTGCCCTGTCTGGAAGGTCGCGAGGCTACATCAGCCCTGGATCACCTTGCAGAGGCATGCCTCTTGGCACCCAACCTCGCTCCCCGCTTCCTCCATGCCGCCGCCAGCCGGCTAGTTGATACGGATGGCGCTCCAACCCCTACTGCCATTGTCAACGCGGTGGGTGTGGCGTTACATCGGTTATCTTTGGTGGGTGTCTACGAGGCTTGCATTGAACACGCTGCCTCTGGATTGTGGACCACAGCAACTGGATTTAAATTTATACCCAAGTGATGTGAACTGAAGTTGAGGAGAGAGTGGATGTAGACAAGGTTTTATATCTGAGGCTGTCTCATTTTTTGATAAATGGACTATTGAAAATACAATTTCATTCCCCCATGGATTCTGTTGTTGCCTTTTGGTTGGGATCGGAGGAAATGTCGGTAACGCAACGTTTGTGTACCGCTGTAAAGCTGCAGATTATCCTGTCCTTTTAATTTCACGGCTAACCGCACTTTTGGGTTGAAGTAAGATTAGCATTTTCTATACTACTGGGGAAGTGGTATCTTCGTAATGGAAGCGACTGAACTTAAGATAGCCTCTCTACCTCGTAATTCCTCCTTATGTGGACGTGGTGACTGCGTTTTGTGCAACCTGCGTGGCGTTATGTTCGTAGTCCAGGCCAAAGTCGAAGTATGAGGTGGTCTTAGCTAACAGGCGTGGAGATCCTGGATCTATAGAAGGCTTTGAGATGAAAATGGAATCACTTGGTGAATACGTACGCGTAACACGGGACGCATTTTCTGTACTTCTCGTCAGTTAAAAACAGTCTGACTTCTGGGGATTACTATGGTGAAGAATCCGTGTTGTTTTCGGCTCTGGTCATGGTATTAGACAACTTCCTAAAACAGTCGGCTCTTGGACTTTCGGTGTGTTTACTTCGAAGTACCAAAAACCACCCGTGGTAGTCGTTACGATCGCCTTGAGAAATGGACTCTACTTCCTTTTTCTTATCTACATTTTAACACGTCGGTTAACCTATTTTTACTCTACCATATCGATAGTGCCGTCGACTTAATTTCTTCAGTCTCGCTCTCAGATCGTTTGTTATAGTTTTCCATTTACCAACAGAATATGCGTTAAAGAGAACCATCTAATCAAAAAGGGAAACGACCGTGCTAATCGTGTACTAACTCCTGAAAGGTGTTTGCGATTAACAAAATAAGCTGATTGTGGTTATAACAGTAGTGTATGAAATCGCAATTACGATCACGTCCCGTGAGCGCTAACCAGCATCAGATAGACCTCTGATTTGAGGGTAAGGAGGATTGCGTGGGCGGAAAAACTATAAACAGACCAATCAGCGTCCAAGGACAGAATTTAGCCGAAGACCTAAAATTGGCCGGTGTGTTCTCTCGCAAGCAAGTAGGCGGTGCCGCTGTCGCGTGGGCAATCGTCTCACTCGTATGGCCTTATTCCTGATTGTATGGTAGAATGGCGCAGTCTCCTAAAGGTGACTTATATGATCCCTTTTTTCCCATATTTCCGCTTTTGAATGCTTTATCATCTCTGTGGTAAAAGTGATTGTTTACTACCAGTAGTAAAGTGGATTCTGTGCAAAGTAATTGCGAATAAATTACGTTGAACTTTGTCGGTCACAATAATGGCATGCTACTGGTTAGTCGTTTTGAAATTATCGTCATGACACCCAAAAGATGCGTTTAAAGCTTAGAAGCAAATATATGGGGAGGCATTAATCAGGGACATATTTCGGCATATTTAGGCAACTCCTAATTCTACGTTTCTCTCACATTTCCGCGTACTTTTTTCACGGATTTCAGGTGTAAAATAGGTATTACTTGTGTTAGTTTGTCCTTGAAATTTGGTTCCCGACTAGTTGAAACCGAAAATATAGCAAACTTGGTTCTTTCATCCTTCCCACAATTACGAAAAGCGGGATGCTTTCAGCTTGAGGTATCATCATTGGAACTTGTAATTGATTTTATAATGATATGTTTCGGTAGGCAATGCTAGTCTCTCTTTTGTCCGACGGAGCACATTAAACGCACATGATGTAACATTAACGTGAGCCTGCAGACATCACGTGATTGCTCTGATACACTGCGAAATCGACTGAAGATATTTTTGGGCATGTAAACTATAAAATACGCAAATTAGCTAAAGACTTGGCTATTAAAAAAGTCTTTAACTGCGTTTTATTTTATGTCGGCGTAATAACTGACAGTAATGGGACTAGATACTCCCCCAGAAAATGCTTTGGCCAAGAAATAACGCAGTCTGCGTCGAAACAAAATTTGCCTCTGTCTGATTCTGCTCGAAATTTGCGCGTTGGTCCCCTCGGTTACTCGTTAATGCCCTATTCCGACATTTAACTTACCTTTGCAGTGGACATTGTCATATCGGATGTAATTTCAACAGTTTTTTCTTTCCTGGTATTAAAGTGAATACGAGTTAATTAGTTAAAAAAAATCGGCATGTCTCTGCGTGTGCGCCAAGCATCCGACTTCTTTTCGATGCTCTGCTCGTGGGTAGACGTGATTGGCCAGAATGGGATCAATGGCAACGAGGACAAGTGACCTGCATAGTCTGAGACATGCTTATCATAATTTCTCCTCTGTTGCCCAATACTAGGTCACTTCAGCGATTTTTGAATGTCTTTTCTCGGAGTTGGGGGGTGTACATCTATTTACCTTCCCCTAAGACGTGAATGACTTTAGTGTCATGATCCTAACTATTATTCCACCACCAGCCTTTGTTCTGATGGGCAATCCTGGAGCTATTATCGGCTTCATAGTCGGCGTCACTTGTTTGGTGTTGGTCGTGGCGATCACGGCCTATGTCTTGGTTAACCGTCGTCGAAAACTCGCAAGTAGAAGAGCTCGGTCACCAGAAGATGTACGAAGGACTCTTAACCTGGGCAAGGAACAACTTCTAGATGAGCCTCATTCTTTTACCCAATCCTGGTCAGTTCTTCAGGAGCTGGTGACATTTCCAACTCCCTCCGTCATCTTCCAAGTCCGAGCAAGCCTATTAATGGAAATATGACCCATCCACCTGTTTCCAATCACGTTATCAAGAATCTTGGGAAATTACAGTTCACTGCCGCATACGACAACGAGAGTCAAGAATTACACATTTCAATTTTGCGTTGCATTGAATTACCACAACTGGATGCCAATCTGCATACTGTAGATTCGTATGTGAAGCTGGAGCTCCTTCCTGAGAAGCTACATCGAGTTAAAACGCGAGTAGTGAGGGGCTCCAAAAACCCCTTCTATGGAGAAGCTTTTACCATGAACAAGGTTACCCTTAGTCTCTTAAAAGCCGGATCGTTGCATTTCATCGTGGTGGGATTTGATAGACACTCCCGAGACTCGATCATCGGAGAGGTTGTCTGCCCCCTGAGTGAGCTGGGGCTCAGTCTGGCCAAAGAGGTTGCCATCACTCGAGACATTTTGAAGCGGAAACTATGTGTAAGTCCTACGTTTCCACCATTGATTAGTCGTTTTGGGTGTCCTTACTTTTTCCCCCAAATTTTGATATTGTATGGTTGGATAAGGGCAGAATGGTTCGACTAATTACCCTTCACCTACTTTTAGCCCTCGGACAAGAACAGGGGCTTGCTTCTTCTTAGTCTTTGCTACCTACCTGCAGCAAATCGTCTAACTGCTGTCGTTCTCAAGGCTGAAGGTCTACCTAAAGTGGATCTTGCCGATTCTTCCGGTAATTAATGACTTGACTACCTACATTATCGAGTTCTCCGGAGTCTATCTCATCGGCATTGACTGTTTGTCTGTTCGTCACATCAATTCTCGGTACCCATTTTCTCCCGGTTTACTGCATTACATTACACCTTTTAGGAGAATAATATCGTTACAGAAGTGCGATGGGTTCAAGAAAATGCCCTAGGGAAATAAAGCTCATGAATCAAGTCTACGTAACCGCCCACCCTTATAGAGTCAAACGGACTCGTTTTACTGTCTAGCCTATCTGCCTGTTTGCACTTTCTCCTACGTTCGGCATTGCCAACCTAATTACCACTCTGTCCCGGCGCACAGGAAGCCCTTACAACTGGAGTCGTTACAATTAGATCATTTTGCGTTGCGTTTAGACTTCTAATTCTAAGCGTCATAAGATCGGATTTTATATTTTTAGGCAATCCCTATGTGAAGCTGTACTTCTTGGAGAATGACAGACGAATTGCAAAGAAGAAAACGCACGTGAAAAAACGTACCTCAAATCCCGTTTTTAATGAGGCCTTCGCGCTCGAGATACCCCCGAACGCGAGGTTGGAAGACATTAAACTTGACTTCCGCATTGTGAATTGGGAACGAGATTCACCCAGCAAAGTGATTGGTCACGTCATCCTTGGTTGTTGTGGCAACGAGCGGGCTAGGCAACATTGGAGAACTGCGCTCGAAAATCCTCGAAAACAAGTAGCTGAATGGCACCACATTCTTGTGTGAATCTTCCACTCATCCACGACGGCCCACTCACTATATCATCTCTTACATCTAACTGCTCCATTCTCTCATCCCCCTCCCTTCATCTCATCGTTCATGCATTCACTCAGGCAGCTACAAATCCTCCCATTCTATCGATTCGCCCACCTGCCCATTCGTCTACGCGTCCATCCACTCAACCAGCCAGCCAGTCAGCCAGCCATAATTCCACCAAACTTGACTCCTATGTTTTATGTCTTGTTGTTTTTTGGCTCTGTTTTGCCATGATTGCATTATTTAAATTGGTACAACAGGTGTCTCTGGTTTCCCAGCCCTCTGGACGCACTCATGCGTCACTTACGTAGGGAGAGTGAATTTGGTACAGATGTTTAGGATGCGCAAAATTAAACATCTCGCACATCCTATAGGTAGTATAGCGTTACTTCTTCCGGTTACTCTTTGACATTGAGTCAAGAGGGAAGGGATCCTGTATTTACCCCTGGGTTGACATCTGAGGTCGAAGTTGCACAAATAATAATTCTCACACAGCTAAATGTCTCCGGTTATTACCTAAGAAGTGTTGGTGTATCAGACTCTTCTGCGCTAACCTCACTATTACAATTTGATTAAGTGGAGGTTCAATCTTTTCGTGACCTAGTCAGCATTGTCTCAAGTGAGAAATCATTCGTCTCCATGGTCATCGACTAACACATGGAGGACGCAGAGTCCTATCATGAGCTTGAAGCAAGAGGGTGGGAAGATGAGGTACATTTTACCTTAAAACCCGTAGCCTAGTTCACCCACGAGTTAACTATTCGATCAGCAGACCGCTGGCTTTTCGCTCAAAGACTCCGAGGTAATCTCATAGTAATATTGTGAAAGAATTATAAAAGAGGGGTTGTTGTCTTAGATATTGCTTGCTTGGTTGGAGAAAGCAGGAGTTAAAACGCCAGAACCAGGGCATCGAAATTTGAGCGCGAATGCCATGGTATGACGCGTCGCGTTTGAACACGTATCACGTAAACATTTTAACGGGAGTTCATAACACTCTCCAGTCCTTAGGCATGTCTTTTTTTTCAGAGGGAAGCAAGGAATTCCATTCGGTATCACAATATGACTTTTGCGCGACCGAATGTAATTGGCAACAAAGGAGATAAATGTCAGGCGTATAGCTTTTTGGCGGGCAGTATGCTTTAACAAGTCGACATAACAGGGGATCATGTGATACCGCCCGTGGTTGAAATCCGTCGAGAAAGCCAATCAGCTGAGAATAACTGCTCCTTGGCGGATAGTTATTTGATAAAGATACTTTGCTCTCATCTGCCCCATTTGTCATCTCTGCACAACATTTAATTTGCTAGTTAGAGGGGCTGCACACACCTTGCTGCTTACAATATATAAGTAAAGAGAGAGAAGTTGGAGTATCCGTGGGAGACTAAAAGTCAAGGGATAGAATGTGTGCGTACACGTACGCGTACACTCATTCATTTGAGATCCATCTCAAAATATACTGCTCTCCATTTGACAAGAAAATTTCGGTACATTGTTTCACAAAATTCAAAAATTATTTGGCCGAGGATTTAACCTCAACATAGTACATACAAAATTACCGCTTCCGAAGAGAAAAGAAATGCCATTATCGTTTGGGAGATGTCGTTAATCAACCTCAGTTGGCCGAATTAGAGCACAGTGGAGGAGGTCAATACAATCGGATGGGGAAAGTAACACTCTATTGGAAAAGTTTGCTCGACATAAACAATGATGAAGAATGTTAACAACGAGGATGCAGGCACGATCCCATGTATTATGCAAATTTATACAGTGATGGTAGATGCCAACGAGACTTTTACGCGATTCAGCAAGGACGCAATCTTGCGCCCTTTTGCGCAAAATTTCCCGTCGTGAATAATACAAAACACAAAGGCACGTACACACGGGCGAGTTGATTACAGTCCCTACAAATGCACACAGTAGGCGCGTCTTGCGCAAGTGATTTCCATCAGGCCCGTTAGGGCAGGGGACTACCCACCAGTCGGATTACATAACTTCGGTCTCCGCATCACGACCCACAAACGTCTTGTGCAATTGTGCTATTTACCGGCAATGGTAAGGATTTGAATACTCACTGTTTAGGTGAACTCCAACACTAACTTTGACCATAATATAGGGATATGACTGATTATAATGAAATATTGGAGTGTCAGTAGGAAAGAAACATTGTGATATTCGATTGGACAAAAGTGTCTTTTACAATTTCCTTCCTGTTGCATCCTTTCTTCCCATGCTTTATCCGGTGTAGTAACTTATGAGGACCACAAATTACCGAGAAGAGGGAATAGGTCTGTCTACTGCAAGTTAACTCAAAGGAAAAAGGGACAATAGGAATCGTAATAAGTCTGTCGACGCATTCATGTTCATGATTAGTTTGTTACTCCGTTTGAGGTCCACCGCAGATCATTGCACTCTCATTTTTGACATGGCAACAATAGAACGCAGATGGGAAATTGACGCAACAGAATCCATATTTTAAGTGGATCCGACGTATATCCAGCTCTGTAGGGAATAAACACTGTTGTAAAACGCATACCCTTCTAATATACGGCATGAGTTCACAGACACTGTTCCATGGCTTATCAGTTGTCAAGACTTTTCGACCTTGATTCCTCTCTTTGACGCGCTATTAAGCCGTTTCAGGCCTTATCAGTTAGATTTTTATGCGTTGCCCATACTGTACGAAAGTGTTCAATCAGTGAGTAATGCAGGGTATTTTTATCGTAACAATACTCCACTTTGTATGATAGAAAAAGGACCGTTTAGGGGGACCGCACCAACGCGGATAGAAAGGCAGATAATGTAAATAAGTCGGATCCACCGATGGAGAGCCACATCTATGATATCGCTATTAATTCCCTCTTCCCATTAAGGCCCGCGACCTTATATACAACCCAGAGTTAGTAGCAAATCTGTCAAAGCAAAGTTGACCTAAACGTGGTTTGAAATTTGCCCCCAATTCGAAGCGGTGAGGGAGTAAGAGGAGGACAAGGGGAATGAAGGTGGAGAAGGAGGAGAAGGAGAAGGACGGGAAGTAGAGGTTGAAGAGGGAGTAAAAGGGTAAGCGATGATAATTGAAGCAGGAAGGGGAAGCAGAGGGAAAGGAGAGGTAGAGGAGTTGTGTTGATCGGTGGTGGAGGGTCAGTAGATTCTCTCCAATTGTGCTGTGTATTTTCTCATATTTCTCGTATTCCCAGTGTTTTGTGGGCCCCTCCCGCGGTCCGCGCCAGATGTCGGATAATCTAACGACCCCTTTCCAAACCATTATCACATCAAATTGAATGGATTGTCAAATGGTTACACTTGTCATTGAATATGTTGCGGAAGACAGATGTAGGCGCATAGACGGCGTTATTAAGTATTCGGTTTCAAAGACTAGGTTTTAAATCCAAAATTTTTTCCTATGGCCTTCTATGAGTCCCCGTGGCTTCTATCACTCAGCAAGCGGGCTTGTTAGTAACCCATATAGGAATGTTCGAATTATCCTGCGGTCCATAAAAATTACCACTTAAGGCAGCTAAAAAATTGCGTAATTAAATACAGCTGTAAACAGGTATAAGAGTATTCGCCGTCCCACTCACACCTTCAGAGCCTTGCCCCATCAGTTTTTGCACTGGCCGCTTCCCATTTCTCCTCCCCCCTCACTCACCCAATCGTGACCTCGGGTTAGCATAACGTGGCTGGTGCTTCTAATCCTCCCTCCTGATCTATGATGGTCGTAAAACAACACCCTGATGGGAGGCCGTATTTTCACTCACGAATGAATCTTGTCCTCTTGATTACCTACATTTGGGGAGAGAGAGGGTCTGTGGAAGAAGAGGGGGTGGGAAAAACCCGCAATTTGTACTTCCCCTGCAGAAACGATGCTCTACCAAGGGATAGTTCACGTGGCAATTGGGATCAGAAGAAAAATCTACTGAAAAATTGTCATTAAGGCAAGAAATGAAGGCATTGACGGGCTGATGAGACTAACCCCATAACTGCGTCCAAGGAGGAGTAGCCTCGTAAGGCTGTTTAATTCCGGCTTCTTAGAGTGAGGAAGAACTTGCCTTATATCTCATGTGTGCTTGAAACACTCTGCCGCTCGTCAAATGCTGTCGCTTCTCAGAGGTTGTGACAGCTCCTCACAGACGTCTCGATATCTCCTCCTAAGATTCAACAATCAGTAACACTTGTCTTCCTCTAGCTAACTGGAAGGCTGGGTAATGATTAAGATAAAGGTGTTTTCTACTCCATTGCGATTGAACTTCTTGAAACCCTACTCTTCGTTTCTAGGCTAGTCCACTCGGCTGCTGGGTTGATTTGTTATCAACACCCACCACTATCCGTGGAGGCGTGGAAAAAGCAGGGTTAAACATTGCGAATTGAACAGACGTTCGAGACTATTTTCGCCGATATAACATAGAAATTAAGTGAGTAACATCACCCACGCGGTGATTGACGCAACACATTTTAGTCATTCTCTCGTCGTAATTCTCTGTGTTGTCAGTTCAAAGAAATAATCATGAGATAAGCATCTATTCCTGACAGGGCACAGTGCATAGACGGTAAATGAATAGAAAATCTCTCCTCGCCCCCCCACTCTGCCCTCGCGCCATCACTTTACCATGAAGAGACGTTATTCAAAGCAACTGAGTCTATTCACAAACAGAACCTCAATTCTTTGAGATGTCGTTATTACCCACTCATTCTGTTGTGACCCTTCTGCCCTTCAGACATCCTACGCACTTACTCGAAGCGATGGTACCACAGTAGTGGAACATCGACATGGCAAAGAATGTGAACTCCCCAGCAAGGACGCCTTGTATTGCGTTATGTAAAATAGTAGAAGGATTTGAATTACTTTTCTCTTCCTGCGATTGAAGTAAATCGTAGATACCGTGTGAGCCAAGCTTTTCCATTTGGCTTAATCTGATTCTGTCAATAATACTGTAATATGTGAGTGTGGGAACGGGGTCACTCGCCAGGCTGCATCGTTCCTCAAGGAAGCCCCTTTAATGTGATCTTCTGAAGGTTATCGCGAAACACCAAATGATATTGCGGCCTTGGAACGGTCGAGGCTACGAGGCTAGACTTCTCATCCAGGTACATGAGTATATGTACCAAATATTTCCTCAATTTCAGTGACAGGTCTCGAATCCTCAGAGAAGAGGCCTTTATTTGACGAAATGTATCACCAATGTTGTTTTACAGTTTAGTATTAGCAATAGGTTACTAATACTGAACTGTAGGACTTATCTTTGTCCGTTGTTTATGACCTCCCATAATACCGGTGTGGAATGGACTAATCTCTACCACAGCACAAGATAATCCACATTCCATACTGTTAATCCCCGGTTGTCTCGACTAGCCATTATGGTGTGCTCGCAGGAGGAGGAGACATGGACATTCAGCTCGTGCTCGTCTCAGTTTCGAGGACTCCATTCAGAAGCATAGTTCTAGAAATTGCCTTTTGTACTACGTATGAAAAGAGGCTCGAGACAAAATAGAGGATCAAGGCAATGTAGCAACATGGAGGATGGAAACTTCCTATCGGGAGTAGGAAATTCGCCAATGTTATCAAACCAATTAATAAAATAAGTAATGGAAGGGGTATAAGAAAGGCATGCTGTGCATGCTGAGAAATTTACCTCTCTCTGAAATCTAAAAATTGGACTTGCTTGGCCTACCGTACTGATGAAAGGAATGAACAGGATCTCCTCGGGCCCTAAAGTAATTCATTATCGTTGACATTAATAACATTACTGGGCTGGGGCTCTTCTTCACACACAACTTGTCTTACTGAACCACGTCGATGACATAAGGTATAAATCTGACCTGCGGGAGGGAAAGGAACAGGGGGGCGGCATCGGTGGTGTTCAACCGTACCCCACAGTGTACCGATCCAGAAAGATTTTTGCCAAAAACAACTGATTAGACCAGTCAGATCTAGAACGGAAATAATAACTACAAGTATCCAAGTCTAGACTCGTAAGATCAAAGGTTCGAGGTTAAGGCAAACTCTTTAAAGGCGTTTTCAACAGATCTATGTACTTTTATCTTTCGAGATCCCTTCTGCCACCTCGACGCAATGCTCCTCGTCGTCCATCTTTTATCCGTTATGCTGGCAGTAGCCTAAAGATCAACAGTCTTAATTCTATCGCCTTCTTCTCCACTGCCCCGGAAAACCCACCACTTCCGGGTTTAGGGAAGGCGACGGGGACAGTAAGAGGCACTGAAAAATCCTTCCCTATTATTACATCCGTTTAGTGGCTGTATCTTCGGTCATAATCTTTTTCTTCTGACTGATTGCTGGTCCAGAGTGGATGATAATCAAATGTGGTTAACACACATTTCCACAGTTACTCCACACTTTTCATATGTAAGCAAGCAAACGAGTTATTTTATCACCTGAATTAGCACTGCGTGCAGTCTGGGAGAGGAGAGTAAACATGTATCCCGGACTGTTGCTGTAAATAATGCTTTTGGCGCGTGGAGTCCACTTCGACCAGTTGTTTGGAACTATAAATAGGTATTCTAACGCGGGAGTCCTATATTATGCTTCTTGGAGGAATGTAAGAGGGGAATAGAGTCAGAGAGTACAATAACCAAATACTTCATAAGTATCTTAAGTACAGCAGTAATCAAGTGAGTGTAGAACAGAGAAATAAGAGTCTGCAAATTCTCCTTGCGTCAAATTATTTATCGTTGTGTTTCTACTAATGCTTTACGTATTTCAATAGCAGAAAGTCACGATCCGTCTAGTCGGACAAATGATGACACAAAATCAGAAGCCATGGATGCCACCTTCCACAATATTGTCGCAAAAATTGTACTTTTAATCCGTTTTTGGGATCATTTTCCACGCTGGTTACCTTGTGTTGCGTATCCGCTCCACATTTTCCGAAAAATACACTGGTATTAGCCTGCTACTACAATCTCAAGAACGTCGTAAGAAAAGGCAAACGACTTAGACAGTGGGAAGTGGACAGCGCACGACCGTGATGAGTCGCCCCACATACGGAAAGCTATGCTAGACTCTCTCGCATATGTGAACAAACAGTTTTATTCAACGTCCAATCAGTCGGTTTCGGCAAATAATATTCTCGAATTTGAGAAGACAATGAAAAAAATTAACTTAGGTCAGTTGTTAGGAGGTACGGCAAGTCTTTGAATGGCAATTCTTCTCAATAACTGTTACGAAAAAACAGCAAAAATGGAAGGAGATACCAAAAAAATCAGGAGGGTGAGGTAATGGCATTAAATTGTTTCCCCACACCATCTCAGGAGTGGTTGGGGAACGTGAGGTACAAACATGCTCATCTAACCAGTAACGATAACGCAATGCGACACGAGGAGGCACCTTTTCGGTTAAGGCAGAAGTAGGAACCGTCTTTTACACCCTGAAGAGAACATTTGTCTGATAAGGTTAATCCTGCTAATTCACAAAAATTAGCAGAGACGATGCCCACGCTAGGGCTGGGGGGGATTGTAAGGAAGGTGGGGGATCGGGGATAAGGAAAAGGTTAGTTTAAGTTAATCGTATTTCCGTACAACGCATAAAAAAATAATTTCAAATATCTACTTAATTAGATCTTCAATTCCGTGGTAGGCAATTAGCTGACTGATTTAGGGACAAGTTGTAAGGCCTGTAAAGGTAGGTACAAAGTATATTGGTCATTAAGTGGATGAATGGGCCTGTTTAAAGAAAAAACGCAACATCGTTGCACTATTTATCTTACCTGGGAAGTTGGCTCTCACAGGTCGATTATGTGACCACAGTTGTCAAGGTTACCTAATTATTAATGGTCTTTGAATAAGGTGAAACTTAAAAGGGAGAATTCTGTTCCAGGAAATTTTTGACACACCCGCTAGGCTTAAATTAGGACTTGAAATGTTGGATTGTAGAACGAAGTCTACAACGTCTATTGAGACGCATGACAAGTAAGGGCACAGTTTTATCCACGCCGCTCGTGGCATTAGGAGGTTTGGATTGGGCGAACGAAGACACGCCAGAAGACAAAAAGCAGCCTTTGTACCGGACGTGACAAATGAACGTCAGAATCGTGGAAACCTGGTCCTAATGTTTGACATTTGAGCGAAGTAATTGGCGCCTCCCCTACCAATGCCTTATGGAATGACGTTAGATAGGAGGACCTTGATCACACATCGATGCCGAAGAGACCTCATTTGGTCGGCAAGAGGGTGACAATTTACTCTACACCATCCACTGAATTGAGTTAATTCTTATTCTACGGGAAATTAGTGGATCTCCTCTTACGCCTTCGGGTTTTTTTTGTTTAACACCCTGCTTTTCGGGACAGTTAATTCAGTGGCTAGAATGAATTTTATCAATTACAAATGCCATTAAGAAAGGGGGACAAAGAATAGGCCTCTGATATTTATTCATGCGAAATGCCATAGGCAAGCTAGTTCATTAATTTGATGTCCCTGTATCAAGTTTTATCTAAATAGTCGTAATCTGTACCTCCCGGTATGAAAAGTTTTACCACTTACGTGGTCAAGGAGCAGTATAAATCCATAAAGATTCAAGCGCCCGTACACTTAAACTCACATTAAAACAGACACCAGACGGTCGTGCGTATATCTCTTAGTAAGCTGGCACAAACAATATAGTGGCAAAAAATTAGGGTCTGTACAAGAATGAAATAGTCCCTTCTTCATCTTTCTTAACGAGGCGAAGTTCAGCCCTTTGATTTCCCCTCGACATCGTGAAATAATGCACTTATCAACACCGTCAGACAGGCTAGTTTTTGAGACTATCGGGTAGAACCCTTGTCAAATGAATGTCCCAGGGTTGTTGATTGATTAGGGGCCTTTTACATAAAGTTGGATAAAGGGTAGGGGAGAAATACCATCGTCTCCTTCATGTTCCAGGAAATTATAAGTCCTCTCTCTTTTGTGAGGTGACACAGGAAAACAAGAACTTGCTTTGAGCATTCATCCTCCAATTTCCCTCCCCATTATTACTCTTAGTATCGCCTTTCTCAATATTAATTGGAAGTTGTCCCTAAATTTTAGCATCCGACGGGCTCTTAACGAAATCCGCAACACAGTTGGTATCAGCAAAACCACCAGGAATTTGCCTAGAACTGCTGAATATTGGAAAGTGGCTCTCAGTGCGAATAAATGCGTCACAGCCTCCAAATGGCTATGCCGACCTCTACTTGAACTAAGTAACTGGGCACGCTAGGCTCGGTTTCGATGTTCCCAGGGTTTGAGCGATTGCCTGCACTACTGAAGGAGTAGGAGGAGGTCTATGAATAGGCCGATCAAAGGTGGAGGTGGCCAAGTTAAGCCAAGAATGGTGTGTGGATGACTAAAGATGTTTTTAATTGGCTATCATTGTTTTACCCTTCCCCTGGGCCAGAGGCCATTATAGATGCTCTTTAACCAATCTGCTCTTGATGTACCGCCTCATGGTGTTGGAATTCGAAATTCATTGGTCGACCGTTACTCCACTCTTGAAATGTGAAATTGGCGTTGACATGGTTACTGGATAATTGAGGGAGTTTAGTGTTACTCCTATGATTCATTTGACACTTTCGTGTCACTTTACATTCCTTCTATTTACAGAATCAAAAGTTTGCCTCTCCTCAAATCCCTCCCCAAAACCTGGTAGACCGTAGCCGTTGAAGGGAAGTAGGCTAATTATGAACTCAAACAAAGAAGTAGTGGACAAAAAAATTAAAGAGAAAAATCATATCCCAAAAAGGATTATGAACGTTTTGAGTTTTCGACATCCTCTCGAAATCGCACCAGCAGATCAACTCCACGCTTAGTACTTGAAATTTCTTTTATACTGATATTTTCCCTCGTACACGTATTGAATGGGAAATTTGGACCTATGTTTATGTGAATTATAGCTGAACCGTCCTCGGGAGCTAAATTGTGAGGCCTTTATCACCTTCCGGCTGGATAACGCTCCTTCTCAATCGACTATTGTGCGACCTTCGTGCCTCATAAGTGCCAAGTTTACTCGCCACTGAGAGGATTGCTATGTCTATATGTGAATAAACCAACCACCGACGTCCTCCTTTTATCTAGTTGAACTGACAGATCACGTTAATTCGGTGAAGCGTGACTATCCAGTTTGGGACATTCAATGGGATGAACGAGACGTTATCTTAATTCAATCTTTTTAATGAGGAGGAAGAGAAGCCAGTGTATTTGTTTCAATCACATCACGACATTGAGTATAATTACTAAAAAGGAGGGAAGGAGGGAAGAATCGAAGCTTAATGGCACCAGTGCGGGTTTATCCATCAAACTCAAACTCTCTGTTCTGACCCTCACATTTAATCGTGCACCCTCTTCGTCACCAACCACACCCATTTTGTCGCCAACCTGATGACGCCTTACTGAAACCCCCTCTAAACTGACGAGGTTTCAATAGATGCGTCGAACTTCAACTTGAAGATTCCTTATTTTACTTGACAATCCGCAGTATAGAACATTTATATAGCAAAAAAGTCCAGCGTCATTTGTACTTCCTTTCCATCTGTCCTCCATTGACATACCTCATTGACAGTACAATTTAGCCAATTTGAGTAAAGTGACCCCGCCAACAACTGCATGTGCATGTACCACTGGACATCCATTTGTGAAAGCTGTGCGCACTGTGACTCGACTCCTTAAATTAGCCTGAACTCCCACAATAAAATGAGCTTCTGGAGTGCCCTCTTCCCCGTCCTTTGCAGCATGCATCACCACTCCGATTCTTACCTCTCCTCACTGACTGCAGTTGATAATACTTGAAAAGGCCTAAGCCGCAATCAAGCAACAAGTTGTGAGGGGAGGACAAAGGGACATCAACACTGGGACAGAGGTGGAACAGTTCCCGTCTCCTATTTTCTGTCAACTACATTTCGAATGTACATCTCATGCAGCACAGAAAAATGCGTACTTTTAGGGGACGATGGGCCCCATACTGATTTACACTTGTAGTTTTTGCCCGAGTCTCTCAGTCCGCCTAAGACCCGCCGAAACAGATCGACCGTAGGGTTTGAGCTATAGCACCAGTTGTCCAAAAAGTCGGCATATTTAGCGGAGTTTGCCAAGAACAACGCGCCACTCAGTAGTCAACCTTAACTGCTAACGAGCTCTTCCAATGTCCCCGTTACCCTCCCCCTCCTGCTATCCCGAGATCCAATGAACCGACCAGTAGTGCCGAGCGATGGCAAGGGAGCGTTTTTTAAATTTTTTTTCGGAGTGAAATGTCACCGTACTACCGCCAGTTATTCAAATTACTGTCCAAACGAATTCATTATTCATATGATTACCTCACCCAGACGGTATAAGGTTAAAGCAGAAGCATGCAGACAATTTCATTCCCCACATAAGACTTTCTTAGTCCCCTATCCTGCCGATTATACTGAAGGCAAGTGTGTGTGCTACCAGAAGGAGCAGACTGAAGCGCCTCCCTTGAATGATTGTTAATTAGAAGATGCACACTCTCACAGTTGCATGTGCCAAGAAGCTACATATTACTGCCGAAAGACGTCACTAGTGATCGATTCGACAGTCCTCCAGTGAGCGCGTGTGTACACGTGGAGTGATCTGACTGGCGTTGAGGTTATTAAGTGAGGCAAGTGCAGTGCTCACCAAGTCGACCGCTATAAGTGGTGTGCATTCGCTTGGGAGTGCAGGTCGTCACGCAAGTGGCAGAATTAAGATGACCAGCGCCCCAGCAGTAGTAATTGATGTCGGCTCTGGCCTCTGTAAGGCAGGTTTCGCAGGCGAGGATAGCCCCATTACTATTTTCCCCTCAATCATCGGCAGACCCAAGAATCCCCAGATGATGGTAGGCGTGAAGAGACAGGAGTACTTTGTCGGTGATGCAGCTCAACAAATGCGAGGTGTTCTGACACTGCAGTACCCTGTGGAGAATGGAGTGATCAAGAATTGGGATGATATTGAAAGGATTTGGCACCATACCTTCTACAACGAACTTCGAGTGCATCCCGAGGATCAGGCCTGTCTACTAACCGAGGCGCCACGCAATCCGAAGAATAATCGCGAAAGAATGTGTGAGATGATGTTTGAGAAATTCAGAGTTCCTGGACTTTACATAGCTATTCAAGCGGTCATGGCATTGTACTCATCAGGAAAGACAACTGGGGCCGTCTTGGATATTGGTGACGGAGCCACTCACATGGTACCAATTTTTGAAGGCCATGGATTGAATCACCTGGTCCTACGTCTCAACTTGGCAGGTCGTGATGTTACAGATCACTTGAGGACCCTCCTATTGAAACGTGGCTACAGTTTAGTGTCTTCAGCAGAACTCGAAGTTGTCCGTGACATTAAAGAACGTCTGTGCTACGTGTGTATGGACCTGGAGGAGGAGTGCGGACGTGCTCGAGTTGATGCAAGTATAGAAAAACAGTACGAGATGCCAGACGGACAAATCATCTATGTGTCCTCGGAGCGATTTCAGAGCCCTGAAATCCTCTTCGCTCCCTCTCTCATCGGACGTGAAATCTACGGGATACAGGAGGCTGCCCACCACGTCATTGAAGGCTGCGAAATCGACCTACGTCGATCAATGTACAGAAACATTGTTCTGTCCGGTGGTAGCACAATGTTTGATGGACTCATTCCTCGTCTGGAAATGGAGATAGCCCAACAGGCTGCCAAAAACGTCAAAGTCAAAGTGCATGGATCGGAGAAGAGGAATTTTGCCGCCTGGATTGGTGCTTCCATTCTGGGCTCTTTGAATGCTTTCCGTGATATGGTTGTCACCCGTGCGGAGTACGAGGAGATGGGAGCGGGTATTGTACATCGAAAATGTTTCTAGGCGGAGGGGATACTTTGTTAATATCGCCTGTATCGTTCACCTTACTTGGACATATTAATGGCCGTGAATGCACATGTCTTCCTTCTAACTCGTCTTGTCTTAAATTTCAACTTCCTAGGTGGTAAGACATAATGCCCTCAAGGTACGAAAGTGTCCGCACTATCAAAGCTGTTCCTTTTAATGGATACACTTTCAACTTTTGACCCAGTCTCACCACCCTCCTAACCGGGTGGGATGGTTGAAGGTGAAGAAGAGATACAACTTAATAACACATCCTCTCTTATACGCAGGAGGTTTGAGAGTGACTAACATAAACGCCGGAGAGGAGATTCCCGAAATGAAGGAGTCAGACAAGAAGCACTTTTACTGTACCAGAAGTGAGTTCATTTTCCTGCTCGATGGTTTCATCTCTTATCCTACCGCCCAAGCAGCTGGGAGGATAGAGAGTGGGATTAAAGCAGGCACTTGAAGAACCCACTATGATATATGGTTAGAGAGGATCTTCCCGTGCTCTGTTTACATCGGAAGATTTGATTTACGTGACTTTCTTTTTTGTCCTCCATTTACGTGCTAGCAGCCGATTGGGTCAGTTTTACAACAAATAATTGGGGGCGGAGATGAGAAAAGCGGAAGATGGCAAGGTATGCTAATCAGAAATAAAGTAACATCGGTGAAATAGAGTAGAGCCAAAAGTACCACACTTGGTCACCTTAATTAAAATGTAATGTAAGGAGGTTATCTGACTGGCAAGTGAAGGGGTGCATTAGCCCATTTACGATTTCTGTCCTCCTCACCGATGAATGGAGTATTAGACTCTTTTGTTTTGTTTTTACTTTTACCAGTGCACTAAGCTTAACCACTTTCCACACAAACCCACACACATACAGAGTGCTGATAGCTGCAGGCGTGTAGACAGTAGATGTCACTCCACATTCGCCACAAAAGTCAAAGAAGATTGGAAGGAAGCGGAAGTGTACATGCTTTCTTGCGAAAGGAGAAAACGAGTTACCTATGTATTGGGGAGAATTCAAGATCTAGACTATGCCCCATAGTGACATTTCTCGTCCACTTTTGTTTATAGCATATTGGTGGGTTTGTGTTACCAGCTAGGAAGACTTTCATATCGGCAAGTTCTTTGCTTTGTGTCCCTTTATGGTCTATTTACTGCCTGCTAAACACATATTACTTGGATGAACCATATAAGTGGCTGTATTGTCTATAATATGGACCACTGAGTGTTGAGCAGAATAAATGTTTTAAATGGTTCGAAAACTAAGTAGACATAGTGAGTCACTTTTCATTTAGAGCACTCTAATCACGCTTTTGCGTGCCTCTATTGCCGAACTGTTTGAGGTGAAATGGAAGAATCTCAAGAGTGAAAAGTACATAGTAATTGCCACAATTTGAAAGGGAGGAGAGAGGAGGTTAAGTATCAAACCGACAATTGTTAAAGGATAGGTTAGCCTTTCCACTTCAATCGTCGGGTAAAATTGGCCTGAAGTTCTCATTAACTTTTTCGCTTCTCTTCTTCTGTTTTGACTGCCGATCATAGAAGTCTCCATCTTTTCACATAAATATCACCCTCAAGAAATGGTGGGTGCTTATTTATTGGTTTTAAAAGAACCTCCAACACACTAAGTCTATTTCCCGTTACAAATTTCTACCACCTAATTTCCCGTTGTGTATTCCGATACGGCGAAGTCTTCACTAGCCTGAAATGGCCTCCCATTTTCTTCCACCCGGGCACACGTTAAAAATCTCACATGGAAGTATAACTCTTCTACACAAATCTACAAATTCAAATAAAAGCAAATTGCACGTGGTACCCTAAAAGTGACTAATTTAATGTGTGGTAAAAATAACATCGTGATCTTCTTCTTCTAATGATAGTGAAGCTTTAGTCACGCACAAGTCGGAAAAAATCTTCGAAGTGTGCCCAAGGCTGTTGTGTACGTTGTGGTGGGATAGCAAACAGCCCTTCCTCTCTTTTACCCCAGTGTCCACCTGTCCCATAAGGCAGTGTTGAATTCCGTTCGCCACCTGCACACATCAACAGTTTCTTGTTTGTTTGTGTGTGTGTTTATTTGGCATTCACCTGTGGCCCTGTTTTCGAGTTGGCTAGGTGGGCTTTCCTTCAGTACACTTACGTCAGTTTGTGTTAGTTTGAGGGTCTACTAAACTATGCAGCGAAAGATTTAAGTAGTATGGTAAACTTCGATTTCGCTTTAAGCTATTATGCGAGTACCATGGAGACAGAAAGAAATTCATTATGATATTGTGAACGATGGCGGTGATGAAAGGAGGAGAAAGGGAACGACGAAAGGAAAGGTATAATTGTAACTACTTTTAGAATCCAATCAAAGCCATCCCACATTTCGGTCCTTACTTTCGGGCTCCCTAAAGCCAGATGAATATTACGAGAAACAAAGGCAAAACCGAGGCAATGGGGTCTATAGGCATTTGCCCACATGAGAATAAATTTCAACCTTGTAGAGCCCTGGGGGGAGCCAGAATAAGGACATACTTTGATGCAGTAGGAAATGTGGGTTTGGGTTAAAACGGTAGCGGCGCGTGCAAAACAACCAATCAGAAAAAAGTAAGGTGCCGAAATAGGTAAATAAACAGAGCACTGTTTATTTACTGACTATTAGTTCAGGAACCTTACAGTTTACCAGTAAATTATGGGGTGAGCACTTTGCTGAGTTCCCAAGCCCCGTTAAAACGGATAGGATTTAGTAGAAGACATCAGAGTGGGCCTAAAGCAAGGGATAGCCAGAAGGGGAAAGCCAGGTCACAAAGCTGGCGATCGGACAAAACTACGGCTGTGAAATTCTAGGTCAGTAGTTTTCTGTCCATTTGTGGTGCTGCCGGATCATCTTACAAGCCAGAATTTCTAACCTGCAAGACCCCTCGCCTCCCGCACCAACTGCCGTCCCCAAATAGGCTTAATGGGTAATTGGAAAATAAAACCCCGCTCGGTATTGCGGAAGTTTTATTCCATTGTCTGCAAAGAAAATAAAGTACACGAACAAACGAAATGGAAGTCACCTTAAACACAATCGAAGGTCACATCATTTCAATAATTGTGATTAGTTTTCATCGAATTCGTACCATCTGTGGTAACATGTAAATGCCCGCCAAATTTTATACCTTTCGTATGTTTATTAGTCCTTCACTCGACGCTCAACAATGTCACGCCTGTACTTTTCGGGTGAGTAAAAGGCCTTCTACGTCCTCTTCCCTTCCTTTTGAGCCTGATGATTCAAGTAAAGCCTCCAGATGCTGGCACTGGAGGCTGTTTAGTTAATTAAATCATCTCTGGTACATATAAGGCTTGCGTTGTGGGAATTATCTTTGTCAGGCATCTTTCAATTTTCTCTAAGATTCAACAGTAAACATGAGGTACTTTAAAAGTTGTAAGAAGGAAGGTACAGTTTTTGGTAAGGTCTCCTCTGATTGGCCTGTTAGCTGTGCACTATCTGATTGGTTGCGTGAGCTTACGATCGTCTGATGGGCATTTCGCGTCATTTAGTGGCTAGCTAACGCCCACTCACGCACAACGCACACACGCACATACATACCCACACAAACATGCATACATACATAAACACAAAACTACACAGGCTAATGGTTTAAGATATACTTTTGCCTATCCCCGTGAGCCATGAGTACAAACGCCACAGATGTGAGTCTTTCCCACGATTTGCCTCGACTTCTGAAGTGCTGCCTTGGGGCGATATTCACTTTCAGCATTTTGGTGGAGAACGTAATAATCATTATAGCCCTGCTGCACTCGAAGAAGCACTTAGTCAAACAGACTCAACTCTTCCTTCTCAACGTTGCACTCATAGACGTGCTCACCGGGATTCTTATTGTCCCACTCCTCACCGTAATTGAGATATCCACCACTACCAACGCCTTCAGCAGACTTTTCTACCTCTATTGGCTCACCGTCGGAGGACTGTTGCTTAATGCTCGTGTTCTTGCCCTCGTGATTGTGTCATTGGATAGGTACCTTTCCATCTGCTACCCCATGCGATACCAAAATTTGCTCACCTTCTGGCGAGCTCGACTAAGTCTCATTATCATTTGGGTCCTGGCAGTTGTCATGCTCTTGCCTCGATTAGCTGTCTTCTCCACTGAACTTGCACGAAATCATCCAAACGCCACTGAAATGGTGCAGAAGCCCCACGACTGGACTTACGCAACCTCTCCTGCCCTACGCGGAGTTTTAGTCGTCATGTTTTTTCTCTGCTTTGTGTTTCCTCTTGCTCTGGCATTGGTGACTAGTATTCTTGCCTTTCGAGTAGCCGTACAGTCGAGTGAAGGTCTACGACAGGGCGTCCTCAAAGTTAAGGAACCGGAAGTACGAGGTAATAGTGAGGAGGAACAGCCCTTAAACTCTAATCACCTATGTCAATCACCAAAAATGGCACCTAAGAAGCCAACTCTGATGCGAATTCACCGAGGCAATTATATGACCGAGGGGACAAAAGAGCTGTTTGCTCAGCTCCCCGGCACGCATAGATCGCTGAGTCGACGAACTGCTGTACTGCCGAACATAGACTTCGACGCCTCTCACGACCTAGAAATGTCCCCCAGATCGGATTCAGCTCATGTCAAACCACGGGAGACGGCAAAGATTGCCGACATTTCGAACACTAAACAACATATCGTGTCTGAGAACACCGACTCAGAACGACAACCCAGTTTCCGTTATCCTTGGTGGCGGTCATCTCGTATGAAAATAGCCAATAACAGGTTCAAATTTAATCGGAAGAAATTAAAAGATCTCGGTTCAATGATCCCCTCTACTCTCCTCCTCGTCGCTTTTATCGCCTTCAGTCTTCCATACCAGTTTTTACAGGTGTTAAAAGCCCTGTGGACTAGGGCAGACCTTCCACACGAGGTGGATGCTTGCCTCTATTGGCTGGCGTGCGCCAATGCGCTCATTAATCCTGTGATATTGACATTCTGGTCCTTGGCCAGTCGTGCCAAGGTCCTCCGCCTCATCTCCTGTGGTCGACTACACCAGAATCAAGCAGCTATTAAGAGGCTCATTATTGCCAGCTTTGGAACAGCAAACTTGCCCTATGGCAGACAGGTCCGTCCTCACATGCTGGGTGATTAGGTAAGTGGTATTTTTTGTCTTCATCATCCTCCACATATTTTGGTTTGACAACAGCATTTCCTAGTCACTTGCTTATTAGTTTGACTTACTTTACCGCCTATAAAGACACCCTTTCTTGTTCATAACAACCTTGAAGTCGTGTACTACGCCTTACCAAACTTGTACACTCCTCGGGAGTCCAACTACCTAAGTTGTTTAGTGTTCGGCCAGTAAAAAGCAGCACCCGTCGATCTCCTTGAGGAGAGGTGGTGGTATGCAGGTAGTTAGGTGTGTATGAGGCCAAACAATAAGACACTTCTCCTGTCGCCTGTGCCCCTTGATTTAAACAGTTATTTCGGTGCGAAAATTAGAATTTCCAACAGTGGTTGCATATTATATATCAGAATTGCATATTAGATTTGAGAGGTCATGCCCACACAGTGTACCCTGAAGGCTGTCGTCCAAGGCGGGTGTGATGTATGACGAGAACGGCCAAGTACGCCTTTTTTGCTCCCACTCACAATCCCATCTAAATTATTGTTACCTCTCTCCCCATTTGCCTTCTAAGTTATTTCAAGGGTAGGTTATAAAGCATATTTGAAATAATAGTATAAGACGAACCGGATTAGACACTCTCTTAGTCCTCCCTTGTCGATCGTACTGTCAGGGTTCATCGACTTGTCGATTTGGTCAATGCCAATTCCTCGGCAGTGAAAAAATACTTAGGGTGTGTACGATCCCATGAGTCAACTTTCGCCTGGTAGAACATAGCAGTGGTGCTTACAGTGTGGCTTCCTCTACCGTTAGGGCGTTTATTAATCCAATTAATAATTCACACTTTATTCCGCACGGCTATGGTCTCCTCAATCAGTGGACGTGGTTTGTGGATCGGCCGGCTCTGTAATTGTAAAATGATTTTCACGCCCTCATAGGGCCAAGAGGTCGATGGTAAAATGTGGAAGGCTAAAGAAAAAGGCTATTTGGGAATAATTTTCGTTAGATGGAGTAGTAAACCAATGCCTACAAAAATATAGCAAATTATGAGATGGAATTAGACAACACTCCCTTTTAATCGGGCAAATAAAATTTTGTACGAAATCTTCCATCCTCTTTTACATTAATCATCGAAATTCATTCCCTTTTGGTGTGGACTACTATTAACAGAGTGAACTGAGTCCCTGATACGTAGACTCTCTAGACGCCGTCCATAACTACCCTAACAATTCCTTTGGCTAATATGCTAACGTGTTGGCGTGGAGCTTAAGCTAACCATAGAGTGACAGCCAAACACGTGTACTTCTCATGGCTGTATGCAACACGGAATTGAGTTGAGGGAATTAGAAGTACTTTTTAGACCTCGTACCTCGAAAATAACCGATCATACAACTAGATTTTGAGGGACATTGGTGGCCCTGCTACTCAGCCGAATTTTTACGAGTCCTTTTAATGGCATTTTCGGCTAAAATTACTTAAGTTATGTAAAATTTAGCGATCATACGCTCAAAAACCTTCCATTTCTCCTTTGCTTTAAGGATATACGATTCAAATAATGCTTTGCCCCTGATCTTGCTAGTATCTACGCCTTTCTCTTCGTTTCCTTTCGCCTGTACTGGGAGTTCTTGATGAAATGGCGCCATCACTTGTCTTCCAGGTAGGCGGTAATCATGATTAGCCAAAAGACCAGGTCATCGGTTCACTAGACAAAGACGTTCAGGTGCGATTAGGATAATAAGTTAATGTGTGACTATTAGCTAAATTTAGTTGTAAATCCAGATTTCCAAGAGTGTAGATGTGCTTACTTTAACAAATAACCCGCCCGCTTCTCGTCTTCACACTTTCATACCCACCGACACTCATAATGATTATTAATGATGTTGTTCGTGTCGTTTTTTCCAAACAAGAATGTAGCCTACCCAACTGTAGCCATTGTCAGGGTCCGTAGTCTGTACCGGACCTGGAGAGCCGACATCGAGGCGCAACAGCGGGGCGGAGAGGGGCGGGTTGGGTGAGGTGAGGAGAAAGGCGTGAATCTTTACAAATTCGATTTAGCCTAATGGGGCAAGGAAGACGGAAAAATGAGCCTCAAATAACTCCTACCGCTTGAGCCAGAGGAGTCCGCCTTCCCTTGAGTCCCCTCCAGCATGGTTGAGAGTGGGGATAAAATGTGCTGCCTTACTTTCTGCTTCACTAGTTCTTTGACATTTTCTTCTGCTAGCTTACTTAATCTGTTGGTTTCTTTTGTTTTTTTTCTTGGAATGTCTGCCTTTCCTTCGTCTTTTGACCCATTAAAACAAGGGTCGTGTCAAACTTCCTCGCACCTCAAGAGTAAAATTTGTCTCCTTTATTTTGGG
Organism: Dipylidium caninum; assembly: GCA_017562135.1. Classification (NCBI taxonomy): domain Eukaryota; kingdom Metazoa; phylum Platyhelminthes; class Cestoda; order Cyclophyllidea; family Dipylidiidae; genus Dipylidium; species Dipylidium caninum. The sequence continues at coordinate 173,856 of QEYB01000282.1, read as the reverse complement.
GTAAGTGTGGTGGCAGAGTGTTGACAAATTGGGAGGAAGGATGAAGAGGTAATTAAATAGGGTAATCAACAGGAACACATAATTGGGCGTAAATATGTTTGGGTGAGTGGGAGTGCATATGTGTGACGGTACCCCTTCCTCCCTCTCTCTCCCCCCCTCACTTATCTCCTCCTACGTGCTTCATTTTCTCAGACTGCAGCCAACCGAAGATGGGTTTATTTTATTTTATTGTTACAAGGGAGTTATCACAATTGAGTGCAGTAGGAGCTCCATCCAAACACCTGAATAGGAGCTCCATCCAAACACCTGAATAGGACTATCAAGCTAACCTTCATTCCTCCTTCTCTCTCCGTCTCTTCCCACCCCCTATCCGGGGGCGACAACTGGCAGAGTTAACAATTCCTCCACTTTCTTTCCGCCACACTTCTGGGTACTGGCTACGGCAAGCCGATCAAATGCAATGGACCAAGAAGCGTATCCACCCGAAAGAATTTGTACTCATCCAGACCAATTTTTGTGTATGTTTCCTGCTCTCAATACCACCCCTGATTTCAGTTGTATACCGGTTTTGTGTACATACATGAATGCACATGCAACGGTGTTCTCAGGAATCACACGTCTGGGACTGTATTGCATCCTTATATTCGCGAAAATGGGTACATTATATTTGCCTAGGCAAGTCGATTAATCGCCTTTCCGAAATAGGGGATGGAACAACTCACTTGTCGAGGTCGGTCACTGGCAAACCTGTGAGAGGTGGTAGGGGCACTTTACTCATAAGTCACGCGGTAAAGCGAGGAATATTCTTATTCCGTCAGTCAGTATACTCGGCGTTATAGCCAGGTAGTTGTAGGATGGAGACCGTGTGCCCATCAGTGACATGTGACGTGCCCGAATAAACGTAAATCTAATTAGTTGAGGCCTCCGGGCCTATGGAAAGTGAATAATCCGCTTTCCTATGGCAAGTGGCCCTCCATGACCGGATGACCGGGCAGGTGGTTGGGGAAAAAGCATTTGACCTGAAGTAATCTTCCATAACTGGTACTCGGACTCGCCATTTATTACACACCACATTTGCGTGCGTATTATCGACATGATAGTGGAAGGGGGATGGTAGGGGCAAGTGGTCTTCCACTCTTTCCACACAGTCCACAGGTGTTAGCTGCGTGCACACCTACAAATGTACGTTGTTCAGCTTGTGATCCACAATGGAAATAAGGCGTCCAACTCCACTCGGTTCGACCTCTATTATAAACGTGTAAATCACGGTAGGAGGATTCGCGGCCGCCAATCTCCACTTGCTCGGGGCAAACACTGGTTATTAATCAAGTGTCCGTTTCAGTCTACTAGCAAAAAACACTTGGGAATGGCTAGGCAATTAAGTTAAAAATCCTCAACCTAAGGGAAATGCCTCTTTAGGTGAAACCATGTAAAAAGAGGTAAGTGTTGGAATGTGTGATGGGTGACAATATCATGTGGATGCCAATTTTATTATCGTGATCACAAAATAATGTGAGGACTACACTTATCAGCCTGTATCGTTGGTGCGACATGCAAGAGTGATGTGAAGAAAGACCACACAAACTAAAATCTTTGATGAATACTACGATAACTGAAGAGGAACGAGTAAAAAGTAACAACTACTAGGAAAAATTTACCACGGCTTCAGTTCCTTAGTCAATTTTATCCCCAGCCTCAGATACAGCCGACCCATGGACAAGTAATCAAGGTAGGAATGAAAGACTCGCCAGGGGACCCATTAATTCGCCGACAATCGAGGCAAGCGAATAGGAGACTAAGTGAAGGATGACGCCAATATGTCTATGATCGTTCATCTCAAGGTGGGAATAATCAAGATCCAGAGACTTGTTTTGTCTTATCCAGATAATACAACCTAGCCATATTAAAAGAATGATGTCAGCGATTGAAAAGGTTAATCTACGGTGGACAATGTGACAACACAAAGCTCCGAGTTGACGCGAAGGTTACAGTAAGATCATCCTAAAGGCTGCGAGACAGGAGAGATGGTAGTAAAAGCGGGAATGAAAAGCGAGTGATTAATTCTTTTTAAGATAGCTTAAATTCGCTTGTCTCTCTAGGATGTTTCAACCTGCGCAATCACTATTTGCTGTTGTCCTTATCCCTGGAGTGAGAATTATAGGGAATGCCCGAAATTTTCCACTTCCGCCTTTTCCTATCCCTAAGGGGACGAAGTTTCAATTCATCTCTTCTCGGCTCTTACATAATATAATATCGTCTTCGGATTCACTGACGCTTTTAGCAACCCTCTCTCCACCCATCTAATGTTACACCTTAAACAAGGTAACTTTAATTTCGTTATCCAGTATGGCGAGCAGCTTAGTATCATATAAATTAGGGCATCAGTCGTAGATGCTTAAACCGCTTTTGCATCTCCAGATGGCCACTAACCTGTCCTACCACGTCTACACCTCACTTCCTGATCCCTTTCCCCAGCTGACTCTTCATTACCGGACCGGACGTCTGACGGGGAGGATTAGGTGGGAATGAAAAGTCTCAGGAGTGGGAAAAACGCATAACTTTCTGGTTTTATAATTACTCACATTCCAAACTTAGTCGTTGGCCCCTCCGCTCCCCCTAATTTTATGGCAGAAGCGCAAATAAGCTCTGACATGGGAGCGGAAAGAGGAGAGAGCAGGAGGGTGGTCGCGACGGGACTTATGAGAAGCGGAGGTATCAAGAAAACGAAGCAATGTTTGTCCCTTTTGAAAGAAAATTACAAACTTTATCCATAATCGTCGTAGCTCGCCTAGGTTAGTATCACTCAGTGAACTCCACTAGCCGTCACTAGAACACGCGCGTAGAAAGATCTGTCACCAAATTTTATAAATTATTTTTGATACTCTCATAAGTCTGATAGCAACGCTAAAAAGTTTGGTTGTTAAACATTTTTCAAATATCTGTGTTAAATCAAATTTTCCTCATCTACGTCGCAGTGGCCATGACATACCACACGTCCACATCCACCACCTCTCACCTCCCGTTTAGTCACTGCCTACTCCAATTTATCATACTGAAGGAGGAGGAGGTGAAAGTACTTAATCATCGCTTAATCATCGTTTAATGACATTAAATGTCCATTTGTGTAGCCAAAACTACATTTGATGATTAGAGAGGGCTTCTCAGCTCTCAAAGCGCAATATTTAATGACATTGTCCTTGAGTGCGCTTCTGCATTCCGTAACACAGTCCATGACAAGTGTAACCATTTGACAATCCATTCAATTTGATGTGACAATGGTTTGGAAAGGGGTCGTTAGATTATCCGACATCTGGCGCGGACCGCGGGAGGGGCCCACAAAACACTGGGAATACGAGAAATATGAGAAAATACACAGCACAATTGGAGAGAATCTACTGACCCTCCACCACCGATCAACACTACCGCTCCTTTCCGTTTGTCTCCTCCTCTCCTCCTTCTCCTTCTCCTTCTTCTCCTTCTCCTCCTTCTCCTCCTTCTTTGTGCCCACTCCTTCTCCCTTACTTCTGCTTCCCCTTCCTGCTTCAATTATCATCTCTTACTTTTTTAATCGCTCTTCAACCTCTACTTCCCGTCCTTCTCCTTCTCCTCCTTCTCCACCTTCATTCCCCTTGTCCTCCTCTTACTCCCTCACCGCTTCGAATTGGGGGCAAATTTCAAACCACGTTTAGGTCAACTTTGCTTTGACAGATTTGCTACTAACTCTGGGTTGTATATAAGGTCGCGGGCCTTAATGGGAAGGGAAAATTTATGGCGCTCTCCCAGTTGTGGCCCTTAATCGGGTGAAATCGCATCTTATTTTTCACTGTCTGCATTTCACTTTTCAGTGAAGCTGCTTGCCAAGCAGCCTTAAGACATGCAGAATAGTGGCAGTAAAATGTGTTACCCACTCCTTGCCTACTTCATCTTTGACATTTCAAAAATATGCGGAATTTAAAATCGCCCCTTTTTACCGCGAGTCAAAATGGACTGCCTCTAGTCAGGGTAACACGAATCCCTCTGTAAGTAGGTGGTGTAGAAAGCCCTTCGCTCTCAGCAATAAATATCAACTAGGCGACTCCGCACCCCCAGCCTTGCTACGTATTACCACATATGAGCAAAATATCAGTTGATTTACCACTAGCCCCGAGGTAGGATTTTTTTCGCGAAAAGATTTCAACTAATTAGAAAAACACTTATTTTAGGAGTGTTCTGAAAGTCGTTGTTTCCGTTAAGGAATTGGGAGTAGGTGGAAGGCTGAGAAGATTAGATCCGAAAAATTCTGTTGTATTCTTTCCCAAACTGCAAGTGAATGTTGCAATAGGCTAATAGTTCTCCCTCGCACTAGCATTTCAGGGTTTCTCTCACCGTTGACCCCTGCTGCGACATCCTCCTTTCTCTACAGCAAAGTTATGGGGCAAGAGATAGGTGTAAGGCGTGATAACTGTTAAAATTTTTATTGCACAGGAAAGCCCGTAAATTCTAATCGACACCATGGAGTTTAATAGCCGCGTAGAGCTGAGAAGGATCCATTTAGGCCTGTTAAAATGCCCTTAAGCCCAAAATAAATAAAAATAGCCCACCTTAACGTTGAAAAGTAACAATTTGGACTGTAGACGACATAAGAAGATTGGTGACAACTCCCGACTATTCTTCCTATAGGAAAATACCTATGAACAAAGCCCCGTACAAAAAAAAAATAAATGAACAAAGACTATGCATGACTGCGTTTCAAAGTGATAACAACGGGTCAGAGCCTCTGGAGTAATTTAAATACTTTCATTTAAGTAAAATAAAGTAGCAATTGAAGGGCAGGAAGGAGGGGGAAGAGGGCGAAGGGATCGAGTGCCTTCTGGTCATAAAATTGCCCGATTAAATAGAAACCAGAAATTAAACATAGCCGCAACTATAACGAAGCTTATTGGTTAGGTGTTGGGCCCCAGTGGATTGCCAAATGACAAGGGATTAATTAATCCTAGAAGTCGTACTAAGGCTGGGGCACTTTAAGGGCAGGTGCATACGAGCTATGTGGGTGCCACGCCTGAATGAACAGATTACGCACTTACACGAGCAGTTTAAACAAGTGAATGTACATATCCAGCCTTCATACAGTACGGTAGCCCATATTTTCGACATCGTGAGAAATTAAAGTATCATCTAAAGAAGCCTGTCCAAAATCAGCCCGAAGTTCTATAAAAGAAAGACACCATGTGACATTTTTGCTATTGATCCCAGCCAAAGAAATTCCACTTATTTTAGGCCTCCGGAGGTTTCGTTTACGTTTTTCACCATTGCCCAGGCGCCTGATTCGCTGCGTAAAGCCAAACTAGTGGGGAAAGCTCCAAACCTTCTGCCAGCTCCTCTTGGTAGTGCGACAGCCCTTTCAGCAAGATAAAGCTTACAACCTCACTTGTCTTCCCACCCGCCAATAAGCAAATCAAATTCTCACATTTTAAACGTAGAAGAGATAAATTATCATCAATGTGGCAGGATGTAGGCGCGTAAAACCGCGCGGGAACACAAGATGTATCAATAAAGGTTAATCTTCCAGGAAGTGAATAACTGAACAACTGTTTCCAGGCAAAAAGATGAAACTCGTGGAAGACGACTTGCCCTCTTATGGGTGTAGCGCTTAAAGGCTTAATTGTTTTACGTCACCTGACTCCGTCAAATAAGTGAGGGAGTCGGCGGCAGAGTTATTTTTGTACCAATCGCGAAGGCCGCTCACACGAATAATGACAACCTGTTTTGCTTTTGCGAAGAAAATTTCCTACCAGCAATTTTCAACAAGGCCAAGCCCTAGCGGAGGATAGTGGTAGGCACTTGGATACTGGCTCGTGAAGAGTTAATTTTTTCCAGTTTCTTATGGGTGAGCTTATCCAGGCTCAGCAAAGTAGGGCTTCTAATCCTGCGCAGAGTGTGTGTTGATCTCACACAGGTAGTGGGCTGAATCCGACTAGGCACGTCAGTCTCTACCATGTCTTAAACGTTAGGGGGCATTTATTTCGCCCGTTCAATAGTTCTTTTATTCAGTTATGCACACAGGCTGAAATGCAGCAAGTTACTGCCAACAACCTGCTCATATTTAAAATCTGTCCATTTAGCCTGACAAAAAACTTACTCCAGTCCTCATGGCTACAGTTTTGTTAAGCACATGATATTAAGTCAGCTAGCTCCATCGTTGTCGGTGGCAGATGGACTTGTATCCGATAATCCTCAAATTCTCATTCATTTGAAGGGGTCTCAATGGAAAAAGTGGCCGTATGTACAACGAAGGTGTCCCCGCTCGGGGTAGAGCATTATCCTCTCTTGAGCTGACGAGACCTCTTCAGCGGTGATAAAACGCAAATGTGTATCTTTTAATGCTTCGAGAACTCGAATTAGGCTGGATTCGGTGATTGACGATTCACCGATGGACACGAAGATTTGTCCTGCTGATGGACTTAGCAGGATGGGGGCATGGAAGAAGACATACACACCAAATCTGCCGTGTCCTGCTTCTTAGGCATGTCAATATCATAAGAGGTTATCCTAAAGTGGGTTTCATGGAACGCCATAAGGCTGATAAACGGATCTTTATTCCCAGCTCCAGCTTGTCACCATCCCAATTCCACTCCAAACATGGTGAATTATCCCATTACCTCCATCTCGTCTACCACTCAAAAGAGAGTCAAACTCCAAACAGGGTCATCTGAGTAGAATGATTTAAAAAATATATATTGTCGGAACATGAGAAAGAGGAAGGCAAGGTTATTACTAAAATCGTATGCGTAAAATCCTTCTGCAGTGTATGAGTAGTAAGAGCGACGACTCACCTGCATTAGTTCACAAACTAATTACGTAATAGCTCAAGACAGAGTTAAAAGAATAATGAGCCAATTTTTACGACTAACACAGGCTTGATTACTGGCGATTGTAGCGAAAAAATGTAACGGACGGACGAGATAAGAAAGAAATCACACATTTTAAACAACTGAGAGGGTTTCTACCGGAAAATGCGTCCGACTAGAATCATCACCCACCTTGAGCATTGCATCACCACAAAGGCTACACAACAGGCAATCAATGACAAGAAATGGCAAAGGCAGAGAACAAGAACTAATATCTCGATGTGATATTCTACTTGAATATCACCGAGGTTGATAGTACCATCGAAGAGCATATAATCCACCTTCCCTTATCTCCTCATCTTCGACGTTATTCAAAGTTCCTCAATAAAAGCAACTCTTTCCTTTTAACATACGCGTACTTTAATATAGTAGTTATTTACCTTTCCTTCAAAGCGCCTTGATATTGTGGGACAGCGATGACAAAGGGCACCTCTCGTGTGGATGTCAAACCAAATAAGTGATGGCGACATGCAATATAGCGCGAATGGAAAACCTCCTCGACTGGATTACGAAGAAGTAAGGCCGGCGCCTATGGAGAACGGCCTATGGACCGAAGAAACCAAATAAGTGGCCACATGGGCTGTCCTGTCCGCGAGAGAAATATCATCTTCAACAGTCAATATCCGTGTCAGAAATATATGTTTGTTGAAAACCACTGGAGTAATGTCAGAAGCGGAGTATCTCTTCGAGGCAGATCAAGAAGAGCCAGTGAATAGTAGCGATTAACGGATGTAGTTACCCCGGCTCTAGGTACCTGAGCCTCATCCAATAGCAACATCAAAGAACGCGTGAGAATGCTGTGCGACAGTTCAGGCATAAAAATGGGAACTCCTTAATCCGCTGGTTTTTAGTTCACTTTAATGCATCTCGCCTAAACAACACTGAAGCCAACTGCGAAAAGTTCCAAGTCCAGCAAAAACAGGAAAAAGGCAGAAGGCTGTCAGCCGCGGTTGGCATGCTTCCGCCTTGTCCCGAAAGGGCTAAAAACTACGGTAACCCATGTTTGACCTCTCCTCGTCTTTTTTTAGTCATCCGAGATCTGAATGTTACTGGGATTTTAAAATAATCATAATCTATTGCGAAGAAATCCAATGATTTCTCCAAACACCAAAAAATAAACTCCTAAGGGCATATATTGAAAGGCATTCAAAGAATGCTGATCACGTGGAATGTACCATAAGTACACCGACCACGGACAAGCTAGGAATGCAGAAAAAAGGCAAAAGAAATTCACAAACTCATAGCCACCTCCCCCAAGAAAATATATACTAAATCGTGTAGAAAACATTTTATTTTCAAGGTTGAATGGGCAATTGCTGAGCCAACTACAGGGAAGGAAATCAAGAGAAAAATGGGGTGACGGAGGGATCGATTCCGACTGGGAGATAAAGACTTTTTCTAGACGACCGAGAGAGGGGGATTGGGTGGTTCCGGGAATTCTCCAACCGCCTCCCAATAGTTGTTCAAACGCCGATATATAAAAAGAATTTGTTGAATACGATCCTCCAGTTTTGTCAGCTTTACATTCAAATCTAGAAGAGTGGGTGCTCCAGAGAGCTTGTCGGTTACACTGTCGTGCTCCAGTCGTTCGAAAGATAGGCTTGGATTGACTCGTGAGAAGAACTCATTTAAGAAGATTTTGGTGCTAAGGTAGAAAAAGGAGAGAACAAGGTTAAGCTACAGAGCCGAGGGGAAACAGTGAAGGATGGCATCTCTGTCCCAACTTGCTTCACCACGGGAACACATGCATGACCTAGATTCAACCCACTACAGTCGAAACACACACACGTATGCGCACACATTCGAAACCATGGCAACAACTCAAATAGAAAAATAACTAGAATATTTACCATTCCAATCTCTTCTACCATTTGCGATACGAGACTGAAGGACCAGCTAAAAGGCAACTTATCGAACCGTCGGTCTATTCCCCGATTGCATATAATCTAATGGATCGATCTATTAAACAGGACTAGAGGCAAGAAATTAGCAAAATGCCAAATTGAAGACAAAAAGTTGACAAAACTAGTGAGAAGCGGAGTTCAAAGACTAGAATGACGTGCCCACTGAATTGAATGTCAGTATACTCCAGTGGCCTGTCCCTAATTGAGAGGTTTTGTGCCTAGATAATAGATCCTAATGGCAATTGACTAGCGTTCGATTAATGAATAATTTTTCACAGTGAGGAGCATCCCTCACCAATCAAAGAGGGAGTTGCTGACATTGGTTGGCTCATGAAAGTGACAAACAAGTGCTTGCATGAGAATAATTTGGGATGTTATTGGGCATTATTGCCAGTGTATAATCGCAGAGCTCCATTTATGATCTATCCGGCATTATATTGAGTGTAACGGCGGTAAAAGGAGACAACAAGGGGAATTTCTCTATCAAACGAGTCCAGCCCTTAGGTAAAACCATGATCGGAACGCGAAGAGGCTGAAGGTGGAGCTAAGGTGAAATTATTAGGATGGGTTTGTATTTGGCAAAGCAAAGGGAAAGACATTTGACCGGATGTGTTAGGTCACTTCCACTCTTCACCATTGGGGCTAATTATCATGGTGTTGTTCTAGGCCACCTTGAAAGTAAGAGTGATGGTGGAATTGCTGCCTGCCTACTGCCACCTTCATTTTGGACCCTCTACGCAAAATGGCCCGCGCAGGCATACACATGTGACATCTAACTCAAATTAATAATCGTGTTAAAACTAACACGTGGTCCGTAACGAATTAAATGAGATTCTAACAAAATAATCAAGGAGAACAGGTAAAGGGGGTAGGTTTTCAGTAAAATAAGTTTTAATGATACAAAAAGTTTCACATGCAGTAAAAACTCCACCTTGTCGGTTCATCCATAGTAACGAAGGGAAAGAATGGGGAAAATGTACTGTAAAATTGAAACACATGTTGGGGGGGTTAAGAATAGGGCAAAATATTCTGTTCTGGTCCAGTATCACGAACGATAAAAAGGAGACAAAGTCCACATTCTTGGTAAATTTTATTTGCTCTTCTCCGTCAACTCCCAGGGAAACACATTAGTCAAACTTTCAATAGGGAGCAGTCCCTCATACCCCTGTCCGAGACACATAAAACAAGGAAAATGAATAATGCACAACAGTGGGAGCATGACAGATGGAGTTGTAATGACACCATACCACCCCTCTCCGTGCAATCGCCTGCTGCTCTTACCTCTGAGTTGTTGGATTAGGTGAGTATTTAGAATAGATGAAAGCCCTACCGGCAGCGCAAAAAGTGGAGGAAAGGCTTCACCATAAGAAACAAGATAAAAGAGGGTTGAAGATATGAACAGTAAATTCTAAAGGATTGATGAAGTCCTGACCAGTTTAACGCAGGGCTAGTTAGCGTTAAACATCAGTTATAGGAAAAACAATTCGCTCCCAATTTGATGGATCAAGGACAAGACTAAAGAAATAATTTGCGATAGACTGTATGGAGGAGACTATCAAACACCTCGAAGGAAAACATTTAGGCCTTATTAAAAAAAAGTTCCAAGGTTGGATTTACGTGACTCTTACATAAGGGAGTTCTATTCTGTGTTAACGACTCACTAATCAGCCCTGTTGATAGCAGTGAGTTTTCAAAAGATTACTCTGAATTTCACATCAAGCCAACCCTCTGCTTTTGACCGATGCCACAAGTAGTGGGACGTAAATGACTTTCCGCGGTTTCCCTCCGGGGGAACCCCAAAATTCCGGTTTGGCTTGAAAGTCTCCAGCAAAGGACCTAAGATTTCTTTACCCATAGTTACATAAAAACTTGAATTTGTTATATGATCGCAAATATCTGCGTTGCATGACCAGGATAATACTATGGCTGTCGGGATATATAGAAAAAGAGTGCTTACTAGAACCATGGTTGTCATTTTGCCAATGGTTAGCTCTCGCGGGAGGTAACGGCAATTGAAGATGATCCACTTCACCAGATCGTCCAGGCGGTAACGATGGGGGCCCACAGCCTCGTAAACCTTTCCCGGACTGTCAGGCGCGGTGAGGCTGTTCACAATGCCTTTGGCTAGATCGCCCACATACACGGGCTGCTTCACGGTCTTTTTGCCGCGTTCCCACAGACATATATGGACTTGTGTGCCATAGTTGATTCGTCGCTCTATAAGCAGATAGACAGAAGCACAAATGAGAGGATAGCTCAAAATATTTCTCAAGTACCGTTCAAGGGTCCAGATGATTATGTCGCACCTCCAAAAAAATGAGACTATAGGAGTTAGCAGATCCCCATAGTACGGAAAGTTGAGAATAACCCAGATAGGCAAGCAAGTAGTGTCAAAATTCAGCTAAAAAGAGGACCAATGTTAAAGTGGACATGAAATAGTTTCCTCGACAATCCTTTCCATAAGGCAAATTTGATTTCTGCTCTACGTCCAAACTTCGTCGTCGCACAAGAAATTTTATAACGTCGCCAGTAAATGACGTGTTTTCTTTTTGCAGTGGTTAGCAAAGTTAAACCAAATGTCACACATTGATTGTCAAAATTTAACACATTTAAATGAATGTTAAGTTTGAGATCTGACCACAACAAGCATAACCTTTGCTTTTAGCAGAGACATTTGGTGTCGCAGCAGATCGAAAAACGCTCTTTACTAGATGATTGAATTTCTGCTTATATTTTGAATAGACATTTTTTGGAATGTGTTTAAATACCAATAATTAAGCACATGTGAAAGTGCTAATACTAATCACGACGCTAAAGTTCGAAAAATACTCATTTTCTTTTTTTAAGTCGATAATTCTGAGCAATAGCGTAAGCGTAACGGTCTCACCTCTAGAGGCATAGTAGCCAAGAAAACGGTCGGAATTGCCCCAAATGTCGGCAGGCCTGAAAATTATGGCGTCGGGACGCTCACGACGTACGGCTTCCTCACCAAGAGCCTTCGTGCGACGAAACTCAGAGGGCTTCAGGACAAACTTTTCGGGGGTTAGCATTCTGTGAGAGGGCCGAGATGTGGACGAAACGCTCAACGCCCATTTCTTTGGACAGACGGGCAATGCGTTCAGCACCCTGAAGATTAACTTCCTCCTGACTGAAATTGTGAGTGGCATTTATTTTCCCAATGCAGTTAATAGTAACATTGCTGAAGCTCATGGCCTTCTTGATTGCCTCTTCGTCTTCCAGATGGAATGGCTACAAGATGTCGGTACTTAAAAAAAATCGGTAGTAAACTCTTAAACTAAAAAGAGAAATGAAAAGTGTTCCGCAACTTCCAGTACAAATAAAAAGGTAATACAACGGTGCAAGAAAATAAAAATGGCATTTTAATGAATGCCAATATTCCGTACACAAATTTCAGGAACGGAGCCCTACATATCAAATAATGCAATGAGCCGATTTAAAACTAAAAAAATAATCGGTTTGGGAATTAAATTACAAAGTTTTGATAAATAAAGCAAATTACAAGGACCGTCAATGGCGAATACATGTCACATTTTCAGAAGTCTAATAGGGTAACTAAGCTCATCAAAAACGAAAGTCGTACAATAAAGGGCCTATAGTAAAAAACATACGTGGGGTAATATTCGGAAAATGTGAACTATTTTTGCTATTTATTAACTCCATCAGCCGTTGGGTAAAGAGAGAACGAGAGGTGCCGGTATTATCCGAAACCTTTATCGAACAATGACACGTTCGAGGTTAAAAGTAAAAGGAGGCTACTCCACCTACACAAAATAAGATTTGACCTAGGTCACCCATGACTTTAAGGTCGCGAATGAAATATGGATCGCCGCGATAAGGAACGATGACCTGAGCTCCAATTCGCCCCAAGTGAGTAACGACATGTCGACCCAAATAACCTGAGGCACCAAACACCGTAGCGACTATTCCATTGAAAGAAGAACGACCACCGGTACCGCGCTTCAAGTTAGTCAAGGAGATTGGCTCTGAAGCGTAGCCTCGGAAAGCCTTGTGATAAATAGAGACGAAGGGCGAGGCGGCTGCTGCTGAAAGGCAAGTGGCGTGAAAGTATTGGTAGTGCCAATTGCGCTATCAAATAACCAAGGCGTTTCATCAGAGTTTGATGGCGAAGGGGGTTACCTAGATATAATATTAACAAGGGAAGGCGAGAAATAAAGCCGAAATGCGACACTTTAGCAGGAGTTACAAATTATTAAGCATTCGAAACAAGGAAATGCAAATAGGGCCGAGATGCACAAATACCTAGTCAGCACTTACTGTAACTGATAAACTCATTTCCGATTAAGGTAGCAAGACGACACAGAGCCATTTTTCGTAAATGGGCCGACGCTAACAAAGCTACCTTAAAAGTGCTACGGAATTCGCATTACGCGCTTTCGAAGAGTACTTTCAAACACTTAAGTCGATACCGAGGTATAACTAGCTCAAACGGAGTGTACGTGTTTGAATGAGGATTCGTCTATAACATCATTGTATCTTCCTCAGATTATCGTCTATTTAAACTTTTTGGTTACCTATTTTAAAACATATATTGTTATTCGCGGACAAATGCCTGCTTTTAAATACGCGCATAGAGCTTTGCTACCGCAGTTACCTATGTAACAGTTCATAATCAATCAAAATACATTTTATAAGGCGGAAGAAAATACCGTTCCTTCCTCCTGCACCACTAATTTGTCGTGTTATTTGCGACATGTATTTGGGATGGCATTTTCCAATTTTCAACTCTGGGGACAGGCATTACGACGAGGGAGTGGTTGTGTCAACTAGACGACCTTTTTTCTCTTTCACTTTATGCAAATATGCGACGACCAAATCTAATTGTCATTTTTCGTTAGTAAGGTCTCTTATGAGAAAACAGGAGAGAAATTCCGGGGAGCGGTAGGTTTGATCTGCCTCTCAATCAAACTGATAAAAATATGGGCACAACCGACATGTTGTCACGTCATCCTTTTGGGTGACAGAATTTGGAAGCGATGAAAGCTTACGTATATGTACGTCAACTTAGAAAATCGTTACTTCTGGTGTTTCAAAACTCGCTGAGCGCACAAGGTAGAAGGCAGTATTAAAAAAAAAAATTTGGCTTGTTTTAAGGTCCCCCGTTTTCTTTTATGTAACGTCAAGTTTGATTTAGTAAGACAAAAGCTTAAAGAATAAATCATTGAAATGTTTGAATGAAGTGATTGGAAATAAAATATGGTTTTGTCTATTCCACAACCTATCCATTTTCCACCACCTTGTTAAAAGCCAAATTTTCGTATTAACTTTTTGAAATCTGAAAGCGAAAAATACCCATTCTCTAAGCAGCATTTTAACTCCACATTACCAAGTCAAATTATTTTATCCCATTAATTGAAGTAATCAAATAATTCTAATGGTATTTGTACGGTAAATAGTTTTCGGTCCACAAGTCAAAAAACCCTGCTCAGCCCCCTTCTTACATCCTTCTAAAGAACCATGCACGTACATGGCACTTTATTTAATCAATGATATGATTTCTCGCTCAACATCCTCCAGTTGAGATTCAAGTCTTCGGCAAACACTCGTCAATGTTAGAACAGTAGTGGAGCTTATGCGGGCAGGGAAGAATGCATTTACCAGTCAGGTTGGATTTTGGACCAATGGCGTTGGGAATTACGGACGACACTAACCAGTTATTACACCCTCAAAATAAAGACAAGTCTCTAAGAGGATGATAAATAGAGAGTAATTAAGGGTCATAACACCTAAAACAGTTTTATTAAATGAGGAAACATATCTTTCAAATCACCTGTCCAATTGTTAAGCCTCACAAGACTGGTTAGAATTCGACTGAGGGGAAATCTAGACCGAGTACTAGCGGAAAAAGAAGAGCAGGAATAGAAAGTACTCAATTAGGCGAGAATCGTATTTTGTTTCGCCAATACCACTCTCGGCCGTTCGATAAGGTAAGAGGAAAAGTAGAATCCCTGTCTAGTTCAACCAGTCGGCTAATTAAAAAATATGAAAATACCGGCCTTGTTCATTAAGTAACATTCCGCTTCTGCAGAAATCAATCAATCCACTTCTATCTAACGGTGTGATGATTTTACCGCTGACATATCTCATTTCGTAACCTGTTAACTCTTCTCCAAATCACAACATAGCCATGTCGCCGTGAATATCAGTCCCCGAAAATTGTCAACCCAGCCCTGCCCTCAAATTGAGAATAAACAGACCCCCACTGACAAAGTGTCCTATCCAAATTTGTCCGTTTATTTAAAATGAATCTTCACGTTACGGCGGTATCTGACAAAATTGGTGAGTTATAGTGGCTACTTCCTACCAAGCGCGTGTTATATGCTGTGAAAATGAAGACTGATAGGTAATTCGGCCTTAGATTACATTTACTCAGAACTGACAAATAGATAAAAATGCCGTTAAAGTAAGTTACTTTTCTTGATAGACTTGAAAGTGTAACCATTCTTTGTCCCCATATCGCTGTGACAAGTAAGGTATTGTAAAACATTTACCACGGCCCAGTTTATTATTCGCGACTTATTAGTGAAAGATTTTTTAAGAGTGAAATGGTAAATGGAATAGGGTGTTTAAGGAAATGAGACTTCACCCTCATGGATGCATAGTTCCTCTACATGTCCCCCACTTGCTGCTGAAGAAGTTATTAAAAAGTAGGTTCCCTCTCCACTTTTGTTACCTTATTAAATCGTTAACGCCTGCGTCAGCGATATTTTAAATTCCCTTTCCAATTCAAAGCCGAGTCGGGAGTATAGCTTGTCATTAATATTAATATGCACGTGGATATAACCTATCCCGGAGAGTACCTGGCCGCTATGGTTGTGCCAGTTAAGATACATCCCATGCATGTGACGCTGAAAAAATTAACCCAAGAGGTATTAGAATGCTTGGAAGAGTGAATAAATATCACAATGAAAGTTAGACAATGCTATACTGGAAGAAAATTAGTTATCCTGATGCGGTTCCCCCTTATATTCTTTTACATAAGCGATTTTAGCGAAGAGGGAGGAAGATAGTCAGATTAATCTTAATAATAAATCTTTGACCACTTATTAAAAATTTCGTATTGAGGAGGGCCATACTGTTTAATCCCTTTGGTAAACCACATATAATGAGCATTCGGCTCGTGTCTCTCCACGCCGCATCAAATTTGAGTCACTCATTTTCCATTGTTAGGAGTTT
The DNA here is from genome assembly GCA_017562135.1 of Dipylidium caninum. Classification (NCBI taxonomy): domain Eukaryota; kingdom Metazoa; phylum Platyhelminthes; class Cestoda; order Cyclophyllidea; family Dipylidiidae; genus Dipylidium; species Dipylidium caninum. Next base: position 157,850 of record QEYB01000282.1, on the reverse strand, counting down.
TAGTCATCGAAAGGGATGGCAAAGTGGATAAAGCTAAGGAAAGAACGTGTCGTGGAAGGTAAATTTAAACAAATTGGCACATATCTCGGAATGTCAAACGATATAAAATTGGTCAAAAATGGCATTATCTATATTGACCCGCGTTACCAATAATGGGTCTTGGTAATAGGTAATCTCTGAGACCTTCAAATGCTATGACGAGTGGATGGCAAAAGAGATAGACTACGAAAAAAGTTTAAAAGGACATTCATGGTAATATGAATATGGATCTAAATTCATTAACTTAGATTGCAATTTAGATTCTGGTAGTTGTATGGAGAGCTGGGACGAAAAATAGACCTCGATCATCGACGAAATGCTAAATATTGAGTTTCTTGCCATATGTAAAGTTGAAGGACTTTAGGATTCACTGTGCTCCATGAGGTTTTGTGGGTCCAATTTGTATGACTATTTGCTCACGGCTATTAACAATACCATGAGAATTGTTTAGCCATACTTGCTATTTTTTCATCAGTTGCATAGCTAATTTTTGAAATCCGGTTCGCTAATTTAAAGAAAAGAGGGTGTTTGAGCAATGGAAAAAGCAAATGTTGAGCTCAACAGTGGGGGTTTAGTCGATTAATGGAACCTATTGATTATAAATTTGAAATAACAGAAAGATTGAATGAGTGCACCAATAACTTCAAAACATTGATCATCGAGGCATCTCCAGAAACCGTAATTTTTCCCTTTAGAGGAGGGAGTACAGGCACTCTTTGTAGCCGTCTGTCAAATATGGGTATTTAGAACTACCTATTCTAAACCTAGTGTCTCAATAAGGTTCAAATTACTTTGTTTGCGCATTTATCGGGATCCGTAAATAATGTTGATAACAGTGTTTAGGCTCAATCTAGAGTGCTATACCAATGAGTGGTTGCCCTCTCAACTTAAAGATACAGACACGGTTTGGGAATCTAAAATAACACCTTGTCTCACTTTATTTTCTGGTTAAGGATCATTAGACTTTTGGTACAAGGACCTGGCAAGGAAGGTTATGTTTCAGGCGTAATAAGTGAAGCTTTACTATTCACACATGAAAGCAAATGCGTTTCACACCTGCCGTAGACGTTTTCTTTCCGGGTAAATGTTAATAATTACTATTCGCCAACAATTTCCGATTATGGTATATAGTTTTCCAATTATCGTAAAATGGTTCCTGCATAGACCGGTAGTTAGTGCCTTAAAATTTTGCTATTATGCATTATATCAAGGAATATCTCATAGGTAGTCGTTCATTTTCCAAAAGATTAGTTTTTCCCCAAACAAATGCTGCAAAACAGTATCACCTATGCTTCTTTAATTTTGTAAAAGTCAAGTTAACAGCTTTCCACAATGGTAACCGATTTCGCTGAAAATGACATTCCGTAATTTAAGGTTACATAACACGCATGCCATCACTGCTAGTGTGCGATGACGCCGGTCCTGTCTCGATTTCGCTGAGTGCTGATGGTAATAATATCCATCATAGTTTACTTGTACACAATAAACTTTCCTGAATGAGTTTTTATGTTAGGGCTGACTTGCTGGTGACTTTCAGATACACGTGGTCGAGTTTTTTCGCATTTTCGCCAGAAATTTGAATGTGAAAACCTCATATATTCGTTTTTAGAACGAGCTTAAACAGAACTCTACTTTGATTTTAATTGTTTGCTTTTTATTGGTAATCATTTATACTTTAAAGCTAGATCGAATCTCTATATTGCTGTGGTTATTTAATCCCAATACTCAATTCTGTTTCAGTAATTTTATGTTTTTTGTCCCGAGAACTAACTTTTCGTGGCAGCTTATGCATGCAGTGCAATAGCGTTTATTTTTAGTGCCTAATAAAAATTAATATTTCTTTTGCGATTTTCCAGCTAAATGCATTGAACAAGCACAAAAGAATGTAACATGAACTGTGTAATAACCTTTACGTTCCTATCATCGGATCCGCCTGTAGTCTCTCCTTTATTTTAGGGTGCGAATCCTTCCCATTTGGAAAAAAAGATTGGTAAAGATCAGTTCCCCTCCAACGAACACTATTATGGTCTTGTTAACGTAAGTTTGGGCTTCCATTATATGTTAATCTAGTTTGGCAACACCTGTTACTGCAATTCTGTCCTTCAAGCACTTTTCTTCTGTAAACCCTTTCGCAATCGAGTTCTTCTCTACCGACAACAGAGTAAGGGTCAGAAAAAAGAAACCCTTCTCAGTTGCTTGGCTGATCTTTTTTATACGGTGACAACTAAAAAGAAAAAGGTTGGTCAAATTCCTCCTAAAAAATTCGTTCAGCGGCTAAAGAGAGAAAACGGTGAGTCTTTGTATATGTTTAATTCTTGTTTTTCAGTTCTCTTTGACAACTACCTACCTCAGGACGCACATGAATTTTTAAATTACCTCCTCAATCAAATTGCTGATATTCTTCAGGGTAAAAACCTTCCTTTGTAGTAATCATTTATCGTATAGCTGAAAGTGCGAGTGAAGAGGCAACAAAGAAAGCTAATTCAGGAGGAGGGGATGCTGGTTGCAACACGGAGGAGAACACGCGTACCTGGATCCATGAGATATTTCAGGGTACCTTAACGAATGAGACACGATGTCTGAATTGCGAGACTGTACGCACGAAAGATGAAGACTTTTTGGATCTTTCTGTTGACATTAAACAGTACACGAGCATCACTAACTGTTTACAATGCTTTTCCAATACTGAAACTATCCAATCGGAGAATAAGTACTACTGTGAAGTTTGCAGATGCAAGCAGGAGGCCCAAAAAAGGTATTTATTTTTTCCTCAATCATTGGGGAGTATCAATTTGATAATCATTATTCAAATTCTTGGTTACAAATTACGAAATTAACACTAGCTGTATCCTTAGTTTCGCAGATGCTGTAAATTGATAGTGGGTTAGTTACATCATATTTTGTTTTTAATAGGGTTTTAGGCGATTATTGTCTGGTGAATAATTTGATGGATGGTTGTTTGGTCGAGTCATAAGTCGTCTTCCGCTAAGGCTTTTCTTCATTTTTGCCTAATGAAATGAGGTGGTTTTTGTGGTTCTTACGTTTCACATCGGATCATCTGTGTGCCTAATACCAATATTTCACTTACAAACTTCGATATTGTCTTCTTACCGATGGGTATTTGTACATTCACTGGAAAATCATTAATAATGGATGATTCACCAATCCTATGATATAATAATTATGATATTTCTTTGACTTTTTACGTTATAGGATGCGAGTAAAACGATTGCCTGAGCTTTTGGCTCTCCATCTCAAGAGGTTTAAGTACTCTGAGAACGCCAATCGTTCTATAAAACTTTCCTACTATGTCCCATTCCCCCAAGAACTACGACTTTTCAATACGGTAAGATTTATTGTTTTCTTTTTTTATTAATGGGGTCGCGTCAAATGCCATCCTACCAATTTGAAATAGGGTTAATGTGGATATATTGGTAGTAATGGTTTGCTCTAGTCTCTGCTTTGCCCTATTAAAACCTAAAAAGGTCATTTTGGGGTAATTTTATTGGATAAAACCTTCCCCATCCATCCCGTACAGTTTCTCCATATCGACTCCTTTAAGGTTTACAAACTCAAGTTAGTGTATTTAACACAGAGAAGATGTTTAGATGTTGTAACCTTTAGATATCCTGAACCATTGCGTCGGTTACCTTCAGAGCGGAACGAGATACATTAAATTTTTAGTGTTGAAAATCTGTACCCACATTTCTTGTGATGTTGAGGGAAAAAGGACTTCATTCAATCAAATCCTTGGGGATTTCGATCTTTCAGGCAATCAAACACTCCTGTTGTCTTGATAGTGGCGTATATCCCCTAATCTATTCATGTCGCTATTTGTTACCGTCTGTCATCATCTGAGATTGCGGATAAAAATTACTTTGCGGTCTAAATTGAATGTTACCACCCTAAATGCTATTGATAAGTCAAAAAAGTGATCATCTCGGAAATTGAGTAGGAGGTATTGAGTTACAGCCTAAGGCGTAAGACCATACATAAGCCGCGATTTTGAGTGTGATGTCAATCTTTCGCAAATAAATTCAGACAGACTAAATTAAACAATTTATTTTTGCAATGAAATGAGATGGGAAGTGTGGTATTACCTTATACGCTTTACATTACCGACTGCTTTTATTTAAGAACTGTGACCTCATTACTTCTTCCAAGGCTAAGTCAGTATTATAGTTTTTTGTATGCAACTACGTAATTTATAGTGAAGATTTTAGTGCTATTCATCTGGAATTTTCCATACACCAAGCCTCTTTTCAGCGGACTTGCCCGAAGTAACACTCGGCGGAAATTAGAGTCAGTGTTTACTGTCGCCTAATAAGGCTGATTTTTTGTCTACTCAATAATCAGCGCCAAAATAAAATTAGCTAGGCTTGGGAAATTTTGAGCCCTTTCCATCTAAATTCTATAATTTTTAGCTTAAACTTCACGGCAAATATCTGTTGTGCCCACTATTTTTGGCACTCAGCCAACGAGTGATCCATGAGAGCGTACAAGCTTTTGTTGGCATCCAAAGAGGGTATGGTGGGGGCGCTTGACCTTTGGACGGTAACCAAAGTTTGTAGGAATTAGGTTCTCCATTTGGATTATTCCGGGGTGATCAGGTATTTTTGCTATCGCCTACTGGATTGGAAGAACGACATTCGGTTCTAACCCTAACTTGCCACTGCCGATCCCACATTATCTACCCTTCACTGCAGTTATAGGTAATGTTTTGTGGAGACTACCTGCCTCGATCGGCTTCAGCAACTGTTTATTATCTGTTCCTTTCAAGATATACACTTTTTCGGAGAAATGTACTATTTAATTGGAATCGTTTTCTGAACTATTTACTGATTGTCTCGAGTGTTATTGGACGAGGAACAAATCTTGATTCTTAATTAAGCCCCCACCTTTATTTATTAGTATTAATCCGATAGAAGCAAGAATTTTGGTCATCTTTATTCTTTTTGATAAAATTAGTCTGATGACGCGAGTAATCCTGATCAGTTATACGAACTTATGGCTGTGGTGGTTCACTCTGGTCCGGGACTGAATCGCGGTCACTACATCAGTCTAGTCAAGTCCGATGACATTTGGCTCCTTTTTGATGATGAATACGTTGATGTAAGTCGTCTGTCCTTGCATCGCTAACTTGTACCTGGACGTTATATTGTTCACCTCAACTAGACTGTCACTTTATTACACAGAAGCATTGAGTATAACAACGTATATGCTTTTCATGTGACTTATTAACCTGTACTTAGTCCTTCCACAAACAGTGACAGCCCCGTGTGAATTTGAGGAACAGATCATTAGGCAAAAGGTATCATATCTTTTTGTAGAAAATTGATCAAGCGAACATCCGTGACTTCTTTGGGACCACTTCGGAGGCTTCGAAGACTTCGGATTCTGCGTACATCCTGTTCTACCAGGCTTGTGACCCTTCATACTTTGCGAGCAATAAGTTGGGATCGAGCACTCAATCATCGCAATCACCAACATCACAGCCCCAACCTCCCCAGTCTTGGCAATCTGCCTGCATCGCCGATTCAGTGCGATAGGCTCTACTATCTTGCTCCGCCCCACTTTGCTTCCGATGCAGATAGCTCGAGACGTCTGTTTTTAACCCTATTCCAATCTTTCCCCTAACCAACCAACTTCTTAAAGCGTCTTTCATGAGCCATTTTTGGTTTTCCTCTCTGCTACTCCTACGATAACGTGTCTTGAAATTCACACCTTTATTTTTAAGGAGTCGTCACCAATGAGGCTGTTGCCGCTGTCACCATCACTTCTGTGCTGTTTTTTGCGTGTCGATTTAATTTGGCGGAGGGGCTGTTCGTGGCATCGGAGAGGCTGTGGTTGAGGCCCTGGTAAAGTCGGGGCGGTAACGGCCTTTTCTTCAGGGCGGGGCGCGGGTCAACGGCGGCAGTTCGATTTCTTCCAGAGAATGGGAGTTAGATGAAGGAACGGGGGGGGGGGCGCCGTGGTTGGAGGTTGGGTAGGGCACTGCTTTTGCCGTCGGGATATTCTGTCTTGAAGACCGATATAGCTTCTCTAACTGTGTTTGCAACATCATTCTAGGCTGGCTCAGATCGCATGTAGCGACTGTTGATAGTTCGGAATACTCAAAATATATTAAAATAATGCAGTGTCAAATTTTTTTGAAAAAATTAATGAAAAAACATTAACTGTAATACAACAGATGGCGGAGCGTTATAAAAATGTCTGGGGGTTGAAGGTTTCATTACGCATATCTTTGTATAAAAGTGTTTAAATTTTTTGAAATTTCATCGCGTGCCCTTCAACAATAAGCCGTGCGTGTTTTAAACGGTCAAGTCCGATGCTTACTTGTGAAGTTGAAGTATTGACTGTATACAATAGCTAAATCGTTGAGCCCAAGATATTTTAATCGTCAATTCTATTTTTGGATGGCGATGTCGCGACGTGGACAGGTCAAAGAAGACCAGTACGTTGGTCCCTATCGTTTAGACAAAACACTCGGCAAAGGACAGACTGGTAACTATGACTCGAATTTAATACGGGTAAACTTAAGGTTTGGTTAAACTTGGGATACATTGTATAAGTGGCCGCAAAGTAGCCGTAAAAATTGTCAACCGTGAGAAGTTAAGTGATAATGTTTTACAAAAGGTCGAACGCGAAATCGCAATAATGAAACTTATAGAACATCCTCACGTCCTCGGTCTTTATGATGTATATGAAAACAGACGATATTTGTAATACTCACATTGATAAAGCCTACTTTAGATTTTTGATCCTGGAGCACGTTTCGGGGGGCGAATTGTTTGATTACTTGGTGAAGAAAGGACGGTTGTCTGCGAAAGAAGCGCGTAGATTTTTCAAACAGATAATATCAGCTATCGACTTTTGTCACAGTCATTGTATTTGGTGAGTAGTATTCGAAACTAATAATGGACTTGTATACACTCCGCGAATTTTGTCGTATTGAGGAACTGAGTTATTAACTATTTTTTAAGTTAACGCCAAACTAACAATACAATTGTATACACCCTTTCCTGAATCATTTCAATAGCGTTCGTATGAATTTTCGTCCAACTATTTGGCCCCGTTTTTAAGTCACTTTTTTGCATTATTGTACCGATGCGCCCATGCGTTAGAATGGCTCCTTATTGTGTCTATTTTTGATAACTATCCGTAGGGCTACACCCAATTCCTGTATTTTTAGTCTGACAAACTTCCACATTTTAGGGAATTCTAATCAAAGTACTGACGTATTTCTGCGCAAAATTTAAAGTTTTGAGGTTTCAGTGTTTTCTTTTCCACCTCTGATTTTCCGATAATTTTTCCTTTTTAACTTTATTGGAATTCATAAAATAATCAACTTGTAAGAGCCATCTCTGCAATAAAAAAGGGAATGTTCAGCATCGACAAATGCGTGCAATCTTTTTTTTCACCGTAGCCTTCATTGAACAGTTCCTGAGGCCGAGGATTACCAATTTTATCATACAATAAATAAACCTCCTTATAAGTATATATTAATATGTCTATGAATGTAGTATTATTCACCGTTAACTAAGATTCAGGTGCTACGCTTATTACGTTGGCCGTACTGAAGCAAATTCATATGCCAATCGCGTTTGCTCGTCTAAAGGGTTTCGTAACCATTAACTGACAAGACAATTATAAGAGTAAAAGTTTTAACGATGAATAGAAAGAGAGCGAAAATTCTGGTCAGGAAATAAAACCCTTTGAAACAATACGGCGCTTGACTGAGCCTTAGAAAATGGTAAATATTATTATGATGGAAGGAATAGCCTCTCTTATTCTTCCCCCGAGAGGACTATACCGGAATGGATGACTACACTTTAAGGTCTAGTTGTCTCATATCATCCACTCTCTGACCACTGTGTTTTCCCTCATTGCTCTGGTAGAACGAAGAACTAACTCATGGTGATGCCAAACAAAACTTGCATATTCGTTTTTTTAGTCACAGAGATCTGAAACCGGAGAATCTTTTACTGGATGATAAACTCAACATTCGAGTCGCTGACTTTGGTATGGCTTCGCTACAGCCCGAAGGCTCGATGTTGGAGACAAGTTGTGGGTGAGTGAGAAGTTCCCTGCAAGAGTGGACCGTTATGGGTGCTCTTATCTCTAAAGGTGGTTTACTTCATGACCCGAATGTATCTAAGTAGAATCCCTTCCTATCAATCGCCCCAAAAGTGGGTGGCAAATCAAATGATTTTACATGCAAATTTGATGTCATTGCCGTTTATAGTCCGATTAAATAGAGTCTTGTCATGTTTTTTTTGATTGCCAAAATATGTCCGCATCTTACTGAGAAAGCTGAGGGAACTAGGCATTGACGACTGGAGGTGTGCAGATTCTGTGAACTACATTTTTAGGCTAATTTCGTGATTGAAGCGATTAGTTCCCCCTAGGGCCTTTATTTTAGTCTTGTCGATCACAACAGCTTCCACTATTGCTCTCAATCATAGTGCCACATTTTTTTACGAATATGCAAGTGAATTGCTTCAAAACACTGATGCAAAATTCTCTTGTTTTCTGTCTCCGCCGTAGATGGAAGTAGTTAGTGGATTTTGTGAAGTATATATCCATGCAAAAGAGAGATAGAGAGGAGATGAAAAAGAGCCAATGGCTTACGCACACGTCTGTTACTTTTGAATTGTTGTCGATTTTTCCCGCGTCATTCTAGGTCTCGAGATTGGTCGGACTCCATGAAACCAAGTTCCTTTCTCCTCACCTCATGCACATGTCATTTTTTGTTCTCATTTGGAGCGTATTCTAGACTTGTAGGTTTTATGTCTTCTATCAACGTTTCCCTATTCTCCCCAACCTCCTCCCATCTCCCCATCAAAAAATCAAAAATAACAACCTCCATTTATTTGCCATTCCTGCGTGTTGGAAAAAAAGTTTGCGGATAGATAATTGATCATTGGAAGAGTCATTTTTATCCATCTTGAAACAAAATTCCCAATTATTAAGGCATACTTTGACAAAATGAACGATGAGCTGGTGAACTATCCGTCCCATCCCCCCTCTTTCCCTTTAGGTTTTTCTCGCCTTTCTCCGACACTCCTCACTACGAAGTTAACAGACTCTCAAAATGGGAATGACAACTTTCACCCACCCGTCACCTAACAGCCTCCTTCACCATGGTCCTACTGAGTTGAGGTCGGAAAAGAGCAGCCATGAAGGAGTTATTGCGGTTAGCTGAGGTCACTGTTAATGATTGTCCCCCCTTTATTGCCTGCACAGTTTTAATATGAGGGAGAGGTGGAAGATGAGATTCCCCTTTCCCCCATCCTGGGTTGTTGGTAAAGAAAGATTAAATTTTGCCAGTAGAGATTGTAAAGCAATAAAATGCAGTAGTCTGGACAGCTATGCCATATGATTTGAGGACGTTTCTGTTGCATTCATCAAGATGGAAACTGCGATCGGGGGTTGGATGTAGGAGGAGAGGATGTTTTTGTTTTTATTTACGAGCATACATATAAACGTATATTCCCATGTATGTCTGACAAATCACCTGCATTCGCGTCATCATATCTGCACAATCGATGTTCCAAGATTCGCTGTAGTTAAAGGTGGTGGAGACCTGAGTGTCGTGAGTGTCAGAGGTTCAGCGATTGTTCTCCTGAAAGTATATGTTTAATCCGTTTCGGCGTTGAGAAGTGGTGGACATAGAATGGATGAATTTTATCTCAAGTTACCAGGAGTGCTGGCAAGACGGAGTGCAGTTGGGCGTTTTGGTCTCCTATTAAAACCCATCTTCCCCAGTCAAATATGGTCTGATTAGGCGAAATTATGTCAAATTAAGCCCTATATAACACACATTGTTAATCGGATGCATCGAGAGGTTGAGTATTTCCTGTTGTTAATAACGTTGGGGGCTGGGGTGCGAGAGGTAGAAATAGAGGAAGAGGAAGAAAGTGGAAACGGAGGAGAAAAAACAAAGTGAAAAGGCAACTTCTTCTGTCCAGCTACTCTCATTCTTCACCCCATTTCACGACTGAATTGGCACCAAGTTAACTGGTTGCCTCTAAACGTTCTCATCCCCAATCGGCACAAATTATTACCCCAGTAGGAGGAATGGCTTCTCGAAACTTTTTAAACAATCGTTTTTGACAATATGACGATAGCAGTATATTAACGGTGCCAGGTACTTGGACCGTGATCTCAAAATCTAGTAACTACGTTGAGTAATTTTTGGTTGGAATTGACCGATTTTTTGTCTTAGTCCCTGTTCTCTGGTCGACGTCGTCTCCCTTAAGTGCCGATTTGACTTCTAGTCTTCTTTGCCTCATTGCTTTCCCCTGATATGGAAGCTTCTCAATTTCCATTCGAATAGCTTGGCTCACTATTCGCTCAAACAAGACCAGTAGTAGTGCATACCATCATCGCTTTTCCTCTTACTCTCCAGTACTTCGAAATGACACAACCGAAACCACGTCGTTATCCATGGCCGTAGTAGAAGGATAATTGGGCGAGACGGAAGGTCAGTCGGTCAGTCGATCCTCTACTGTCTGACTTTGTTCCCTCCAGTTGTTAGTGTATTGAGACTTTCAGATTGACGGTGAATCTAGGCGTCCACACCAGGATGTAATATTTATGGCAGGCATTGCAGTCCTCCACCCAAGCCCTTTCTGTGCACCCCCCCTCTCCCCTCAATTAGTGGATGTGAAAGCATAAAGGAAGTCAGATGCAGAATGGCTTACCTCTCCCGTGGAAAGGCCGTCTATAGTGGGAAAGATATCAACTGTACCTTTGTGTTGGCTAAGTATGTCTCGGTGATTGATTTCACCCGATTATTCTTAATCCTCCGCCGCGGGCTCCTCTTCCTCTTTGTTAATCATTTATCTTTCATGACAAATGAGGACAATAGAAAAGTAGTACATCATTGGGATCAACTGGAGGAGGGCAATTTAATCTTCGCTATCCTCCCCAACTGCGATATTTACGTCTGAAGCAGCAGTAATATTGCCTTATTCGTCTGGAAGTGATTCGAGTTGTAGCGCAGCTGTTCGAGTTGCCATTAGCCCAGTTACTAATTCATTCACTAAAGTTCGCCTGACCACCTTAATCATGATACTTCATTTTTTTCTTTCTCCATGTTCCATGCTAATTTTTCGTTTCTTCTATCATTCCCTTTCGAAGTAGTGAAATTTCGCGATCAAGGGAGGGAGGGAGTTAAAACATTTCGACATGTCTCTGGTGTATGCCCTATGAGGCATGCAGTCTTCCTCTCGCACAATTTGCATTGTTGATTGACCTCAAGCCGGGCAAAGAACAGACCGCCCGGCCGTATGTGTGTGGCAAACTATTGACAAGTCGATGATCACCAAAACAGCGTGGGAGAGGAACGTTTTTTAACTACGAGAGGGAACATTTAGTACCTTTGGCTTACCTTCCCCCTGCCCCACGATGAAATGCTCTCTTCTCACACTGATTTAGCCATCAAATGAGAGGAGGCAGTCTGCAATAGTTTAAATTGATGTTAGTTGAGAGCTAAGGGATTGCGTGGGCTGATATATTGCGCAGTAAACATGTCGCAAAATTGCCCCTTCCTCTCCCCTTGGAATTAAATGGAAGTCGGTGGATAGAGACCGCTCTTTTCATCTAGGCTAAAGATGGCTGTTCGTTGATTTCTACTGCTAAATGACGGTTTGCGGTTAGATTCTTCCCATCTCATCTCACCACAGTAAGTTTACAGAAAACGGTAGCCATGGTGAGTAGAGAAAGGGGTAAGAAGGGACGAGGACACGAGTAGGAGATGAAGGAGAAAAAGGGAAAGGGAAGTTGTATTTCCATTCTTTGTAATCACCGATAATGAATAATGCGGTCAAGAGGAATTATGGAAGAAGAAGTTATTACAACTTTTCTTACTGGCCTCCCTCCAACCTAATAAAGAGACAGATTCGATAGCTAGTGACGGTACATACCATTAAGGCCATTTACAGCACCATCTCATATTTTTGGAATTATCTTTTTTACTGAGTGAAGGGAGTGGCAATAAAGACAAGCTGTCAATCACCGGTGTCTAGTTCAATGCCTACCATTGAGTACAACCGCATAAATCGTAGCATGGCACCTTTTCTTGTTCAGGTAACTGAACCAGAACGAGAGTCAATGTTAATTTCTTGAATCCACTTCATTCGTCGTCCCATTTTTGACCTCTACATATACGTTCCTCCCATTTCCCTTCCCATCTATCCCCCATTTCCATCTTCACCTTCTCCTTCAGGCTCTATTTTGTGTCAACTTCTTCGTTATCATATTGCTTCACGTTTCTAATGCGTTTAATCTTGTGATATTTTGCATGAATGACACTGCCCAACGCCCACTGTACTATTACTGAGAGATGGGGACAAGACGTCTGTCATGTCACCTTGTACCACATTTCCTTATTACCACTCTTAATTTAGCGTTTGTTGTGTTCCCCACTTTTACTTCAATGAGAGAGAAGGAGAAGAAATTATCCGACATTTTTTCGGCTTTCCAAATCTATCTACAGAGTGAGACGAATTTTAAGGTGTTTGGCTTGTGAGATGGAATTAGTAGAAGAGAAGGCTGAAGCCACTGTCAGTTCATCATTCTTTGCCACTTGGGCCCGACCCAACAGTAGTTACCCCAAGACTAGTTGTTCCACTCAAAAATTGCTTATGCCGTGAAGAGAGATTGCGTTGATTGAAGTCATGGTATTAGATGAATGAGCGACGTATTCTCCTCACACGAAGATACGTGGACACATCAACTAACAAACAGATCTCCTTTCAGGGCCGAGAGATCCTATTTCTCCTCTCAATCCCCCTCCTCTCTTTACCTTAATGTTACTATTACATACCCTTCGAAAACGTACTGGAGCACCGCAGAAAATGAAACAATATTTGGTTAAAGAGCTTTTCTAACTTGTAAATGCTCTTTACTTTCTAGTAATCGAAGGATTAAAATCATTGCCTTTACTTCCTTGTCAGGATAGGTACCTGAAGAGCGGATCTTGCGTGTTTAAAGGGTGCTAATTTCAAGCATTGCTTGCAAATATCACTTGCGAATTATTGTTCCCCCCTTTTTATTTACTTTCCTCACTCGCCCACTTTTTATTTATTTCACAAGTTAGTTAAATTCACATCCTACCGCATTAAAAACTAGGTGTTACTTTAAGAGACAGGTACAAATATAGCAAAGTCGAAATAAAAAATGGAAGTGATGGCGTAAGACAGCAGGTAGCTGGGTGGGTATCAGATGTCAACATTACGTATATTCACATAATACCGTCACTGGGTCATTGAGCCGAAGTGGACTAAACTGAGATGATCCACTTATAGGGAAAAGGGACTATTGTGCCAACGCAACCACATCACCTATTTAAGTTATTATCATCTTGCAACGGCCACTTTGTTACGGATTTCACAAACTACCTCAACTTATCAAATGGGAAAAATTGATACGATGCCATCAACGTGTGGCCTCAAGGAACACAACGTCCGCAATTTGAACAGAACCATCCTTACTGTTGTCAGTAGTTAGATGGTTGGTTCGTAAACTGTTATCCTTCGAGGCCTCCTGCCATTTGGCAAAAAACCTCAGTATCGGAAATTTAGAGTGGAGATTGAGAGGAAGAGTCCACGTCCCTGAGCCTGGGAGCGTCAAGATAAAAAGTCAAAATTCCGTGCCGATCAAAAAAATAAGCAGTAAAACCTTGCGCAGTTTAACACCTTAAACATTCCTCTCTTTCCGCTTTATTATTTTCACTATTTTGTTGTCTGCCCAATATGTCCACTTATTTAAATCTCGTCCTATTTGAAGGGAGATAATTAAGGCGACCTCACTAGACCAAACCCGTTTAATTTCAGTAACGCGACTTCCGCATATTTTTGACGGCTGGATAAAGTGTAAATATCAAATTTCAAACTATCATTCAAATCTGAAAGTTGATAGGTGGAGGAGGAACTGTTGATGGGGAACTTTGGGGCTGAGGGCGAAGGACAGGCGGCGTGTGTTTGCTTCTTGGCAGACAGACGAATGTGCAATTTACGTGATGGAATTTTTGTCTTCCCCTTGTATTCAAAATAATCCATTTCTAGGGGGGGAGCTAGACGATAAAAAGGACGTCCCATACATCCGCTGATTTTAGGAGACATTTTTTTAAATATTTCCTCTTACTAATATGATTGGTCGATCAGGAAAAAGAGAAAGAATTGACCTCCTTCTGACGGCATGCGGCCTTCTGCATTCCAAACGTTATTTTTCAATCGTCTAAACACTCAATGAGATTGGTCCTTGATCTCATGGAGAGTATATTCCGTTCCGTCTTCTTATTAGATGGGTACATTGTGTCGTCGAAATTTAGCCTCGTTCTTGCTCCCCCCCCCTTTGGGCCAATATATGCTTGCACTGTCCATTATACCGTCCTGCTTCTAAATCGTGACCTTCTACCCTCCCATCACGAAATGCTGAGGCAGCGGTATTGCCAAGGTAGTGTTTGAGACTCTCAGTCATAATTTCGAAGCACAAGTTTACCCTCAAGTGAAGAGTACTTTTATTGGCATGCGAGAAGGAGGGAAAGCACAATCGAGAGCTCAAGTGATAGATTGTCTCCTTCCTGTTCATTCGGCTCAGCAAATAACTCATTGTTGTCTGATAAGGTGACACATGTCTGCGTCTTGATTCCAGCAACCACTCCATTTACGGGAAATAGAAGAAAGTGAGAGGAAACCCTTTCACAGTCTCTGATGCACTGTTAATCTTTTCTCACCCGTAACATTGGTGAGTTAATCGCCGTTACCGATGATTGATCTGAATTTACTTTCACATTCAGTTTTCTACATCTGACTCCTATTTCTTGAGTGTGGGCTGAAGAGCCTAGACATGTTAAAATGAATCATCACATTCACCCTTCCGACCTCCATATTTCTCCATCGTCTTGATTTCTCTTATCCTTCTCTGCCATGTTTCCCCTTTCCTATTACGAAGTTACTTCTATCCAAGACGAGTTGAGAGACGTGGGAGGAGTAGTTGTCACTGCAACAATTCTTGCAGGGAAATTAATTAAACATTTCCCGGGTTTCCTCATGCCGAATTCCCGGCAGGTATGAAAAGGAGGATACACCCACGCGGTGGGAGATAGACCACATTGACACACTTATACAAGACTTTACTACTTGGACAGAAGGCATTATTATAATTTGAAAAATTCGCTCTAACTCGTTGATGTCTGACGGAATACCTAATTTTCAGATCGCCACACTATGCGTGTCCGGAAGTCATTCGGGTAAGATGGAATGTTGAGAGATCACTCTCATCTCGTTGTGTGCATGGCATGCGTCGTTAGCTGACTCCTTTCCACTCCCCTCTTTCTCTCCCCCTTCCTTATAACCTCCACTTTCTCCGGATAATATTATTTGGATATATTCAATAGATAGATATATTTCTCTTACTACTCTTAGGTCTCTTGCCAGGCCTAATATTTCCCCAACTACCTCGACCTCCCGACCCCTTCTATGCTCGCCACCTAGGCTCCTCATTTTATGCATGCATTCCATGAATGGGAAGAAAACAAAATATGTGATTGTTTACATAAAAGTTGTACTGCTCTCCCACGACTTGTATATCTCAAGTCGGGTCACAAATTGATTTATCTTTTTCGACCCCTATCTCGCAAAAGGCTCTTTATACTTCAAGTCCTCTCGTCTCAAATAACTTGAGACTCCACTTTTTACTACTGGATATGCTTTCTTCTCCTCATATGGTATCATAATCGAAAGTGTAGAAAGGATGTGGTTGTGGAAGTGGCTCAGCCATGTAATATCCGTCTAGTTGGTGGTCACCCTGTATAACTTTTACCAGACAGTTGAGACGAAATCATTGTCGTGACAGGAGGAGGGGACTGGTCCCATGACCACACATGCATACTTGAGCCTTACCACCCCACATAGGTGAATGGGGATTGAGGAACCGCTCGTCCTTTTGTTCTAATGCCGCCTTCCCCCCACTCCACTTGATTGTCACTGTAACGCCATCTCGCCAGTGCCACATGCGTGAGCTGTACTCCTTATCAGCTTGCTGTGAGCATTGGTTGCCCTCGCCGTGTTTCGCAATTCGGTTGGTTGAGAATAAGCCAATAAAATAAACGGAAAATGGGACTCGTGGTCTAGGGGAGTGGATCATACCCTTTTTTTCATTTCTAAGTAGCAGAGCCTTAAATACGCAACTTTCGTGACTAATGGTGGCCACTCCTGATTGTGAAAAATACAGAAGCCGAAAAATTCAAGGAAAGTTTTACAAACTGGCAACAAAGTACATTTAGTATTCTTTTCAATCTTGTCATGAAGTGGCAGAACGTGACCAGGTGCCTGACAATCATGTCATCCACTTTTTCGTTAATGTTTAAAAATGATGTGCTATGATTGCACCAGATAAATTTGTGTTCAGACAGCGTAGAATCGTCCATGAAGGCAGGACAGAAGATAGTCGGAAAAGGACAAGAAGATGAGGTTACTAATCCAATTTCTACTTTCAGTTTATCATTAGGTTATTTCGGTTTCTCTTGCCTTCAGGATTACGTGTCAAATTTTCAGAAGCTATATTTCATTGTTATGTGTATTTCCAACATCCACCCACACTTCGTCCTCACCTCGCATCTCCGATGATCCAAAGTTAGTCGACTTCTTGGCACCTTCCTTTAGAAAATTCGACAGAGCGAATTCTAAAAACAAGTGAAGAAGAACAGCCGCCCATCCTCTATATTGGGTTAACGTTAGTTCAGTTTTTAGTCCTACGGTATATTAAGGGAAAAGTGGGAGAGTCAGCTGATGGCATGGGGTGCATGAAGCGTTGAAGCAGGGAACTGCAAAAGAAATTCAAGAAGAGGTAGGGAATTTCACATCTCAATTTCATTGCGATGTCATTTCTTCGACGTAAAAATAAGAATAATCGTAAGTATCGTGTGCGAGAGGGAAAGAGAGAACTTGAAACTTGCCTTCAACCCATAAAACATGTCGATGGAGGTTGGCTGGAATGTCGATTGTGATTCCAAAATGGAATCGATCAACTTTTGCCCCTCTCCTCGTTATACTTGATCGTTATGCACAAAGGAACTGTGAAATATGGCATCTAATGAGAGGATGGAAGGCCACTCTACCTCCCTTCTTGATGTTCATAGACGTTTTCGCAGGTGCGATTTTTTAGACGCTAGCTAGCTTACTCTGTATATACGTCCGAAATAACCTATTTTATTAAACTACAGCGAGAAAAACGATTCGACCTTCCTTACTTCTTACTTCCGTTATTTGGTTATGTTCTCATTGAAGGGTGAAAAGTATGACGGCCGAATGGCAGATGTCTGGTCCTGTGGCGTAATCCTCTATGCGCTACTTGTGGTAAGCAACCTTTCACTACTATCATGAACCAAATCTACTTCAGTCACGAGGTGACATTTCATTTAGCCTTCATCCGGTATGGTTAACTTCCCGTGGGCATCCCTTTTCGGTGTTATCACACATGGTAGGTGTTGAAAATGCGCAGAGGCAAAAAATAACCATGTTAACATTAAAAGTCTGGAGGTAGTTTTCCCAAAAGCAGTCATGCATAGTTCGGTCAGTACTGTGAAAAAGGCTGTGTTGCGCAAAACTCTGTCTCTCACCTTTATATGTAAAAATCTCTCAGTTACTTCTCCTCACAGAACTCGATTAGATCGGACGATGGGTTGGTCTGTCTAGTACCCCCCCATTCCAACGTGACAGTGGAATGCTTTTCCTCACTATCCATCTTTCCAATTTATACACCAATTGGTTACGTTACTACAAATCGGAGTTGGCTGGAGGTCTGATGAGATCGACGAGACGCTACTCTCTAAATTTAATTTTAGGGTGCACTCCCCTTTGACGACGACAATCTCCGTAATCTGTTAGAAAAGGTAAAGAAGGGCAGCTTTCAAATTCCTCCATTTGTGTCTGCCGACTGTCAAGCCCTTCTTCGAGCCATGATTGAAGTCGACCCAAAGAAAAGAATATCGGTACGTCTGGTTGCTCGACTACCATTGGTAATCTGAGTCTCGAACACCGATAGTAATGCTAATTATCTTAACCACGAAACGGTATGATAATCAAAGAAATAAAAGAAAACAAAACTAAAATAGGTGAGGAAATGAAATAAGCAAATAAAAAGCGGCGTTACGCTGACTGTAATCTTTTGAGATGACGTAAATCCCATCGATTCGTCTCAGTCGGATAGGACCACAGAAATTATTTTTGGTCTAACCTTGTTCTCACCTTCAATTACTTCCAACGTCCCTTGCCGCTCTACAATTTGACTTCCGATCCTAATCTTTTGCTCGGTTTTCTTTTTAGCTCAAGGAAGTCCTCGAACATCTGTGGGTGACCAGGTTGGTGGACTTGAATAAATGCTCTCTTTACTCCGTCTGCAATCGGCAAGTAGGTCTAGTTTCTTTAGATAGTCATGTTTGTGCTGCGCTGTTCACTTTCCATGTATCAACGTGGCTTTTACACAATTTAGCGTCCCTTCCTGCCGGTTTATGCCCCGTTTGTTGATGATTTGGGGAGGGGGAGAGGGGAGAGAGGGAACAGAGTCCTGGGCTGTGTAATCTTCCCCTTATCCAGATGCATATGTGCGGCTGACAAGACCAAACAACTGACTCCATTGCTACTGGACAAATTCATTTGGCGTTAAGTTGGAGGAGTCCTATTGCGTTTGACCTATTGTTTACCTATCTCACCGGTATTTCCTGCTTCTTTCTTCCTGATCTCTTGAGCACTATTGCCTATTGCGGTAAAGTGGGGCCAAGTTGCATCAGAAAACTAAGCTAGGCAGCCGAGTTAGCGAGAGCTAACAAGAGGGAGGTGAGAATGAAGAAGTTCATGATGGCAATCAAATCGACTGAATCGTTATGAGTATTTACACCGATCCCAGTGTCCGGGACTGATTTGGAAAAGGGACCATTAATTCCCGCTTCTCCTGTCCACTACTCAGTGACCAAGAGCCTCCGCTTCAAACGGAACTTCCAATGTCTCAGGCTGTGCAAACCTCCATCATTCCATCCCGTGACGATGTCGACCCCGATATCCTCGCCACCATGACATCGTTACAATGCTTCAGAAACGAGGATAAACTTTGCGAAGCTCTTCTTTCGCCTTAGTAAGTTGCTTTTTCTTTTTACCATGTATGCCTCAAGTTATTTCTTCCCCTTCTTTCCTGCTACTATCCTTAGGTTAAACCTTTTGTCTTCAACGGTTTCGTTGTTCTTGCCTTAAAGTACATTTCCACGGGGGTTGAAGGGGGCGAAGTCGGCTTTCCGGCCGTCAATTAAGGTACTTAAAGATCGTTGCTTCTGGAATTGTAAACTGGCGTGGTGTTGCAGATTTACCCCATGCATAGGGATGTTGAGCGGTGGAGGATGTGTTATGTGTGTATAAAACTACCCTAATTTCGCAACTCTCTCACCCAAGGTAGGGCTGGAATGCACTAAAAATTCGTTAAAAGCATTTATTCGTACGTTTTGAGCTCACGCCCAGATATTTAACAAATCCACAGAGTAGAATTATTGGGAGGTATGAGAAAGGGAGGCGAACTGTTCTGCTCCTCTCATGTCCATCCTTCTTGTCCTTCTTTTACATATATACTCAAAATCGTGGCTCAGGAGACTGTGACTTTCCTAGACTACTCTACTTACGGTCAGAGCAATAATGTCCATACCCGTATTTTATCAGTCACCTGTTAACAATTGAGAGCGGAAATTGTGTTGAGCCCCATCCTAATGGAATTGTTTCACCTCTGGAACTTCGTTATACCAGGGAAGCGGGAGTTGGAGGGTAGAGAATTAGGGAGGTAAATTTTGCAAATGCCGTTTACTTTTTGATTCACAAGTCCCGAGTGCATTAGCAAAATGTCCCAATGTCCTCACAATTTGATGCATTTCGTAACATTTTTGCCTCATTTCTGTACTCCGAGGTAACATAATGGCGGGAAATAATACTATTCGCCTCCGCGCCACCCCATTTATTCACCTATTTCCCACTTTCTCTCCATTTTCCATGCTTATGCGTAGAGAAATCAAAATAAACGGCTGTTTTTGCTCATGTTCTGTAATAAAATTAACGCTTATCTCCGCTCCGAGCATAAAGTATATTATCTAGGGGGAATCGGCTCAATTTCCTGTTGGTTCAGCGCCTCCATTTACCGTTTTGTTATTTAGTGGAGAGAGGATGGGATGTGAGAAATACCGGTGGTTTGGCAATGTTGATAGCAACTTTAAATCACAAAGTATCATCGATGTTGTATCTTCTCAATTGGAACACTAATTAGTTCTCAGTCATTACTTACTAACTTCGTCGTCCGAAGTGCGCTTTAAAATGTTCATAAATACTTATTTTTTGTCAAATCGTCTAGCGGATAAAGGTGGGTAATGCGAATTTTACTTTACCCCTGACAACTTACTATTGGGGGTGTTAGGCAAATTTCTGAGCTTGAATTCTGAAGTTAAGCTAAAATTTTCTTCACAACGAATACTCTTCTTCGTGATCCTTATAGCAGTAAAATCTAACCTCCGCCTCTTGACCCTCAGAGTGTAGCACAATAGATGTGCGAGTAGAATCTTTAGATGAGACTGGTAAATTTGACTTTCAAAGTTTGTTGCCATCCCAGAAAGTGTCACTGGAACACGCTAAATGGTCGGCAATGTGGCAAACCGTCCCATTGAAGTTGGTACCCTACTGTGATTCAAGTGGAGGGCCTAAACTGACAGGCTGGAGCACAGCCCGTACTCGATTCGGCTGAGTGATAAAACCAGTACGTACATGGAGAAAGTGCTGAGTGATTATTAAAAGTGCACGCACCTTTTCCTTTCCTTCTCCGAATAATTGTGTTTTCCCCAAATGACGGAGAGGGAGGTTGATCTTTGTGTGGATTAACTATAGACACTGGTGTGGCAAGTCACAAAAGTTACAGAATGACCAGGCGGAACAGACCCCTTTAACCAGGTAGAATTAGGCTGTTCGAGTGAACATGCTGGTTGGGAGGAGGAGAGAGGTAGTGGAGGATTTAATACAAATTAACGCCCCACCTTTTGCATTCCGTTGTCGTTATTTGGCGTAAAATCATTCCCTTCTGTACGCGATCGGTAGTTTAACCGACTAGCTGGAATGGTACCTAGAGACAGGAATATCCAACATCCCGTTTACGTTTTTTTGCTTCCTCTGAAAACTACCGCGTTGGACGGTCTGACTCTATCAATGAATGCTATATCACGTACGGGTGAAGCTCAGTTTATAATAATCCTCGCTAAAGACACTACAAAAATTTGAATTTCCTTGCCTCGCTCGTTGTACATTTGGATAATTGGAGCAAAAAGGAATCGAGTTAAATGATGCTTGACGTTGCATCATGCGTCGACATGGCGAATTAAATTGTCGGAAAATTCCTTTTTTTCGGTAGATTAGGCCAGAGAAGGCGGCGTGAATGCAAGTATCTCACGTGATGTCGTTGACCACTAACACTCCATTTATCTTTTTCCACCCTTTTAAAGTCATAACACGGAAAAGGTGATCTACTTCCTCCTCCTTGATCGGAAGATACGAAGCCCCTGCTACGAGGATCCAGATGAAATTCGCTTCCGAAGTAGCACCGGTAAGGCTAACCTGCTCCGCCTGCCTCTTCGCATCCTCTACCCATTTCGCCCTTCCCTATTCCCCTATTGAGCTTTAGTAACCGAGGCAGAGGACTTTTTTCGCATTAAGCATGACTTCAACGCTGCAGATGGGCAGCTAGTGAGGCAATGAGTCACACCGCTGCTCTATACTTGGCGTTGATGCCTCCACTTACATCGCACTCCGGGTATATGCGTGGGCATGGGCTTATGTGCGCGAAATATCGCTGTCTGCACCGATTGCTTTTGCGTCAAGCGCAGGAACAGTTGTCGGCGGGCGTCGTCCATTTCCTTCACCTCCTTCTGCTTTATGTCGCAGAGTGGTTGTGGATATCAGAGGACGGAAAGATCCTAAAATAAGTGACATTGATTTAACGTGAGAGGAGCCGGAATGCGGTTAGCAATCCCTTTACCGAGCTTTCTATTGTCGAAATCGAAGTAGTTGACTTTGAGTCGTCTCAATGCATTCAAAAGCGGGAAATTGGAAGCGAAGAAACTCCGTGGCAAAAAACAAAGCACTCTTACGTATGAATGGAATTCATACTAGTCTGAGGTTGAAGTAAGAATATTATGTTTAATAATAGACCAATTTTTGAAGAAGTTACAATTTGAGGAGCTTGCAGTTAGCCGCCATATTTGATTTCATCTAATATTACCCCGCTTGGCTGTTTTAACCTATTCCATAGGGACAGAGAAGGACATTTCACCGAGGTTAAATAATGCATGTGTGTGAGAGGGAGAAAAGGAAGCGTGAAGCTGGAAATGTTCTGTTTTAACCGTTCTTCCCAAACAGTAGTACAACCCAGATGAGTAACGTTACACGAGGTGGTGTTAGGGTGTTTTGCATTATTAACAGATCCACGTCCGGAGATTAAGCTTACATCTAATAGTATTCTTTACGTGTACACCATCACGACGGGTCAGACGATTCACTTTAATACAGTTAGTGCCAAGGATAATCATTTCCTTGTCTCGCCTTCTGCTTCTGGGTGGCACAGCCCTCTAATCACCCTACCCTCCCTTTAATGCGCATTTCCCCTAATATTTCTCACATTGAATTTCACATTAAATTGTCTTTTTTTTCATGTTCATCGCCTCGCTCCAGTTGGCATGTGCCCGGTGAAAGGTGAGATCATTCCCTAACCTGTTCCATCTTATCCCCGGTGTACTTTTGGGTCGAAATCTGATATTTTACATATGGTTTTGGTGGTGGGCTGGGGCGGGGGGGGGGAGTTATTCCCTGTGATCCAATCCGACAACGGCAACGACCGCATTTATGAGGTATCGACACGTTGATACGAGGCGTAAACTCATCCGAATTTCCGGTAACTCCAATTAGGGTGATGTTCGTTTATTCATTTTGTAAAGGCAGTCATTCAGCTCAATTTTGTCAGCGAAGTTAATTTGCCTATTTGCCTCACGCTGAGCATTTGCGCATTTTGGGTGAAGAGAAGGAGGGGCAGGCGGGGAGGGAGCGAATTGAAGAGACACACTGCTAACAGGTTTGTGATCACAGCTTGCGCTCCTCGCGTTACGTTTAATAGGCTTGCGCAATTAAAGTTCGCTGTAACTGTCATATACTACTCGTGTTAACGGAGCACCTACTCGATTAATATCGCTCTTCCCTTTTGCAATTCAAGGGACCCAACATTGGTGGTAATCGAGAGGAATGATTATGGTAAAACGTTTTATTTTCTCTTCTAACTCTTCACTTTAATAGGGACGAGTTATGGGAAGAGGAAGAATGGGTTTTTAGTCTAAATGGATTTGGAACTAGTTATACTTCCCATCAGAGGCTAAGGGGAAGTTCTGATGTAGCCAATTGGGCCGGGTAACAGGATGAACCCTGTACTTAGGACTGCTGAGGATTCTTGGGAGTATTCAAATCTTCATTTCGGAGAGGAGTTATGCTCTATTACCGGGGGAAATATTGCATAAATCTGTCCCTCGACGGTTTCGGAAGATTCACTAGCATGAAGGTGGTGATCTGAGGGTGGTGAGCCTCAATACTAACTTCAGTTTTCTGTGGTATGCTCTTCTACGGGTTGTCAGTGATGAAATAATGTGTCAACTTGACTGCTTCCCATTCTCCCATACTAATGTGTGATGAAAAACCATGACATTATGTCCTGTCGTGTAGTATGGTCGCGGTATTTCCCCTACTCTCCAAGCCTGTGCCACCCCTTTAGGCGGAAAAGGGTGGATATCCACTTATTTGACTTTAACAGGCGCACATATATCTCTACCTAAACGATTTCAAATTGAGATTTTTGGTTTTTCCATCTGAAACACCTCC
Organism: Dipylidium caninum; assembly: GCA_017562135.1. Taxonomy (NCBI): domain Eukaryota; kingdom Metazoa; phylum Platyhelminthes; class Cestoda; order Cyclophyllidea; family Dipylidiidae; genus Dipylidium; species Dipylidium caninum. Next base: position 133,869 of record QEYB01000282.1, on the reverse strand, counting down.
TTCAACATTTTTAATTTACAAGATTTTTTAGACAAGTGCGGATAGTCAAATGTGGGATTATAGTGAAGAAAAACGAGGAGGACATTGTTAACGCTATTCTTTTTCATTTTTGATGCTTCTATCGTGTGGCCGCAGACCCACCACGGAAACGCATCGACAGTGTGAGAATTGGCCTTAATGGAACAGTGCGCCTCTCTTTGGGCGACCTCAGTGAGGGCTCTCCACTGGCTGGTCGTCGTGGGTTAGCTGTTCAAAAATTGTGAGTCTCTTATTCAGTATTTACGAGGAACTGGAAAGAGAATACAATAAAGTTATCACCCAAGTATATTTAATGAATTTGACCGCGTCAAATGTGCAATTTCCGGAATACAAGTCTAAGTAAATCTTATGCGTAAATCATCCGAAGGAAAATATTCTTTATTAAGCTAGGAGGAGGCGTTGATATTGTCAGGCGGCTGACGTTACTTTGTTGGTCGGTACATCAGGATGCTATTTATGTCGTGTTGACACCTTCGCCTGGAGGTAATAATCCAATCTGATGATGGCACGTTTTACTACCATAATTGTCTGTCAGGAAAGAGGGAAGTGGGGAAAGTGGAAGACATTTTGACTTCACCTCAAACATCTACACGATAACTTATTTATTTGTGTGGCATCTGAGGAAATGCTAGAGAATTACTATCGGAGGGTGGAGATACTACTTACCACCAGCTGGCAATGTTACATTTTGCCGAACCAGAGATTTGAGTTGTTTGAGACAGTTGACAAAGAGCTTCATCTATTCCCTCTTTCCTCCCTGCTCTTTATTACCTTGGCAACTTTACTTAAGCGCATCTCTTAATTAAATCACCCGTTTTTATCGAGTTGAAGTCAAGAAATTCTTGTTTAAGACCCCTTTTCTCCCCTAGCCTTAAACACTTACTCCGCCTTCCTTACCTCATCTTTTATTGAGATGCATAACTTTAGTTCTGGTTAACTCCATATACCCGTCGAAATAATTCGATTGAAGTCTACCTTTTCTCTCTTGGGCTGTATATGTTCCTGGGGTATTAATTATAGGGTAAACCTGTATGGGGAAGAGGAAGAGAGGAGAAAACGCTTGCCGCATTAACTAATTACCAAATATGGAAAATTAGTTTATTCATTTTTTACTCAATTTACCAGACAGTACACCATATTTATCCGTGAAGTGACTATTTTTAGCAGACAGAAATCTCTCCCTTTTCACTCTATCGTTCCCCTGCCGCGTCTCTTCCCCATGATAATACTCATTTGTCTGGTTCGCAAATCAAGAGAGTGAACTAATTAATATGGACCCGCCCATAGTGGCGTGCCCTTCTTAAGTGAGCTCCAAGGCCATGCTCTCGGTCGTTTCATTCTCCACTTGGAAGATTACGTCTTATCATAGGTTTCCTAATTTCCTTCGTCTCATTTAATAAATTATTAAGATGTCTGTGCCCATCTCTCATTCTCCGTGTACGTCCTCTTATAAGTGTGATCTCATCAAATATTAATGGTGTTTTTTTAAATTCTACAATGCTGTTGGGTAATCTGATGATAACTTCGTTTCTTTTCAGACGAAAACAGTCAGCCAGCAGCAATCTCGACACACGTTCGAGTACACCCGTCAGTCCAATTAGCTCACCTTTGAGCTACGTTCGTGGACATTTCCGAATGAGTGGTTACGAGGCCTGTAGCCCAATTGAGGAGATCACGGATCAGTACCGGAAGCATGTTATAGCCTCACCCACACGAAATCGGGCTGATCCTCCATTGATTATGCGAAAACATCCTAATGTTTATCAAGGTCAACTTCTTCCCACCTCTCGCAACCAACATCGGCTATCGCAAATTCGCCAAAATGCGATACGTACTCCCACGAACTTCGTTTCTTCTTCGGTGGAAAAGAAGAGTATTGCCAGCAGTCCAAGCCAAACACCCACTTCCCCAATTCCAATTTCCACTGAAGATGATGTCTTGGGAAAAATTACTAGTCCTCACAGTCCCATAATGATACCTCGACCTGCAATCACCTCAGAAGAAAGCAAGGAAGCTGCGCCGACGAGGACGGACGTACGCAAACGTGATCAAAAGGTGAATCAAATGTCTTGAAAACTAATTTCCCTATTTAAAGTATTTTGCTTATCCAAATTATCCCAGTAGTACCGTGTGTTGCATTTCATTTACACTGAAGAAGTCATAGTGTCATAACAGCTTCCGGTTTTTCTTCATCTCTTGTTCAAAAGCTAACTTTGTTTTCGTCCTCTCAGCGCTTTACCGTTTGACTGCGTCATCATTTTGGACCTGTCCCTTCTAAAGAGACGATAATCTAATCCCTCACACAAGCCGCCTAGATAAAAAGACTACTTTATTTTAACTTCGAGTCTGAAAATTTGTCAGCAGAGACAAAACAAATGAAGAACTTGTTATAAAGTATGAATGAAATAGCAAAAACAGAGTTTGTTGTAACTCGTTGCGAGTTTTGAAGCTGACTAGTATCTGTTAGGTGCGGAGAAAGACGAGATGAGAGTGGCCAGGTAAACTGCCTGTGAGTATTAAGAAAGAACTGCAAAATAATTTCTTCTCTTACAAGAAAGGGGGACGTGGTCATATACACAAGCACCCACGTCCACACGCACACAGAGACAATACACGCTTTACGACTTATCGTTGGATGGGCTCAGTTAGAACGCAGGATACTGTCCAAGTGGTGTTTCCGTTAAGACGGGATATAGGCTATTAAAAAGATTTTTGTTGCATTTAAGAGTTCCAATGGTAATAGAAACTCGAAAGAAAATGTGAATAACTCCGAGTCTAGGGTGGTGGAGTGGTCTGTCAATACTGGGGCCAACGCTGTTACATCTCCATTGTCGCCACAACACTGGCGTGCTCGGCTCAATAGCCTTCGTATCAACTTTTTGGGCTCGCCGCGATTCCATCGAAAGAAAACGGCTGTTATAAGCACCCCACCGGAGAGCCCTGTGGAATATAGTTCTCGACTCGGTAAAAATGCCTCTCGAAACAATTCTACGGGTACCCCTGATGTCTCTCCTCTGTGAGTTTTTTTTCACAATCTTCATTGTAAATATGAAAGATTCATCCTAGAAGAGATAGGTGTGAAGTGGAATAACAGCTTCCTTAGCCTCCACCCTTATTTGCGCCGAATTTCGCAGTGCTATTTCCTCCCTTCCCCTCATCTCCTCAGTAGGCGTTCAAAATCCAATTGCTTTTTGAAGGGTGTGGTTGGGAAGACAGGGGATTCCCACCGCTCACTCTATTGAGCCTCCTATCTCATTGGGGTAGACCGCCTTTAAGCATGATCGAATGTTTCACGTCGCCTCACTTTGATGTCCCTTTCCTCCAGACTAAATACGCATCTCATCATACGCCACGCCAACGTTAATAGCTTGATTACGACCTGTGCCTATTCTTGGAAGGATGGATGTATGTGTTTGACGTGAGTGAGAGTTCTGCGCAACAGACTTAATGTATAGTATTTTGAATAATTTAGCAGTAAATATCTGGGTAGAATGCGGGTGTGTAGGGGGAGGGAGAAGAGGGGTTGCACATGGCCCAAACATTTATTGTATCATCTGATTTCCAGTAATGGACAGCTAAATGAGTCAACTCGCCTTCCCAACTTTACAATGACCTTTAAAAATAACAGGGTGAAAACTCCATCGCTATAGGTTTTGACAATTTTGTGCTGCTTTATTCTGCCAATGGGTATCGCTCGCCTGCTCCTCTCGATTACACACGTCCTAGAGATTATGTATGTATTATTAACATATAAAAGATGCTTGACAAGCCCAAATTATGCCCCAATGAATTATGCGTGATCGCTATGGTCCCATCTTTGTAACTGATGGGCTGAATGTTCAGGTTCGATGATTGGAACTCTTCCTACTTGACAAAGTAGATAGGTTGGCCATAAGCCATAACAGTTGAGTACTTCACGTCAGGAAATGTGGGTTCATTTGAAGGTGACCTAAAAAGGATGACCTATTTTGCGTCCATATCACGGTGTCGAGATAAAATCCCTCCTACGAACAGACAGTAGGACGGGATGGGTTGAGGCAATAACATCATTTTCGATATCATTTTCACGCATGCCTCATGTTTTCCTTCCCAAGATCTACCGGGCACTTTCAGCTGTCAGATCACAGTGTTTGCACAGTACTGCCATGGACTCATCAAAGTTGTTTCATTAAGTTTAGTGTGAAATTAACACAAATTCATAGAAGGCGTCCAAAATTCCATTCTTACGTCAAAGCCATGTGCCGCCACACCTTGCTATCAAAGTAGCATTTGTTCATTGTGGTGCACCATCTTTGACCGTAATAAAACGAGCAAAATACTCGAATCTAGTCTGAGATTTTCCAATCAATAATGTGTCAAAAATAGTTTCGGCAGCATTTTGGTACGAACATCTTTGTAACTGCCTTACAGCCTTAGCAACAAGTCGTGGTTCGATGGTTTCCTGCCCCTTAGCCTCTACAATGGTGGTTCTAAGGCAGGTCATAGGAACACCGGAAACTCAAGTGGCTTGAAGGTACCAGCTACTCCTAGTACAGGCCGCCACATCTTTCGTAGCAACCTCAGTAGTGGACAGAAGACGCCCACAGTTTTGTCAACCTCACCGCCCCCACCACTTCCGTTATCGCCTACGCGAAATACCCCAAGAGGCACGGCTCAACAACAAATGCACATTACTAGACTAGCTCAGACGACCAGGAAGGGAGCCGGATCCGACAAGTCAGGGATTCCCCTCCCAATTACCGCAGTTATGCAGTCGAGTGTTGGAAGTGTTTATGGGCGAGGAGGAAAGGAATACGGGGCTGGTGTGAATGCCCTTCCACCTGAGGAGACCAACCATGTGGCCATGGTGAGAGGAAGACCGTTTAATCGGGTGAAGTCGGAGATAACGCAAGTAAGTCATTCCTGACTAGACTGTGACAAGTATTTACATGAACGGCACACGGCATTATTTCCCCTTCACCCTTATCGGTAAAACTAGGGTTTAGGCCATTTCTTAATTGCTGATGAGCCACGCCAGTAGTTTTTTGCCTATTTAGCTTATCTGTGTCAGTCAAAAACAGGACGCTAGTACAATACGCAGGGTGCGCAAGACATTCGTGCGTAATGTTCTTCTTGTCCTTCCATAAACATCCCATTTCTTTGGCAAGTTTGTTACGCTCTTGGGCCTGACAAGGTAGGGCGGCAGTAATAGATTTGTTATTCTGTGTACATTCCGCGTTTACTAGAGAATGAAGGTAAGATATGTGGGAACCCTGGGGATTAGAAATCGTACCCTCCCTTCCAGTTCTGTTAACTGTTTCAATATGGAGTCTAAGGGGTTTTTGAAACGGTCTACGCCTTGTAAGAGGTTTACCGGCTCTCTGGGTGGGATGAGTTATGGACAAAGTTGACTTTCAACTGTTGAGTGTAGTATGGCCACGGCATCATGAAATCCGATTTCACTAGGATGGTATGGAAAGTCGATTTCTAGTTTACCTCGGAAGTGGAGATACTTCCTCCTTTCCTCATCTCCAAGACGCCCATCACTGTCGTCTAATTACACAGTGTGTCACTTAAGCAACCTAAACACCACAGGAAATGCTGTCTGAGATGTGCTTTTTTGTTCTTCTTTACCTCCCTATCTGCGGCGTTGTTTCTATGATGGACTTACACGATTCTGGCAGATAATACCTAATGTCTCCATAGGGTGAGCCTACGTACTCTTTTTCCTCGTCGTTATTAACCACAAGTCTTTTTCAGACGTGTGAAGGAAGCAAGAAATAGGTGAGTGAGAGAAAGGAAAGATACGAAAAAATGATAAAGTATGCGTTAAAATCCCGCTTTTAATGTATCATCGCATCCCGAACATCGCAGTTTTTGTACATCTCTGAAAGTATTTTGATAAGAGCAAGGAAGGCGTGTGCCACCAAGTCCAAAATCCCGATAACAGTACCACATCCCGCCTGCTAGTATTTCGAGAGACCTAATCCTGCCGTTCAGCATCCTGTTGCCTTGAACTTTAACACTGATGAGCTGAGTCGCGATAATGGGAGAAGAAGGCTAGTATAATTAAATGCCGCCTTGGGCATTTGACTTGATATCGTACCAAGATAATTCATTTTTTTCTGCAGCTCGTCTTTTCTTAGTCAGGCTATCCAAACCGCAATCTGTGCTGCTGTAGAAGCTTTTGGCAGACATATATTTACTCTCCTCGCTCTCGCCTCATCTGCATAACCTGGATGTTGAAAGTAGGGCACTGCATCACTCTTGGGAGAAAAAAGACGGTGGTTTAGTAAATTCGTCGGATGGTCATCTACCGTCTTCTCATGCCTCAATCTTTCCACACCCGATAGATCGAGCTATTTGTGTCGGCTTGCAATTGGCTTTTGTTGCTGTGGTGAGGAGTAGGAAAAATTACACGTATTTGTCGTCTTCCTCTGTCACCTAGGTACCGGGTCATAAATGGCATTTTACGAAATTTCATGGTCATTATTTAGCCATAAATACGCTATTTCGTATTGTTTATAGGAAGGTAGAATGATGAGAATGCTCTTATCTGCTCTATCCTGCGATTCTCTCATGGGAGGAAAGTGAGGTAGGAGTTTGTGGTAAAGAGACCGGCGTCAAAACATTGCTTTGAAGTCCACTTTCTCGATTAGCGAGGTTATTGGCCTCCATAATGCACTGTGGTAATGGGTAGTGATTGTGTACTAACTACTATTCCCTCTAACCACTATTCCCTCTCCCCTACACCTTAACAACCTGGGAGGGTATGAGAAAGTTGGCAATATATTTTTGATCGTCCTCTACTTGATTTGTTGTCATTCCTGTGCTTAGATTTGATTACAAAGTAGAATTATACCCCTCATCTGCTGACCACCTCTGTGATCTCGTAGTACCCCCCAGAGACCCTGAGATTTTCGGCTGTACACGGTCACTGAAATTGTGTCTGCCTAGGGTAAGGAGGTGAGGAGGCTGGGGAAGGTCAAAAGTGAAGGTGAACACAGGGACACGAAAGCCCCTTTCCAAAGAAACGTTTAATTTATCCCGAAATTTTTTGATAGCAGACGTGGCATCTATTGCGCCACAGCGTCATTGGGGGCTGAATCAGTCCCAAGGGGAAATGTCGAAACGCGCCGAACTCTGTGTGGCCCCCCATTAAACTCGTGACATGCGGTTAATGAGTAAACCAAAGCAGCCATTTATTAATCACTCAGAATCGTATTATCGAGTCTCCAAAGCTCACTTTTCTATTTTCTGCTCCGACCAACTGTTTACTTGTGACGCTGGTTGTTACTAGTTCCTCACTTTGAATGGCCTACTCTCCCCTTTCCTCAACCTATCTCCCGATTTTAACGTGTAAGTGATCGCTTAATGATTGGGACTCTTTCATTTACTTATTATCTACTCTCGACTGTCCAAGAGAAATTATAGTTATGGGTTATTTTTAAAGGGGAGACTGAGTTTATGTAAGCCTGAACCATTTTCGCTGTGTCAACAACTGCACCAAAAAGTGATTTTTAGCGTGAATGAAATGGAGTTGTTATTGCCACCTCACAACACTGCACATCTGACCTCTCATTCACCATGTCAATCCGAGTGAAAGCATCACTCGGGGTTGAATTCTCGAGAAGTTGTTGTATTATAGTAGTTTAGTGTGCGAGCTGTTAACTTGCCATATTAGCCTTTAACCGGGGAGAACCATTTTACACAATCGCTTCCTTAATTTTCAGGTTCTCCTCTCAACTCCAGGTGTAGTGCATACAATTCTCTCACCGACCTGTTTTCGTGTTGAATATCGTCGAGCTGGCAGTGGATCGAGCCTCTTAGTCCGGCCAGTGAAAATGCAAATTGACATCGTTCGTGCCTCCACTGGTCAAGCCGCCCTCACCAACGGTGGTGCCTCTGATAACGCCAGTGATCGGGAACTCTACGCCGTTAGCTTCCAACTTCTTTCAGGTAAGCATTTCTTTTGGGCTTGATGGCGAGTCCAACTGGACCGTCTGTTCATTTAACTATTTATCTGGGTCAAGCGTTTTGATAACTACTCTTCGGTGGACTTTCTGCTCCACCAGCAATCATAGCCAAGTCGAAGAGTATAATTAAAACGCGTATATTCATCACGAGAAGACAAACGCCTGACGACCATGCTAATGCAAATGCAATTCACATGTGCCTCTGTCTGCGGCTCGGTAAGGCAAGGCAGAGGGTATGTGCAACGGCGTACTCCAAATGGAAGTACCACATGTCCTTGTTATCATTCTTTATTAACTTTGGCTCCAAGGTGAATTGTTCGTCAAAATCAGGAGTTCTACCGATCCTCCAGTCGTGATCTTTTCTGCGAAGGGTGATCTCAGTTGCCCTCCGTGTAGATTTGTCAGCATTTAGGCCGAAGTCAGGATAACGAGGGATGAAGCCTACCATTTCAAAATCTGTTTGAAAAACAATCTCGTGCTTACTATATGTGTTGCTTAATCGCCAGAAGTGCAATGTTTGCGATAGCATTTATACAAAACAGATGGTGTGTCTCGTCCTATCCTACTTGTTTCATCTTTTGTGGTTTTACTTGACTTCTGAACTTCCACCTAAGCCTAAACTCTGTGATGGTTATCCCCAGGCCTGCATCGATACTATGATAGGTAACGCTATCTTATGTTTTGTGGTTCAGAGTGGATGTTATCATGATGGGACGAACATGTTCTTGGGAAACCGCTTCTGTACCTAAAAGAGAAGCTCTAAGTACACCCAGTTGTGTCCAAACACTCACTGAGCCCTTTTAAATAGTGGTGTAATCTGTCTCATAGGCCTTTTTGCCTCTTAAATGGCCTCAGATTGTCTAGAAGTAATTTTGATTCGCATCGAATGGAATCATCGTCTCGTATAATTATACGTTTCCCTCAATCATTCCCCTCGGCTATTGTTGAATTTTCTGCAGTGGATATTTTGGGAACTTATTGAAGTTATGTATTTCTCATAGCTGACTTCTACTTGACACCTGTAGAAATAAGAAAGAACCTAGCCTTTCTTGTTTCCTTCTTCTAATGTTCTCCCCTCCCACCTAGTTTTTTCTCCGAGAGAGGGGAATGAATTAGGTTTATAGTCCGTTTTAGACAACAAATGACAATCTAAGTAGTGTGAGGGCGGAATTTTTGTTTTTCGGGGTTTAGTAGTGATAATAACTGATTTCATGAAGAAGTTTTCGAATGCATATGGTGGAGTGACTCGATTCCACACTGCGATGAATTGTTACCCCCCACGCGGCGTCCTTCCCTGTCCCACGGTTACTTTATTTATTTAGATGAACGGGAGGGGGAGGGGGGCGGGGGCGGAGAGCGTCGTAAGTCGTCTATGAGTTCCGCTAATCTCAGCTCAGATTTCAAAAGGTAGTGAGGGACACATTGTGGTGAGATGCCGAGGATATCGACTTTTTCCCTCCCTCCTTCCCAAGTAAACGTGGCTGGTGCACACCCTGTCCCTTCGTCAATCAAGTTTAGGCACGGTATTTTCGCCAAAATAGCCAACAGGCGAGGTTGCGGATCCGTGAGAGCAACAGAGCATCCCGAGTTACTGAACTCCGTAAATGTCTACACCCAGTTTTATATGGTCACGGATGGAAGTTAGAATTAGACAGGACATTCGGATGAATCGTGCCAGCGCCAAAAGGCACCAGTCAATGCAGCTTATATTTACGCCTTTTGATTAATTTTCCCTTTTCTACTAGCATTGCTGCAAACACTGTAATTCTTTCGATCTGTTTCGTAAAGGTCCAACTCGACGGTTTAAACGGTTATGTGAACAACTTCAAGCCCCACTACTGGCTGGATCTGGCTCCTATACCACCAGCTCTCGAACTCGACCTTCCCCAGTGCTGAAAATGAAGCAGCGCTCCTTAGACGTCACTACTGGGACAAACTCCAAGACAGTTGTTGACACGGCGCCCCTTGCGAAAGCGACTGACGATAGCAGTCAGTGGTCATTTATCGACTCCGACGCCACTGCCGACGGTGCAGCCAGCAGCATTAGCACCCTCTGCTCTCAATTTGAAGCCGCCATGGCAGTGAATGACAGCCAGCTGAACTCCATGTTAGCTATTGACACTGAGGCGTCCAAGTCAACCACGAATGAAAATAGCTGACATTGTTTGTTAGAGGTAAAGGCTTGACTAGTGACTCCACTTCACAGTGGCCAAGATTGCCTATCCTTTTGCTGGAGATTTAAACGCCTTCACACCACTAACACAGTTTAAGCTAGTGGAAACTTCAGGCAATATAACTTCTAGACACATTGATAACTGATTACCCGAAAGTAAAGTGTTTTGTGACCTCATCACCAGTAAAACCGCCTAATCTAGTCCTATACCACTTCCCATTGCTAGGGACTGACAATTGCTTAATTAGTTTCAGCTGTGGATATCGAAAAGTGAGATATTTCATGCAGCTTACACCTCGATTTGTCACGTCTATTTCGGCACTCCTTTACAACACCTGTGGATGAAGAAGCGCATATTCGGGAGTGATTTGTTTCCAGTACCTGTGAAACTTCGTGAATTTTTTTACTTTCTCTTACTATAAAGGCATTGTACTTTATTTAAAGGCTTGTCCAACGGCCATCCCATCCTTCCTCCGCTCTCGCTAAAATGCACCGTTGCCGTAAACTTTATTAGATCTATGTCGAGTTCAATTCCCTTCTGTTCCTTTCCGTATCCCGAGCCTCCATCCCCCGATCACCCTTTTCAGTAGACGTTTTTACATCATTGTCGGAAAGATACTGAAGATTATTCACGTGTCTGAGATTAGCGTTAATAATCGAAATTAGACTGATAAAAACGTCCTGACAGCAACTAGGGAGAGCGACTGGCTGTCACATAGAGTAGCATTATGTTAGGAGATGACAAGAGGGTAGCGTACTGGACAACCCGTCTATTTTTGCCTCATCTGAGGCTAATAACAGGCCATCACATTTCGTCCGTGTCGTCTTTATTTTTCACCCTGACTAATGAATTGTGACGTAGTGATCTTCATTACGTCTAGGTTTTGGTCTAATGCCATCGACCGACCTGTCTGGTGCTCTGACGTCACATAGAAGGCTATGAAGTGGGGATGCTAGTGACCTTCAGCGGAAGAATAGGGTGGGAAATGCCATGTTGGGTTACATTAAATAGATCCAATTTTTAACCAATGCAGGATTATATTTTGTAAGTTTCATGTTATTAGGGGGAGGGGAGGGTGGGAGATTTTTTAGGCATTAATGCGGACTATATGGACGATTAGTACAGTCTGGTACTTAGGGTGAAACTTATTTTTTGTAGTGGTGGTTCAGACTAAATTACTTGCCCCCTGCCTCTCAAACTGAATCTTTTGTCTTTTTAAAGGTGTCAGCACTACCAATTGTAACAAAACGATCCAACTTTGACGGTAGACCATTTATAGGTCAGGAGACATGTGGTCCAATAGTCAGACGTGACCAAGAGTTGATCAACATTTAGGGGCTGAGGAAGGGCGGGCAAGCCATTCTTCTCTTCCTCTCTATATGTATTCGTCCGACAATCACCTCATCTTCACGTGCACCCATTTTTGAAGGGCAAACGAGAAGCGAGAGAAAAGAAGAGCATTAGAGCGTACAAATGTACTTTGATCGTACGTCAACGTATGTCATCCCCATATCAGAAGGGTTAACCAAACCTTTCTGGTGGCTTGTAAATTAAGAACATGCCAAACTTTGAAAATTAGTCTATTGAAGAGCTTTGAATGTATGGTCCTCTCGGCGACAACTTTCTCTATGGTGGATAGCAATTCGATTGGGGATTGATGGAGGTTGGGAGGTCGGTGAACGAAGGTGAGTCGATTGAGCTTCACTCTTATGACGTGAGAATACTTGACAGTGTCAAATCTAGCCATATGCATCCACGGCATAATCTGCCCTTCCTTTATTTCTTACTTCCTTCCCTGCCTTCCCTCTCTCCCTGTCTTCATCCAAAAATGCGTGACTTCCTGCACCAAGCTAAAGGGTTTGTGCAAACAAAACACGACAGGCCGAAGCTTTTGTGATTCATTCTGCCTGAACGAATGCTGTTTCACGCTTGTTTGTATGATTTTCCGTGAACACAACAACCGAGCTTCTTCATCTCAGTTGCGTTTGAGTGACGATATGGAGACGCGAGTGCAATATTTATTTGTTCCATTTTAGAACTTCAGCGCATCGCAAACGTTCTCCGTATGTGGCCTCTCCGCCCTATCCCATGAGGGGGGCAGTTGGCCTCACGTAATTCGCTCTCAAGCATCTTGAAACAGCTCCAAGCCAACAGACGTCAGTGGAGTGTCACCACTAAATCATCGTTTAACACCACCTCCCAGACTTATATGGCTGTGCTCCACTCCAATTATTAGACATAAATCTTGCATACAAGAAAGTACATTTCTACATCGAAGAAGAAAAGACGAAGGGAGAAATGGCTAACAACATTTCTCTTTTGCCCCTCCATTCGCTTCCCGGTTGAGACTTTTTTGCTTTTACTGATGTTGAAGTCTCGTCAATCTTGATGATCCCACTCACGTACATATCCACCTACACATACAATGCGATTTCTCCTCCTCTTACCCTTCCTCTTCTTTCACCACAATTGCCGGCCCTTCGACGTAAAAGTAAAATAATCTGAGAACAGACGAGCCTTTACTTTGCCATCTTAGTGTCTCTTTCTCTTAATATTCTCACCTTTAATTTAAGTCTTGGCTAATAGTAGTGTTGTGCATAGTTAGGAGGAGACACTCTTCTATCAAATGCTGTTGATAGTTCAATTTATGAGTCTGGACTGATTAATACAGCTTTCCCCGCTTTTATAACGTTTTGTGGCTTGGGAAATAGTGTCGTTTGCTAAATATTCAGGACAAATGTAATAGTCTCTCCAACTGGAATGCAGTTAGTGTATCGCAAAAGGAAGTACTTTAAACAATATAATTTCCAGTGGTCATTTCGCTTAATAACGTAGAAAAATCATTAGGAACGAAGAGAGTACTCGTGGTAGTGACATGGCGGATGGTGTTACTGTAAGTTGATTCGCGAAAGGTCTTCATTCTTCTCTCCTATATGAATGGAGAATGATCTGAACCCTTTGTGAAGGACTAAGGAGCGGTATTTTACAGCATGTGTTGAAAATCTCGATTATGCCTTCCTCGTGAGTATACGAGTTGCATTTTCATGAAAGGCTTTGTACGGTTGATTTAGGACCGATGATTTTTTGATTCTCTTGCGGCGTCCCTAGTCAAGCTTTCTGCTGCAATAAATCATAACTTTGGGGAAGTATGTTTATCATCGATGCACAGAAAAGACCGAGATGGCTAAAACAGGCACGGTACCGGTGGCCACATCGCACGGCATGGTTACACCCTAGGGGTTGGGACAGAGATCTTGCGTAAACTAAAATGTCAAGCAGCGTGCCACATCTTGTGTCAAATATTGGAAGCGTTCTCGGCTGGTGGTCAAGTCGGGAGGCGTTGTGTGAGAGTTTAGTCTTGACCTTTTCACGACCTCAGATCAGGTTAACAATATATTTAGCCTAGTGATCATTGTGCCAACCGGTCATAGCTCATTATGCGTGGAAGATCAAGATACCCAATATTTTAAGAAGGTCGGTTGATTTTAACGTGGCTTTTGGTAATTGGCGATAGGAAAGTCCTAAATAATCACCAATCTATAGCTTTTCAAGTCTGCCTCAACCGTCAACAAGCCGACATTAATACAAATAGAATCAACTGGTCAAAAGGGTGAAAGAATATTTCCAAACGCGGTGCACACTAAAAATGACGGTAATCACGCAGAAGTACAACCATCTCTGAACTGACTTTAATAGGGTATAAAAACGTCAAATTTTCTCCAAAATCGTAACGCGTTACTACAGCCTCACGGCGACAGTTAGTATCTAACGTTTCCCAACAATGAAGGACAGACAGATGACTTAAACGTGTGGAAGCAAATTCTTAACGTAATGAACAAGTGCAGTTATATTCATATCGACAAGGATAAGTCATTGTGACTTATTCCGTTGGCTTCGAAATTGATTTGAACTGACACATCAACCGCACTGAATAAAAACAGGCGGTATATACACAAGGTGCTGTGTAGAAAATAGGTGTAATTTGGACTCAGCATATCTGGATAAAGCCACTTGGCTATTGTGCGGATATTTAATGGTTGTTATTATTCCAGTAATGGTTAGCGGCACATAAAAGCCCGATTAGTCGACTTGGCTTAGAACATTTCCCTTCTACATGGAACAGAACTGCAAAAGGTGAAATTCAGTTTGTTAAGTTTCCGTGCCTAGAAATATAGTCATGGATGCGAGACAGGTTAGGATTTTTTGGCTAGGCTGACCTTGAAAGAAATCAGCAGAGGTAAAGCCGTAATGAGATGAAAGCGAAATCCTAAGTTGTGGGAAATAATTTGTAAAGGAAGGCATTAGTACACAAATAAAACTCCTGCTAGGATATCTGTCTACATTTGTCCAAGTCAGGGTTCGACCTAATCGTGGTATGGTTCAAAAACTATAAAGCTCCCGACAGGGCGTCAACCTAAGAGTTGCAACCTACCGAGTCCCGGCATGCTTGATGGCTGCCAGCTTTAATTTTTTTTAATAAACTATGCCTCTTTTTGCGCCCTATGATTTTGACAATATGATATCCAACCAAAACAAGCGAGTAAAAAATATTTCGTAATTTTAAAATGATTCTGCAAGCCTTCATCGACTGGAAGTATATATATAATTTGAGGTTTGCTAACGACCTTGGGAAGACCTTCGACTGCCGAAATAATACCAAAATATGCTTGTCGCGCCACCTGACCCTGGAAGATGGGGGAAATAAACAACCTATTCACAAATCAGATTGACGGTGAAAGATGTATGGTCATTTTATCTTATCGTCGTATCTGCATACTTCCCGTATCGAGAGTTTATCGTGTAGGAAGTGACTATTTCCTTTTGAGACCTTAACGCTTTTACACAACACCCTTTCGCGCTTATCATTTACAACATAACCGTTGTCTTGAAGTAGCTTAGTGAGCAAATATTCTGCCTCTTGACGTTACTGCTAAACCGTAGTAACCTTACTAAGTTTTATAAACCGTTGCTTCCTAATATGTTTATAAAACCTTTCAGCTTTCATAATGCAATAGTTGTTTCTTCTGTTTGAATTCATAAGCTTTAGAAGTAGATAGCCCACCATATGCTCACGTTCGCGTCACTATTTGGATATTCCTTTGATCTGGAAATTTGTTCTTTAAACGTTAGTCAAAATATTCTCCATTATGACTTCAGAAGAATTATAACGTACTTTCATGTAAATGGCTACAACAGATGTGGCATTTTAAGTGGTCCTAAAGTCAATTTTCTTATAAAACATAAGTGGCCGGTTGCATTAATCATTTCAGTCTTCTTGCAATCCTTATTATTCAATGATTGTTTATTTCAGTATCGGAGAGCCAATCTGCGAGAATTGAAAACGTATTCAACACACTGAAAGGTGGCAGAAATTCACTACCATTCTTCACATTCATTGATCTATTTGGACATTTTGTTCCGGACAAAGTATTGAAGGTGGGTCGGTCTGTTTTCTACCTTACTTCTTCACCTAGATATTTTTCTCAAATCACAATCAGGACTATGATGAATTATCATTGGATACATTCAAGCGCTTTCTCTGCTTCTTATTAAATGGGACTTGCGAGGACAAGATTAAAGGTAAAATCTGCACTTCGGGTCACTCCTTTAACCATGACTAGCTCTTTATTATTATTACACGGGTGGATTATCCTCCGCATGCACTAATACAGTTGGAGAATCTCTGGAAGCGGAATGCATACCTCTCAATAGCCTTGATTCTATCATCAAAAGGGTGGGTTGTAATTGCCCCCCTCCCATCCTCTTCTCGCGCTATTTAAGACATTTAAGTGTTTGTGTTTAGGGGAAAGTAATCTTCGATGAATTCCATGAGTACTTTATCCTACATCGGGACGCCACGAACATGTCAACGTGGCTATTATCTTCGAATCTTACTCTTGCATCACCTATTCCAAACCGCATATCTAAAGAACTTATTTACTCCGTCTCCAGCGGGAGTAAGTTTGCGTCACTACCCCTCACTCAACAGTTCATAAGGAAACATACGATGCATTATTGTACGAATATCACCTGATTACTGATAGCGAAACAAGTCTTATCAGCGAAAAATCATTTCGCGAGAAACTTGCCGATATCCTTCCTGCTTCTCTCCTAACTGGTAAGTTCGACATCTTTTCCCTGCCGTCCCTACCTTACTCAAACTAGTATAAACCATTTTAGGCCTGTTCAACATTTTTGATAGCAAAGGTGATGGGTATATCGATACCATTGAATTTTTTACCATGATCTCCGTCCTCTCTCGAGCCACCGAAGTTGACTACGCGAAATGTATGTTCCTACGTTTTTCATATGTCAATAAGTTTCTTTTTCATGCTCTACTTATAATGCCTTGTAAGGAGTGTACACGCGTCTTCCTCTGACAGCGAATGTCCTTTTTACTTCATGCTTGGTGGGGCTTTTCCCTTAAACTTATTCTTTCATTAATCCTTATGCCTTTACTTTATCTTAAGATGTTTTTCAGATGTACACACAAAAATCACCCAAGGGAAATAGATTTGCTTTTGAGCATTTTGAGCATGTTCTTCAAGATGTTGTTCCACCTTACGTACGTTCTTTATCCGGTTTTCATCTGAGCTCGACCTCTCTCCTTCTTCCTTTGGCGGATTTGGCCTCCCCATGCTCCTCATACCTCATTCCATAATTTAATTCTCTCCTAATTTTCACAACAAGTGTAACCACTACTAACCGCCTGATCGTTTGAGATAGATCTTCGATCGTAGTTATTAAGGCTTTATTTTCCCTATTAATGAAGGGGCCTGCTGGGGGGGGGGCAATGTATCAAACTTTTCTTATTTATTTTAGATTTTAAAAGAAGCCCCATGCGGTATCTCGGCTATTGTGAGTTGAATCATCTCAGGTCGTTTATTCGCTTACCCTCATAGTTAAAGTCCCATAAGCCCACGACATATTGAATTACTTGCCTGTCGAGTTAATTTAATTGGCGATACGTTACCCACATTTTGTTGGTAAGTAATTGATATGAAATTAAAAGTCTTCCTTTCCCCTTCACCCCCCCCCCCCCATCCTGGTTGTTTTGACAGCGGGGCTGTTCGTCTCTTTCCACATTTTCATCTTGGACCAAGAACAACCCGGTGTTCCTCTACTTAGTCAATTTTATTAAGGCGGTTAGTCGATGTACCTTTAAACCACCATTTTCCTCAACGGGTAATGATAGGACCCAAGTGATGTTCCGTTTCATTTTAAGTCGGTCTACATAGTTTTTGGACTGCCGCTCCCTTGGTCGGAGTCGGAACTCAGTAAGATGGTCACGTGAGTTGATTCCTTCGCGGCCACTTAATTTCTGCCCCTGATTTCTACAATCTCAGTTTCGTTACTCCTTCTAGAGTCTGGTTAGACTATACGATAATGAGGAGAACTGTACTTGGGACCCGATGGTTCATTGCCTCCTCTCCCCATTGGCCATCTTTAATCGCAGAAAGAGGCTCTAAGGTAGGTTGACCGCAACCTACACGTGTGCTTTAAATGAAAGGTACTGAGAACTGTGTAAGCTGGCAATCATTTCGCACAAATTGCAGTATTTTCATCGGGCCCTTAAAAGGTGGAAACTTTGTTTCACACTTGAGCTGGAATTCTTGGTATCTGTGATAGTTATTATATGGGGCGACGTTCTAAATTGACGATTTCCATGTTATATTGGCTCTTTCTAAGGTCTTGAAATCGTTGGATTTAAAGAATACGTACGAATTTAACCATCCAATTTCGATGTACAAGCAGTTACTTATTTCATCTGCAACCTCTAAAACCTCGACTGTATTGGCGAAACCGAGATTCGGAAACAAAATGAGAGACATCACTTTTGAAGATGGACTCAGCAACGAGAGCCAAGCAGGCTTAATACGCCGTCGAAAGTCGCTGAAATGGATCCTTCACTATCGATCCCGTCGTCATGAGTCACAAATCGGGCGCGAAGAGAACACTTTGCCGCCAGCTTCGAGGAAAGGAAGGTATCGGAGCAGCCGAGGCCAGTCTCTTCGAGCTAGCAGTCGTTCATTCAATCGAGGTTCCAACTGTGCATCTCTCTCTCCTGGAAGTGATAGAATGTTGCCAAAGAAAACACAGGTAGTCAACCGGTCTATGTTTTCCCTCCCGTTTAATTGAATGCGAAATTGAAAGTGCGGGGAGAGCGAGATTTGAGAGAGGAAGGGAATGCGAGATAGTTGGGGTTATTATGGATTGACTGATACTTGACTAAACTTTCACATTAGAAAAGGATGTGATTCCGGAAGTTATCCCCAACTGCTTTTTCCTTCAACCTTCAGATGGGAATACTGGCACGCTAAACAAAGTACAAGGATTATAGCAGGCTTCTGGAAGCCATAAGAAAAAAAAAGGCAACTCTTGCCGCAATTTTTAGAAGCGTGAGCCGGCACATCCCTTCCTCTTATCCTCCGATTTTAAACCCATTAATCTAGGGACGTGAAAAGACGTGGTAAACAGGGTTAGAACATGCACATGATATACCCAGCCTAAATAATTTCTCTTATCAATGTCAGTGATCTGCATTTTCTCTTAAGTATTCACTAAGACAGGCCGTGTTTCTCTTTTTTAAGTCACATTTGGAAGGGTTAGAAAACGAGGCACAAGATCCACGGCTGGCGGTGGACAGAAGGCTTGCACAACGCATTCACCGTTGGTATAGTGCATGTGGTAAAACCGCTTTCGACGTGATAGTGAAATCGAACCCAGCTACCTGATCTCCTACACTCCGGAAAACGCAACTACCTCCACCGAGACTCTAGAACTCTACCCCTTGAAAATTTGTGTCCGTTGGCTTACTGGATCCACGTCTAATGTTGTACCCCAGAGTACTCGTCCCATCATTGACGTTCAGGAGCCACAGAATCCTCACCTGGAACAGTTATCACTTTCATTGCACCCTCAGAAGTCCAGTAGAAAAAAGACGCTAAGTAAGTTTTTACTTGGATACCTCTACACACGGTCCCATTAAGTATGAAGTGAAGAACTGTGCGCTTTGGTACCTGTCAAATAGTCTAGAGGCCGAAGTATATAGCTGACTTCATCAAAACTAATTATTACTACTTCCCGTAAGACTTCGAGTAATCGGCTAACTATATGGTGACGTTTTTTGGTTTTTAGCTGGGAGAATAGCGCAACGGAAGGATCTCTTCGCTAGTACGTGTGAAAGACCCAATCTTGAGACAGGCAAGTCATTTTTTCCATATCGCATTAATCTTTACCATTAGACCTACTCCCTCCCCTCCACCCAAATCACTCTATTAGTTCTTTAACGAAGAGTCGCTCGAAGTTGTGCGGAAACTGGGGTAGGGCATCATCAATGAATGTGACCTAGCTCACAAAAACTGCACTCTATGTCTCTTCAGCCTCTAGGTCGTACAAATACTCGACGTTCAGTGACTCAAATGCCGGCAGATTTACCACTGTCCTGTCTACTGCCAGTTTGCCAAACCTTGTTGCGACTAGCAAGGACCCGGACCACATCTCTGTCTCTTCGCAAGATCTCTCTTCCAAATCACTGATTTTCGTTTTCTCTCGCTGTCACACTATCTCGGAGGTATGCTCAACTATTAGTGAGAGGTTCTGCGCCTACCACAATCGCAAATTCATTCCCGAAAACTATCGTGTGTGGTATGTTAACTCGTTTGAACACGTTGATGCACTGTGGCAAGGACGCAAAGTGAGCCAGACCACAAGGAGAGGAAATGTAAACAACTCGGGCGTTAAAACGCGTAGGCTTGGATCTAGTCGATCTGAAGAAGATGGGAGATCAACAGTTGGCCAATTATTTGGCCTATCAGAGGCCATTGGAGCGGAATTGCAAAGAACTCTTTGAACCCCGGGAAAGGTGCTCTGCCACCTTTACATTCGTTATTGAGTGTGAGTCAGTCAGTCTTGGTCCATCTAACTCTCTTATCGTTCCCTATCATCAACGTAAATGTTTGCCTTCCAGACCGACCTCCGTTACTCACCTGGCCACTAGGTACATCTACACCTGAAGGTGCGTTAACGCTCTCTTTGCCCTCTCGATTTGAATTTTCACCCGTCTTCCCACCTCGCCTCTCCTTCCCTCCAGGTTCTGCATTTATTGGACTCAAAAATGCGGGCAATATGTGCTACTTCAATTCGGTTATTCAATGCCTTCGGATGACACCATTTCTCACGAACGAGATTGCTCGCTGTTCCCCCTCAGAATCAAGGTAACAGGTGTGCATTCACCTATATTCTAACTTGGATGCCTTTTGTTTGTTATAGTCTGGCTTGGGAATACATCGAATTAGTGAGCCGAATGAACAGAGGAGAAAGTAGTGTTAGCCCTCGTGGATTGCAAGTAAGATGATGGGGGAAGGTGTACTATTGTCACAAAAATCTCCTATCTTTATATTATTAGAAAGTCTTCTTCAAAAAATGGCTCAATTTCAAGCCGGATTTACAACAAGATGCTCAGGAATTCCTCACCATCTTCCTTGATACTTTGAATGAAGAGCTGAAAGTGAAGCCGTCGTCACAGGAAAGGGCCGCGTCTACAGTTCAAGTGAATGGATCTCAACGAGGACCTAAAAATTCAGTTTGTGGTTTTCAAGTAGGCTTATTGTCACATTGGTACACTTCACAACATTTGGTTTATATTAGGAGGTGTGGGAGGCTTTCTCTTCACAAAATGACTCACCTATAACAAGGCGATTTTACGGGATCTACGAGTCGAGATGCCTCTTCGAGGAGTGTTCTCACAAATCATCAGCCTTTGATCCCTTCTCCTCCTTCACTCTCCCCCTCCCCGCTGAAGAGATTAACTTCATCATTCTTACGGGTACGTTGTCTTCGCTGGGCACATGTACAACTTGCACTAGCCTATGTATTGCACACTTATTTCAGTCGTGCCCTCATACGGAGCGGTTCCCGAGGTTATTAGATTAGAAAGAAACAGGCCTATTGATGCCTCCTTTGTTCGCCGTGAACTCTCTCGACGATACAACTGTTACTCGAATCAAATCTATCTGGGCCAAAAGAAGGATGGAGTACTGACGGTAAATCCTTTATTACTTACTACTCCGAAGGATAAGCAGATCGCTAACAACCCCTTATGTTTAGTCAAAACCATAAATTTTTCTCTAATTTTTCTTCGGACGTGACTTTCAGACGGACTTAATTTTACCCTTTTTTACCCTTAGAGCTTCTCATTGGAGACGGGAAAATTCGATAACCATCTTAATCTGTGGGCATTTATTCTCCCTAAATCTCTTTCTGGTAGGTGATAGAAGTCAGGCGATAGGGTAACTCGCACTTAACCCATTTTACTGAGTCGCGTCGCGTATCTTTCCACAGATTCCCCGCGTGAGCAGGGGCTCACCGTTATTGTTCAAGGTCGGATATTGGTATGTTCTACCTATTTGTTAATGATGCTTCCATCAGGGCTAGATTTAGTTACTCTTCTTCTCCCCTTCCTCCATCCTTGCTCTGCCTTTTTAGCAATGTTACAGAGACATTTGATGCATTAGGTCTAATTGTTGGTTAAGTGGTCACTTCAGAGTGACGTCAATTCAGCACTCCTGAAAGCACTTTCGAGATGTGAATTTTACGGTAATTGCCACGTTTTGTACCCCTCGATGCTGTTACCATCGTATAAATAGTTCGGGTTGCACTGTCATTACTTCGTATCATATCTTGCTATTTGACTTTTATTTCGCGCCAAAATTTCCACCTCCATTTGTTCCGATTTTCTTACGTGTACTTAAACTTGGGTGAATAACTCATACTTCTAAGTCGTATAGACACCTGCACGCATTCCTCTGCTGGAACAGACCGCGACCCAACCAGAGTTGAATGGACCCCCGGTAGTGTGCCGAGTGTCAAACTCTACCACAAATAGGGAGCTTTATGCTATTGTGGAAAAGTGTATAGCTCGGTATCATCTGTCGTCCGCAACTCCGAGGTTGCACAAAAATTGTCAGAAAACTGCTATTGCCCTCAAGGACATTGTCAATGACTACCAGACTTCAACACGAATATGTTCGGCTCTGGAGTTCTGGTAATTTGTAATGAGTTACTGATTGATGTTTTCCGGTATTCGGCTGTGAGGGTTATGCTCATCTTAGCCGCATGTAACTCCCCGAGGCTAGAGTATTCAGTCGTGTGATGCCGTTTGTCAGGCGCCATTGTCACACCCCTCCTCGCTAACTAAACGACTCTCGACTGCTACTACCCAAAACGATGCTTAAGTCAATCAGAAGTGTGCGTAAGCATTCGCCTTAACACTGAAGTTAAGTCATACTGCTTCAATGCGGAGGCAATCGGCTCTTAGAATCTGTGGTAAATAAATAATTGGGGATCACCTTTTTTTTAAACGTTCCATTTTCACGAAGTGTCATTAGTGGTAGGAGAAGTGGGTAGGCGTAAATGGAGGTCAACCCCTAGTCGCATCATTTTCTTAAATTGTCTGCCGAGGGGTAAACTGTAAAAATTAAGTCTTTTCACATCATGTCAAAACAAAAAGGCAATGAAAGATGTATTCTACCTATATTATTAAAGTAGGCTTGTGCACAACGGCATCTTTGATTATTTTCCCCTGCCAGCGATTCAAATGCTAGAAGGTATATTTTCGAACTCAAGCATGCCGATAAGCACTGGTGGAGGTGTTCAAAGTGCTCTTGGCCGCGGTATGTTGCACTGTTTAGTGTCTAATCAACTGGACTTGATAATCTCAACACACTTCATACCTTTCTATCAGAATGTGCCGCGGCTGTTCGATTCCGTGCAACTCGGAGAGAGTGAATTTGAGAGCAAAAATGATGGTGAATGCGTCTATCTTGCTGCTGACTGGAATATTGCAGCGTTTATCAACGAGTACCAATGTGCAGCAGAGATTGTAAGTCCTGGACTGTCAGCATATATGCTCTGCCAAGATCTCTCGATACATGAGTCATCCATTGCTTCCTAGGAGCGGAAGATGATTGACAAGATTGACGATCCCGAATGGAAAATTCGGAACAATCTTCGGCTGGCAGACCTTCTAGAAACCTTCTTTGCAGACGAGGTTGTTTCAGAAGACCAGGGTGTCCTGTGCGAGCGTTGCCAACGAAAGAAGGGATTTACGAGATCCACTTCAATTTGCGTCTTGCCCGAAGTGCTTGTAAGCTCCTTGAATAGCCGTTAAGAGCAGCTACTCCTCACTAGCAATCTCCTTGGAATACCGAGTGGAAAGGATGACTTCACACCACTGTTAAAGGTCGCGTTTCGAAGTGGGCGTGAATTGTTTAGCAGGCTTCAAGGGGCGACGCGAGAGAACGAGAAAACGAGAAAATGGCGAGAGTGGTGCAAGTTAGCTCCTTTAGTAAATTAGGTTGACAGATGGAGCGTCTGATAAAGCAACGTATGGAACTGAGTTTCATTTTGGTCACCAAATGCTAAAAATGGCTGAATTAGGCCCATTTGAAAGGCATTTGGAGAGATGCTGCACTGGGGGCTTAGTGTTCCAAGGCATTGAGACTACTCTCTTCCCCTTAAACCTAGTAAATCTCTTCTATGACGCAAAGTAAATAGAAATTATGTTCTGCCCCCCCCCCTTAGTTGATCTCTCTGAAGAGGTTCCAGGAAAACCATCATACCTGGCGTAAGTCATCAAGGCTAGTTGACTTTCCACTCACCGGTTTGGATATGCGACCTTACCTCTCGACGGAGAGTAAATGTACCGACACCCAGTATGACCTCTACGGTGTGGTGAATCATTATGGAGGAATGAACAGGGGACACTATTTTGCTTTTATCCGGCATGAGACTGGACGGTGGTTTCAGCTCAATGACGTCGAGTGCTCCGTACGTCTCCGTTATTTGCGCTCCCCTTTCAATACTATATATCCTTCAAAGTAGCCATTTGTGACGCCTCAATCTCGGCACTTGACACCGTGCGTCACAAATATGTGACGTTGTAGGTAGCATTAAGTTTATCCTTAAGCTATTGTTGCTCGAATAGTTGTCATCTGAGGAAGTAACAACTGGTTGGTGTTTGTGGTGGCCGATGCCCATCAGTGCCATTACTGACAGTAAGTGTTAACCACTAAAAGTGATTTATTTAACCTATCCAAAAGGCGGTATAACTTAAAATGAAAAAGAGCTCCTACCGCGTGTATGGCTTGCTAATCCACCTATTTTTTTCCTTTTGTTATTTTTCGTCTTTTTAAGGCTATGCGTCAAGATCAGTGGCTTCGTGTAGCCTAGGTAGTCGCTTTAAGAGACCATATAAACAGTCTCTCACTTCTTGATTTCGAAGTAATGAAGAGCGGTGTGAAACCCTTTGCTCCCATACTTGAGAGCAATACAGTAAAGTCCACGCGCTGTAATGAGAATTGTTGATAACTGCCACTCATCACTTAAGGTAGTGATACCAATTTCTCGTTGGTCATTCCTCTACCTAGCTCAAAATCGACTCACTTCACGGATTGACATGACGGTGTCACTTCATTTTTGGCAGGAAAGGCGGGAGACTATGAACTTCGCACAAAATGGTCACGTGATCTTAATATAGGCAGAAAAGACAGCCTCAGCACCACGACATTAACCGTGACAAATATGCCCCCTCTTTTGACAAGAAACACCAAGCCTTGGTACCCGCTTCTCACCTAACATGTCCCCATTATCACCTCTTCTTCAACTTGGTAGGAAATTGGGAAGGACAGTGTCGTCACACCGGAAGCCTACCTGCTATTTTATGAACGACGTCACCGAGACTGATGGCCCTTCGGCTTTACAGCCTTGACATCTTGTTCAGGCTTTCAGGTATCAGGATTGTTGTCATTCATCCCAATCTCTTTTCCCTCTCAACTTTTCAGTTAAATAAAGTAGAAAAGTGAGTTTACTGATACGATAGAGAATACGTAATTGTAATCAAAATTATCAAAGTCGATGCAGAAGGATCAAGATAGAGAAGTTAAAGTGAGTTTTGTAATTAATTCATGTATGTTCTGTACAGAAATCCCGACATCGAATAGTAGTGTTAGTGAAGTCAGAAAGTGAGGCGCGTTGGGGATGTTAGGTTGTATCACAGCCGACAGCGGTAACACTAAGGCATATGATGGTGGAATGTATGTATGTATATGATGTCTACGTGGAGATGTGGTTTAAAGGAAGGAGAGGGGACGGGGATCGCATTTAGCATCTTAGTTGTGAAATTTTCTTGAGTAGAAAGACTTGGTGAGCGGTTTTCAGACGTCACACCTAGGTGGTGGAGTTGCATTTTGTGTGGAGACTCGATCCAACCGATTTAGATCGTGCCGCGGATACAGTGAGAGTTTTCGCCGGCCTAGGAATGCGTGACCCGCTCGCAGGCAATCTCGCCACTGATGAACGATGAATTGGAGTTGGTCCCGTGGACGACATCGCTGTCTTTTGTGATTCTTGTTTCGTTAGAGGACTAACAGCTGAAGTTGTTGAGACCTCCGTGCTGACAGAATTGCGTCGTTTTAAAGAGGAGACGCGATTACTCGCCATAGTGGATTGTTGAGGTGGTGCTTGCTGTCTCTTCAGGGCGGTCGCTGAAGAAAGAGACAATTTTGGGGACGTTTGGGTTTCGTGTAGTATTAACAGAAAGACGCTCCCAAACAGTCATTTTCGGTGTGTCTATCGGCTGTCGGGTTCGCAAAACAGCTCCACTTGGTGACCCGAGACTCGAAATTGAATTTGCGCGTTTGTTATGATTCAGGGGGGCGGTTGGATTTGGTTGAATGGTAGTCCGTTTGCTTGTGCATTTGACAGAGGAGGGTTCGTTAAGGGACATTGTAGACTGGGAAAAGTTTCTTAAGCGAGTCTCAGTTGATTTCCCGATCATTGCTAGATTTTGGGCGGATGTAGCCTTATGACGGTTGATACTGTAGTCCTGGCTTGAGCTTGGGATCATCCGACGAGGGGGATTAGAGCCGGGTTTATATGGGGAGGGGAGAAGATTATTCTTTGGTTTCGCCTTTATCACAGTTTTGTTTAAATTTATTTCATCGATCTTGGAAGATTTCACCTCGTCAAATCCACCGACAACCTGTGAAGGTGATACAACATAGTGTTAGCATTTATTCAGATCAACTTGAAAAGTCTCAGGAATGAATGTTGATTGCAGACATCAGCAGTAGATCTGTTTAGTTTGGGGCAGTAGTTGGGACTCACTGGAAAATCAATTCCCCTTCTATAAGTAAATAATTTAGTAAAGGAAACTTTCTGAATAAAAGGATCATCTTGTGAGGATTTACGCAACCGTCAAGTACTACTTCAGTATTAACGTCATTCAGAAAGCGGTTGTCATAGAAAAGCTTTCTTCTACGCCTCCCGAAGGCTAAAATAAAGCAACTTTAATGTATGCGGTTTCATTACTAGAAGGAGTCCAGAAGGTACTGGTCAGCAAGGTGCTACTCTATGGATGCTGTCAAACTAGGGTGGCGGTGTTAACGAGGAGCATGCAGCTTTCCGAGGGATTCACGCGACGCACTAACCTGATCTATAATTGGAGTTGAATGCAAATCGTCAATGCTCGACTTTGTGGACGAGACAATAGCGTTATTGCACTCTTTGGTCTGGCCAAAGAAGCCTTCTTTCTGATCTCTAATTGCAATGAAGGGGTCTATGTGTGAAGCACAGTTCTCGGCAGTCTCACAGATTACGGTTTTCCCCATGGTCTAAAACAAATAAGAAACGCAGTGAGACATCCATTCGTAGACAAAACAAATCCACCTTTTAAGCCTGGTTCATGACATTTGTGTCGGCCTAACATCGTTAAAACGATCTTCAAGAGTGGCCGAAATTGAGGGCTGAAACATTTTGCTTAAAATGACAAAAAAGGTTGAGTAAATGAGAGGAAAAGAAGTGATTCAAGTCAAAAGAATTGAGTTCACGTAAATCGTTGAAACAAAAGCATTTGCCTTCAGTTTCACACACACCAATAGAAACCTCATACGAGAGGGAAGACCCCAAAAGAATCCGTAAAGTGTTTGCCGTGTCTGTTTTAACCAAAAGTAACCAACTTTTGGTCTTATTGTGGGAGAGGTGGGCCGTTTCCAGATACTAGCAACATATGCAACCAATATCTCAAGTCTTCAGAATATGGTAGGTTCTGGAAAGCACCTGACTTATCACTTGAGTCAGAAAGACGTTATCAATGCTGGAATCGGATGAAAGTTGTTCCTTCACCATCTCATCCCCACCTCCCTTTGATTTTCCAGGATCTTTCAGGATTTTAAAACAATGACTTGCTGAATTGCACTTGGACGGTAGTGGGTGGAACACTTCAGAGGTAGTGTAAACCACTTCTCGCCCTTTCTTCGTCACCTGGAGGTTCCCTTCTCCCAAGAAGGGACCGTGCTCCAAAACTTTTCCAACTGCATCAATGAGACCCGCTGTATTGGAGGCGTTCAGGACCCCATCATCCGTTGAGTGGGAATGCGCCTTCTTAAAGTTCGACCTTTTGTCAGGCGTAGATGGACCGCCTATAGCGATAGAGGCAGCAAGAAAGGTGGCAGTGGTATAAGTAAGGAAAATTAGTGTCTAACAAAACAAATAAGTAACAGTTAAGAGTATATGTCATTCTGGTACGTTTCATTCACCAAGGCGGTAAAAACAGCTCGCCAAGCAAACCGTTTTCGTAAACTCGCATATCAGGACTTAGTTGCTTACTTTTGACCAGACAACAATATTCGAAACCAAGGTTTAACTCCGAAAGCATAACAATGCTTTTTATACCTATTGAAGATAGTTTCATTAAATTACACTGATGCAGTCTGCAGGTATCAGAATAATATGAAAGACCCACTCATCTGCAAGAGCATAGTGATCACTCTTCCTTTGCCATTATGACAAGTATTAGGTTTACTCAGGATGCACTAGTGTAAAGACATTCGCAAGAACCACATGCCCGTAATGAGGATGCGCTGTTCTCTGAAGTACTAATGCTATACGAAGTGAATATCACACACGTGACATAACATTCCCGCTGCTCAGCTATCCCCATGCCCGTACATTCAGATGCAAAACCATATATTACCCCTAAACCTCTTCCCTCCAAAGGTTTTAAACAACAATCGCTCTTCTTGCGATGGATCTGTCAGTGATGTGAAGCAGCTGGGCAGGAAACCATCCAAGGCCTTAAGGCACTTTGTTTAATTTTAAGCCGTTCGTATAATATCAGGTCGGAGGTTCAACCTGTACTAGATGTCGAGGAGCAGCGGATGCGAGGCCAAATTGAAGATAGGTTGTCCAATTAAAAGATGAATTCCCGGTGCTTCCTCTATATTATAGTAGTTAATCAAACAGCCTGCAATTAAGGGGCCAAACAACATTTTAAGTCAGGCGCTGCACAAACGAAGGTCTTGCAAAGTACGAATTTTCTCGGGTTTATATTTCTCCCAATGGGAAATTTTCTGGCATATGGATGTAAGCTTATATATAACTTCATTTCCATACATTATCCCGCATCCCACCGTCAAAATTATGCGTGTACCCGCCCGTAATTGTGAGCGTTTGTGTAAGAAGGAAGGGGCAAATGGGATAGGCAATAGTTTTTTGACACTTTCTTCCATGTGAGGAGAGCCTACTTTCCACCAAACCTTAGCGAAAAGAAAGCACAAAGAAGACTTACCTGACTAAGACTAAACGCATTTCTCGAGTGGTCGAAGATGTACTTTAGAAACTACGATTCCGCCGGATAAAATTGCGCCTAACACCATTTTAAGATCGCACCAATTCCTGTTTATAAATTAAATGAGCCACAGGAGGCAAAAATGGCGACACTGAGGCGCCCTATTACCTTAGAAGGCTGACGAGAGGATGGGACGTGTGCAGACATAAATAGGAACAACCCTCTTACTTTGCTGTTGGGCCTTTCTACACTCGTCGTATTTCAATAAGAAGTGGTCCAAAGTATCCCAGCCTCCGCCTACACGAACCATGACGTGGCTTCTAAGAATCTGAAAGAAGAAAGACAAATACTGCACCTTTTTTGTTTAAGTTTCACGCGGCATAGGGGACATAACTCATTCTGCCTTAATATCCTTTATTTACTCTTGACTAAGACTGTTCTCAGTACACACACTAGAGATCTGAGTGAATAAATGCACAAAAATTGAGTGGATTTTAGGGCAACCAGAGAAAACGGTTGCTTCATGCCCTCGTCGCCCTAATAGGACTAAAATGAAGGCATCACTTTGGAGGGGGGATAGAATGGCACATATTATCGTGTATTGAAACGCCTTAGATACCTTTATAGAAAGCCTTAAATGTCGTTGCCGTCGTAATCCATTTCGTTGGCGCCATGGTAGCGTTTAGTAAACAGTGACACTACTTCATAAATACTTGACAAAGTAATAGCAATGACAAGACAGATTATTCCATATATGCAAAAATTGCAATAAATTCTGGCATGATTGAACATACACGAACAAAGATTTGAGTGCTCTTGTCACCGAACAGGTAGCGGCCTTCACTCAATCGGATCATGGGAAAAGTCTGTTCGCACGTACACTGGGCCAGTTTTTCTCGAACCTCGGATAGAAAGAAGTACATGAAAGTGATGAAAAATGCGAAAGAATAAAGTCGTTCTAACAGGGAAAGTCAACATGAGGAAATGGTTTTATTTTTACGATTTTTGTCATTTACCAGGGGCCTTCACGTCGACGATGCTAAATAATGCGAAGTTAGGGCGCACCTTGCTGTCTGCTAGGGTGCATCGCCCCACCAACATCGCAGTAGTGCACGTGTTCACTCAAAAATTAAAAACAGTTGGGAGTCATGAAGACGCCAGCACTGATGTTACATGTGTGTTTAAGACGTTCTAACATTTGCTTAGGTCTCAGAAGACCTGTAGCCAGCATACACGACTGTTTCATGTACAAATACGATTAACAGGAGGTATTCAGGTGGAAAAAACAAGGATGTTGACAGATGCTTAAAGAAGCATGGTCTAAGCAAACTGAATTAAAAATTTCGGCTCTATGATTGGAAATCCGATCTACAGTTTGACACCATATCTTTTTCTTGTTCCAATTTTGTCGACCTAGGAGACCCAACATTTTAGGGGTATACACGGCCGTCCAGATGTTGTCTAATCATTTGCCCCAATATGCGTGCGCATGCAGAAGCGAAAGAGAGGAGAGAGGAAGGAAAGATGGTTCTTCCTCCCCCCTCTCACCTGCTTTCCAAGACGAAAGTTGTCGGGAGTCTTACCCTATCCTTCCTGCAGCCAGTGACTCACGCGTGTACGCGGAATTAAGCCAACCCCACCTCAGGCCACAAAAGAAATTGGGAACAAAAAACTGCCATGAAAGTCGAAGATAAAGAGGAGGTCCCCGCTACAAGATTATCGCACGAGATAAGTTAATGACCGGTGACCCTTCGCAGACCTATACGCAACATTGATATTGAACTCGCTTATAACTTGAGAGAAGGGGGTGCACTTTATGAGTGTTACAAGCCCAGATTTGGGAACAACAATTGAAGAATTGGTATTTTGACGAAATCGACTAGGAATGAGGTCGAAGTAGATGACCTTAAAGATTCGAAAGTTCGTGGTGGCTTAGTGTGTGAAGTCACACAGCTAATGACGCGGCGCTTTGCTGTATGCGTTTTCTGACGCTGGTGTTAGAAAGAAAGAGGGTATATCTGCTAAACGGGGTCTAAGGAGTGACGTTAGTCGGATGGAATTATTTAACAGGGCGAGATTCACCTGCATAAATGTTAATATTGAAATGTGGTATTATTGCGAAATGGGAAATCATGGCGTTACCATCTTGCAAGATGTTGAAAATCTGTATTGAAAGTGCGGATAAATCACCTAATTCCCTTAGGTTCGAATGAGTCCGGAGGGAATCCAGAAGAGGGCAGCCACTTTTGTGGGCAACTGAGGTACGTTGAAGAGAGAAAAAAATGAAAATAGGCGAGGTGGAACTCCATGTTAATTTAGTAATTACTAACTACTGGGGACCTAAATAAATTTAACTAAGAGGTTTAAAAATAGCAATTTTTAACATGCCGACAACATCAATTTGCTCCATATTCTATTATAACCAAAAAAAGAGAAAAACTAACGAACAATTCAAGAAATCCGCCTCAACTTAAACCAATCAACTTTGGAGGTATGGTGCATTTCGCTAGTTTGCGCAATCGGCACAGGTGTTGCTCTGACTTTTTAGACTTATGTGCATTTCAGGGTTGAATCAAGTTCCTCCCGCCTCGTCCGGCCACCTCATCTGGCCAATCGTGGAGGTGGGTGAGACCGGGTGCTTAGTCATGACTCACACACACACGCAATAACACATACAGGCACAAGAAGAAGAGATGCTTGGACGAGACAAAATTGGGGGTTTGAATAATAAAACACCTAGCCATGCACATGGATGAACGATTCAGGTTAATCCAATTTGTCTTGGGGGTTGCAAAAATGCAGTCATCCAGATCCCTTATCTCCCCAAATCGAAAAGTAATGCTGGCAAATCAATGGCGAGAAGGAAAATCATTAGAACCAAAATTCCGCAGCCACCCGTGATACCGTATTAATATACACACTACCCAGGCCAACATTTGTTTACGTCGCACCTCACCTATACACTGCTTGACCACCTCTAACTGTAAATACAGCCTTCAAAAGTGGTACGTTTACCCGCGCAGCTATGTATCTATGAATGTCAGAGACTTCGATGTTATTTGAGATAAATTTATCATGGGGAGGTGAAAAATAGATGTTGAGGGTGGAGTAATTACTAGACTTCACAACTGAGCTAAAAAAGGATAAGTTGTGGTGGGAAAAAGGATAGTTCAGTTAACATTCACCAATTCGACCCTACGTGATTCCCGACTTTGGGTACGCTCACTCCCTTCTCCACTTAAGCAATAGTTTGGAATATTTGTACTTGCGGTTGTTAAACTCCTTACCTCTGGAATACGATGAAGAGCATACCGTTGAGGTTCATATTCATGAGGACTTACGATCTCGTCTAAGGAGCGCATGTCGATGACAGGGCGGTTGTATCGTGATTTCTTGTTCTTTGTCTCCTCCTCCTGTTCTGCCACCTGCTTACCCCTGAGTGCTTCTTGGTGTTTGAGTTCTAGTTCCTCTCTCTTCTTTTCTCTTAATGTAGGGGCATTGTTGTCGTGATTCATTTGTTTGACGGGGAGGGGAAGTTCTAAGGCATCTACACCGACTGCTGAGTTTAACGTAGTAGCCTCGGCCTCTGTCCCGATTGACACTTTCATTGTCTTGCCATTCAGCTCGTGTGTATCACCACTCCAATCGTAGGAAGGAAAATCCAGAGTGGGGTTTCACAGTCACTCCCAAAAGCGCGTCCACCTAATGTGATCTCGTTGTCAATCTCCTTTTCGAGGTAGACGATTTCGGGAACTTCCATTCCAACTCGTCCACCGAGGCGAGCCAATTCAAGTAAGCAGACAACAACACTGCGAAGATTTTTACGAGAGACGAGGTCCTCCGTTTCGAAAAGAATACAATCCGGCAATCGCATTGCTCGACACCAACGAATGAAATTGGCAACATTGTCACGAGCCCAAAAACTCCCACCAGCTAGGTTTACAGCACCAAAACTTCGAGACTGAAAAATCGGAGGATTGGTGGGAAGAATCGGCTTCACTCCACCGATGTGTACACCCTCTAATCTACGTTCACCGAACTGATTGGTTATAGGGAACTCCCGTTCAAGCAGACGGTGAAGTTCCGTAGCATGATGGCAAAGTAACACTCCATCAGAAATCCTATCAAAGAAGTTTTCGGGATCGAGATCCTTTGCTATATCGGGGTATAGCCGAGAAATCCAGTCAGCCAAATCCTCTGTCATTGCTGCAAGAAATTCATCTTTGTTATTGAAAGACTGAACGGACGGAGAATCGAGAGTCGAAACCGAATAGGCTCTTCCAATGCGATGTTTGGCGCCCACACGCAAAGCATTGCTTAAGTAGAACACCTGACATCCACTATCTTCGTCCGTAAAGGCACTACTACAGTCACTGGGAGAGTGCTTGCTGGTTCCGTTTGCCGCATCAACCGAGGCAGGTGAACAAGGATCGCAGTCGCTACATGGCGGGTAAACTTCTTCTGCAAGACCCAAATCAACGCTATTCGGGGTCTTCATTTCCCCCCCGGCAGTCAAAATATTGGGCTTCTTCTGAGATAACTGTTCTCCTTTAGCATTCGGGGTATTTTTCAATAGATAGTATCCACTCGCTGTCGCCAGATTCTCAGGAGGCAGCGAGCATGCCCGCATTCCCACATGACCGTTACGAGTCATTATCCATCATATACAACATATGCTCTTCGTCGCAGAAGTTAGGGACTTTTGAAAGATCAAGTAGTCCGCTTCACTCTACGTGTCTTGCGGCAGTACGCTGAAGGCGAAATAGCGAGACTGAGACACACAGCAGTTAATGGTGGCAATGTGCCAATGGGTGTTGAAATAGTATTATTGGTTAGTCACCAGCCAATAAGATGTTTGAAACTTGTTCGGACGCGTCAGCCTGATGACGAACATTTTAACCAAAGGCTGGTGGGTTGGGTTGTGGTGGTTTTGCCAAATTCCTACGCATGGCATTATGCTTCCAGTGACTAGTTGTTAGACTTGGCGGACTTTTTAACTTGCCTCCCTAAGCCTGTACTACACCTGGCTACTTTCCCCGCACGATCAGACCGTAAAGGAAATGGAGATCCTACAATGAAACGTGTCCAGCCTAGGGTGGTGTGAGTTAGAATTTATGCATATAGTTTGGCACTTTGATTATTTAGTTAGCCCCCACCGTAATCGGTAGGAAACATGTGTTATGCGCTTGGGTGCTTTCATGTGATTAAAAGCTCTTCAATAGGTACTTACTAGATTCTTCATTTGCGAAGTCTCATAATGTTAAAGTGAAGTC
Source organism: Dipylidium caninum (assembly GCA_017562135.1). Classification (NCBI taxonomy): domain Eukaryota; kingdom Metazoa; phylum Platyhelminthes; class Cestoda; order Cyclophyllidea; family Dipylidiidae; genus Dipylidium; species Dipylidium caninum. The sequence continues at coordinate 99,800 of QEYB01000282.1, read as the reverse complement.
AAAGCGGCCATAAATTTTGTGAACAATGAACTGGGAGTTAGTGAACACTGATCCTAGATTTATCCCGAAGCGTGGTCGGCCGTTCCCCATATCTTTCTCTTTGCCGCAAACATTAGAAAATTACTTTAACAAATAATAAATAGAGAATCTCGCCAACTTTTTGGTTTTTTGGCCTCAACGGAGTAGATGTCTAGCTTTAAAAAAACTTCCGACCCAGGTTAAACTATAAATAAGGGATGTTTGTAATTATGGGGGAAGTTGACTTTTCTTTGGATTTTTAATTGTATGCAAAGGGATGCAGATGAGAGTCGAGAGGGCAAATGTGTTATTAGCATTTTACCAGGGATCTAGAAGCGAGAAATGTGCAAAATCGCGAGACCTTTGTGAATGTCTGTGGGTTCATTACTGATGCCACAAATGTAGTCACTAGACTAAATTATTGGCAATCTTGTCTGTCACGTCTCATTTCCTGTACATTTCCATTAAGTCTTATGTTAACCTGTTAAGAATTTTCCTACTTCATTCCTACCCTTAAGATAATCGTGTATATTTGCTGGCTATGATTAAATATCTTTAGTTGTGAAGTTTTTTAGATACAGTGAAAGGAGGGAAATATTCGGAGCAATGAAAATTTCTGCACGAGCCAAGGCAAGAGAGGGCAGGTCAAAGGCCAGTGTATGTATGCGCTGGAAGTAGTGCAGCGGTAAGCACATTTGGGTAGGCCAGTAAGGGCAGCCACAAGGTCTCTTCGGTAATACCTTTGCACTTCGCAGAGCTCGCACTAAATTAAAGGATTTCCTTATAAAAGAAGAAATTCGGCAATAAAATGAGATGTAAACTTAACCGGAGTAGGGTAGTTCATCGGCCATCTATGTAGCTTAAAGTAACATTACAGTTCTCTAAAGCTCCACCTGCCAATACCTCCCCATAGTTTTACATCGCGTGAGACGGATGCTGTTTTAGTCTGTGTTGTAGGGTGATTGATACGGCACAAGGGACAGGTAGAGCGCACCTAAAAATAAAACTATAGCATTTAATAAAGGCTAAAGAAGATGATCCGTCAATAATTAATTCGCTTTAAGAATTCTTCGACAAATGTGAGTGAACACGTGCCCCTAATCAATGTTGGGCACCTACATAATTACGCAATTTCGAAATTATGCACCTTTAAGCAAAAATACGGCGGAGAACCAATGACAGAACGAGCTGTTAATGTGCCCACCGAATGGTCTTTTAAAATAATAGCTCCTGCCACGATTTGACGGAAGGCGATATTACAAACCTATGTGAAAAGAGCAACTTTTATGCCCTAAGCGGTGTACTTACTATCCATTGAAGCACAGTCGCTGTTTGATTAATTTAGATTCGTGTTCTCAGTCAATTGCGTACCCTGTAGAATTCATCAATTGCTATTTTATCGAATCTAAAGATGTGGGCTTCATAATTAGGGTCGGTGTAGATAAATCGCTTTCGTGAGTAAATCCTGGCCTGTCTTACCCTTTACATGACCAAATTAAGGCTTGAATCATATGCTCCCGTCGAAATCCTGCACTTTGCAGCAGCCTCCACTACCTGTACTTGCAAAATAATATAGAGGATGGGTGAGAGGCGAGGAGGTCGTGGAGAAGAGTTCTCCGACGATTTAGATTGATGTGGCCATTCCCAGTCGAATTCAGGGCAATTGTAGATGATCGCCTATTTGCCAGCAATCACCTCATATATCTCGTTTTTCCTATTACTCAAACATTCAAAAATGATTTTGGCTAGGGTGGCAGCTAATCCAAGTGACTAAACGATCAAAGACGAAAATCAAACTAGCATCGAATTGGAATGATGCACCACGAGTTAAAGCAATGACAGCTCACACAGGCATATTCATACACACAGTAAAGTGATCAACCAATGACGGATGAGTTCGAAAGTGAACAAGAACTAGCAGCTTATAAAACTCTTGCGGAATTGGCTGAAGGAGTTTTGCCTATCAGGCAAGAATGCGGGAGGATTATTTTTATTAATTAATTTAATCATGGAAATATTCGCAAACACGCAAACTACTCCCCCTGTTTCCTAATTGCTCTGGCTAGGGTGTGATTGAGTTTACCGCAAACCAATGCTCATCTAGCAGATGGCGACCAGTCCCAATGAAGTTTGTTCTTCCGTCCACTACTAATTAGTGGTCTTTATCAGAAACGGTGGTTTCATGATAGTCGTGAGAATTCCATTGTGGGTTCTAGGCCGCGTTAACTGCGAGATCCACTTAAGAACTGTAACTTTTAGTGAATTAGGATGATATAATGCAAAAACCGTTTCACCCATTAAGCAAAATACTTTTGAATGTCTAAACGGATACAGTATCCGGGTATGAGGGCATTGAGTGTCGCCGATCATACTGGATCAAAGCCTGGAACCACCTTGGCCTAGGGGCAAGGTACGTGACCCCGAAATGACGTTTCCTTAAAACATAGCTAGCACCTTCGCTGAAATGGGAGGCCTGTTATAATATGAGGCCTCAGCACATGAAGTATCATTTACTCGTGAGCTTGTTACGAGATAGGCATTATGGCCTTCCTCACTTTAATACAGACTACGAAATGAAATACAGCCCTTTTAGACGGTGAGTTTGCCAACGATTCTTAGCCTGACGAAGGCAAAGACCGTTCTCCCCCATCACAAGATTCTGACATTTTTTATACTGCAGGAAAAGGGAAAGGGGACAAGGTGATTGGAGTTACAAACCAACTACAAAATCTGGGTTCGTTAATGAGGTAACGAATTAGCATAGTTAGGCATCGCCAAAAGCTCATAAAATCGCGCACAGAATTGGTGATAGGTACATAGCAAATATAGTACCAGCATTTTTTATTAGGTTGGGAATTATAAAACGGGCATAAAATATGAGTTAGAAAAGTGGAGTTTTCACTTAATTTTTTAATATTTGATTGGAATAAATTCCACTTGCATTTACAACTTTTTGATAAATCATGCAGGCCTCATTTTAAATATTTATTTGTAAAAGTTAATAGCATCTTCGTCATGGCTTTTTTTTCAATAAATATTTCGTATTTAAGGGGAATGTAATAACCGGCCTGAGAAATATCAGACGAATATTGAAGATGTGGTAAAATTTCATATTGTAGAGAAGTTAATTTGTCAACAATGCTAATGCTTTATGTGACCATTATTTACCATGCTGTGATATAGCGCCGTGCCGATTGAGCAAAGCCGACTACTATTCCATAAGTTTCTCATGCATTACATTAACTTTTTCCACAGCTCTAGGACTTCGCGGCTGACGCGGTTTCACATGGTTTTATTGTAGGAAGGATTAATGGGTGATCAATCCCTGGGCATTCTACCATGTGTTACCCATATTTTTATGGTAAAATTTCGGTTTAGGAGTGTGTCCTGGGTGTGTATTTTTGTCTATCCATTTACCTTATCGCTTTTGAGTATCATTTAATCCCAATTTCCATCACAAGGGATGATTTATTGTAAAAAAACGGCGGCAATCGCGTATTTTGAGGAAGCAACAAAGATGCGCACATCTGCAGTTGCGTCGCTTCTTACGGCACATATGAGTACATTTTTTCTATATTTATTACATGCAGATGTTTTAACACAGCCGTATGGATGGATAGTTCCTAGTTCAGACCTCATTTAAGAAGAGTCGTGCGTGTGGGTCGGGTACCTCAGTAGTCGTTCTTAATTTCTCCGCTTTATCAACATGGGCCGGTGGTCCTTCTCGAGGCTCGTTGAAGATACCAAAATTGCCAGAATGAAATTTTTGAAGCCAAAATGGAGCAGTTTTTAACGATCGGATTCATCTCCGAGTGCTTCATTAATGTTTCTTGAAGCTTGTTGAGATATATAATGGTTCAATTTAAATTCGTACAAGAAAAACAAATGAAAATCGTGTTTGGTTTCCATTTGGTTTCGGCAAACAATAAAATTAAAATTGGACACAAATGCGAAAAATCTTTACTAAACAAGTACGAAGCAGACTCTTGATATTTATAAATAAAAATATCGAGCGCACATTACAGTATATCTCGCAGTCGCAGATCACATACTACACAAAACGCCCATTTCATGGTTTCCAACAGCTGCTACCTTCGGGGAATATGGGACATATGTAACATAGTCCCGTAGGCGAAAAAGTATGAAAACCTGCCGTGATCCGGTAGGGACGAAAATGACTGCATCCGGGAGGACATAAAATTGCTTAAGATCTATAGAGACCAAGCCAGCGGGGTGGGGTACGTCTGAACTAGAAGTTCAACTTCATCTGAATTGATTTACGCTGTCATAATAAGGGACTGATAGAATAGACTTTCATGACACACGCCAAACAACCTTGAAGGCGGATTTTACGAGAAAGACGTCATTTTCAGTTTTCATTTTACGCTTGCTGGTGACAAGTTTCTGTCTCCAACATCATTGCTATCATGTATTTATAAGGTAGAGTTCCATAATTGGTACATGAATAGGAGCGTGAATAATGTAAAATCAATGGGATTTTAAGATTTTAGCGGGTGAGATTCACGTTTAGCAAATTGATAGTTGATAGTAAAGGCCGGATAAACACCGCAAATAGGGTAATGATTGTTACTTTTAGAAGTATGAACCTACCTTTTTGTTCATACCTTTCTGTGTCTAATTACTCACATTAGAACCGTGTAGAGTGGTTCAATTTTGAAGAGAACGTGAAATGGTTGTCACGTAGCATCGCACCCTTTACACTGTTGAACGAGCGAAATGAAACGTCATTTCATACTTCTCGCCCACTCACATTTGGAAAATCATCATCATCCTTATCCTCTCCTTCGAGACAATGTACCACGAGTACCGCATCCTCATTGTCGTCCGGGTTGCAGTTTTCGTACCACGCGTGGAATTCTTCAGCGTTGAAAAACTCAATATTCAGTCCAATCGGTCCAACACATTCCACGTCGTTTAATGATAGGTTTTGTGACAGGAGAGCCTGACTAGGTCACCGATTTCTAAAGGTTCCGCTAGGCACGTCCAATGAACCAAAGGCACCACAGGGCCATAACTTTAATGGTTTTAAGTAGCAGACTTGGCTATGATGGCGGATAATTACGGAAGTCAATTAAAACTAATTAAATTTTCGTCATTGGGGACACGAGCCAGGAGTAGCTAAGGCCATGTTATGCAAAAAAATCATTAAAACCCGGTCCCCACACCTGTCCTTAAGAGTTTTGTACATGATGGGTAGCACGATCACAAACATGGCCACGAGAACAAGACCAAATGAGAACAATAGGCTCAAAGACCAATTGGGAGCGCAAGACAGTGTGGGAACTTGTGACCTGGACACTGCCTATGAAATTTGAACGCGTTAAATCCCTAAGGAGGGGTCCCAGAGCATACCTATCGAGATGAGAATATTAAAGAAATGAAAAAGAGACCAGTCTAAGTGAACCCGTCAAAACGCAGGTATTAGTAGTATAAGTTGTCACTATGCGAGATTAGCCTTGTTAATCCCTATCCAGATGGCTAAGCTGAAGGGTCATATGAAACAGAATGAAGGGGAGAAGTGGCAACCATTATCGGTTTGTTTACGGAACCAACAAACTCCGAGGAAAGAGCGTCACCCTCGACAGCTCATGCGTATGCATGGTCGACCCGACAATAAAGATAAGAAAAGGCTCAGAAAGTATTTTGAACGTGCTTACAGTTTACCCTAAAAAACACGAAGCACCCTATAATGAGCGTAACCATACCAGAAAAAAGAAACCGCAGCTACATTAACCAAACATCGACTTATCGCAGTTCGGACATTACCTTTGCGTTAACTAGTCATTGCAACACTCAATCGTAAACTGACATACCGGAGTTTCCCGTCCTAATAAATAAATGCCGAGAATTAGGTTAATGACGTCTTAGTTTCTTCTCAATCATGAACCGAAATACCATGATGAAATAGAATGCTTGAGGGGTAAGACCGTAAAATCTAACCGCATTATTTGCAGGTCACTACTGCTAAGAAGGACTTTATGTAGACATAGTTGTAGATAGCTTTCTTACGCAACCACATTCACCCATTTCGTCTTTTTGCGTGGGCGTTCAACCGTAAAACACCAATTTTCAAAAAATTGGAAAGTTATCAAAATGTGAAGGATAGTCTAAGTGGCACGACGCCAATAACGTATCATCTACGTTGAAAACGGGAAAATGACAATAACGAGGTAGTAAGATGCATTCAAATGTAACTTTAAAAAATCCACAGGAACTAGTAATAGAAAAGCATGCAATAGATTGTAGAACATTATATTTAAAACTTTGTTGGTGCCACAGATAGTGACTGATCAACTAAGGGCGACGCAAAAATGTGTATGTAGGCGTACGTTTACAAGTTGTAACTAGGAATCAAGTTATTTCTCCTTAGGAACAACTTTTGGGAGTGCAAGGCCAACCAGTTTTGCAGCATCTGAAGTTGTCTTCTCGGAGCACCTATATAAAGCTACTAGTTCCTAAGAGAAAAAATACAACTTCAGATATCAATCTTATGTATTTACGCGATGTCGTGCCATGCTTTTAAGGAGAGTTAAGTAGGTTTCCGCTATTTGTATCCCTTCGTGCTTGGGAGCACATTGCTGCTCTGTAGTCAAAACGAAGTGGCGGAACTGAGAAATAACATACTTGTACAAAGGACTCTGGTTAAAATGCTACAAATCCAAGAAAAAGCGAATAAATACCTGACGTGTCGTGGAACACTTTCGTAACTCTCTAAGAAGTGCGTGAAAAAGGAGGCGATTGGACATAACAAATCAGAGGAAGGACGCGCTCTCAAAACACAAAATTCTAATTAAATTATTGAAGAATACAACACCACTTTTGTAAGTGCCATTAAATCTTAAGCGCGCGATAGAATTGGCAGTTTTGGGGAACAAAATGGAAAGCAAGGCAATTATGAGCAGCTCATTTATTGGAATATGTCAACCCACCTAGCAAATAGTTATTTCAGCTTACGTTGCCTTCATAACAAATAGATATTTTTTAAAAAAATTCCTGCATTATTCAAATTCATTCAGTTACTTAGCAGTTAAAACTTATCTTGCCCTTAATTTCAGGCAGAAGTGCCCTTACCCAAGGGCATTTGAGAGAAACGTATTTACACATTGATGTAACCTAGGATTCCTGCCACTGAGTAAGAATTGCACCGCTCAGCATGTAGTGACTTTCTCTTGGCGGGACTTCAACTTGAATCCTCTGTTGAGGGGCATTTATTTTACGCAAATTATATATAAGTTTCCATCCCATATTCCGGGGCCTTTTTTTCAACCAGTGTAAGTAAAACAGATAAATGCTCGGAGATACTCACAATTGAATGAAAGGCGTGCATTTCAAAATATGAAGTGCTCGGATTAATTCATTGCCGATGCTGAGGAAGACAGACACCACTTGTGAAATCTACCGTTTGCGGAACCAAAAGTCCATCCAAAAAGTCACTAACAAGCCGCTTAGTTTGTGGTTCGTGTTTCCCAAGTGATTATTTCCACCAGACTTTTTGACCTTCAGCTATTTATCGCGGCCTATATCACTTATACGTTTCTTGTCCGGAGATAGCTTAAAATAAATAAGAGATTACTAAGCTTTCGCTGCTTCTTAATACGCCAGAATGCTGGACCCTGATAATGCTGGACCCTGATGGCTATGTTTTGAGTGAAAATACAATTCTTCGTGTTGGCCATTAACCTTCCATATACTTTACTTCCAAATGGTTGCTAACTAAAATGTGTGGACATTCCGAATAACATTATAATCTATTATGAGCATCGCTATTCTACTCTAAATCATTACTCAAATTGATATTAGTATGGGTAGTATCAATGTCAGTGATAAATAACAGGCTTTTTGTCCTAAAATAGAGGCTGTGCATGGCACTCACCACACTTCTGTAAACACTTCGTAAACGTTAAAGATCAGCGCGAAGTTGATAAACGGTAGAGGAACCGTCTGTTGAGGGTCACTAGGTCTAGGAGCTTAACGGAACTTGGAATTATTTGCAGAAATGCCCGGCTTCCTGAGCCGTTCCCTGACATAGAGATGGGGTGCTCATTTCTCGACCGTAATAATATTTGTAGCCGTTTGAAGGGTTTTTACGAAAAGCCGACATTTCTGAACGATTAACAGTAGGCTCTTCCCCTTTATAAAAAACCGGGACGTCCTCCAGATATGTGGTATCAAGTTTCGGGAACAGACCTACCAAGTTTGGTCCTTGGTGAAATTGTTACTAAGCGGGAGTCTGGAAGTTGTAAAAATTTTGATTTCATAATACTGCTGAGTTCGGGTTATGGACCGACATTGCTTTAAAGTCTCATTCTGATCCGCAATAACCGTTAACACAGGTAGACACTTCACCAATTTAGTAGATTTTGTCTTGTAATAAAAGAGAATATGATGAAACTTGTGCTGATGAGGGACTGACACATCACTGTTCAGCATTTGAGCTACAGTATGGTCGAATGCTACGCGACGATGAAGGCGGCGTAGGTTACAGAGGCAGTCTAATCAGCTTGTAATCAACGGTACAAATGAAATACTCGAAAAGTTAGATCCCTTCACATTTAGTTCATTGCAAAGCTCAGGTAATGATCAAATCTGTTGAGTTATCGCACTTTTGGAAACGTGACGGAGTCTTTTGCAACCCAAATCTTTCAACCTTTCCGGATGGAATCAAGCTCACACAAAGCGTCCTATATCTTCCTTCGCAGTGAGGCTTCTCTTTAAGTTGTTCGCCATGGCAATTATTTCCGTTCATCTCAACACTGCTTTCCAGGGTGAAAAAATAAACTTCGGTAACGATTTTGGTGGCTGGTGGTGGAGATAAACCTTTCTAGTTATGCAGTGTTTTTTCCTTCCCCAGAGACAGGTCCCTACCACATGTCATCACGTTTGGGTGACGGCATCAAATGCAAACATCTAGCAAACACAAGCTTCGCTAGATCACCTCCTCGAGACCTCGGCGTATTAGTCATTATCACATCAAATTTACCAAACTATACTTAACGACAAGAGGCGCTATGAAGCTCTGTATAGTTGTTGTATCACTGCAATCAATCGCTTGAACACCATGTGTAAAAATTAACACGTTGTTACGAAAACACGCTTAATTTTCTTGCCAAAATATTAACCTTAGATAAAACGCACGCAAGGGGCACAGTCAGTGAATGCCTCAAATTAACAAACGATAATCCCATGCCGAGAAGATGTCGGCGGTGAACAACACCGAGCCGTGTGATGGGGATATTCAGTTTTAGTACGATCGCCAAATTTGCGTAGGCTAAATGATTTCCACTGGGGCGCAATAGAGACGAAAATACGGTTTATGGAAACATTGAAAATTGCGAATCATACTAAGTATTGCAACACTTCGAGACTTTTACCTGAGGAAGTGTGCCTGGAAGCTTGATGAGTAAAAGACCATAAAGGAGTCCACATAGCTGAAACTACAGTTGCAATGCATAAGCGTAGCAGGCGACATAATTCGACTTAAAATAAAATAAAAGAAGTGAATATTAGAAGCATTCTTGACAAGCATAGTGTTAAAATCGAAGGAGTAAAACATTTGTCCCAGCCCAAGGACTAAGGCTTGAGATGTGTATCGAGTTCCTATTCATTTTTAACACGAATAAGTTTATTTATCACAAATCAATTCCAACTACCGCACACTTATGGGTGGCTATAAAAGCACGTTATTTATTGCTACAGCATTTAATATAATTAAAAAAAACCACCAATCTCCTATAGGGCGATGGCATTAATTTTACACGTGTAAGTTAACTGTTTTGGCCACGCTTTCGCAGTACCTATTTGATGAAATTTAATGGTGGATAATTGTGGAAATGTCGGTGTAATTCCTTAAACGCAGATAAGGAAGCAGATGTTTTGTTGGAATATACTACTTACCGTTATTTGAGGTCAGGAATTTTACAAACGGATTTGTTCGTGATTTCGTGTCACGAAATAATATTTCAGCGGCATGGCTGATGAAAATGCAAATGCCGTAAGTCTTTAGTATCATTCTGAATTTAACTTGTGAGCCATTATCATATAAATTGTTGTGCAAAATGTTTTCTGCACGGGTTTTTGCTTGGCTACAATTTTTAAGCTTTCCCGGAGGTTTTTTAACTTTTGCCTGTTACAAAGTATTTTCTACATTCAGTTACTTGTTTGAAATTCACATGTCACAGGGGTGCTGAAGGGACAACCCCCAAACTACTCCCATTCAACCCACATGCCAATTTTTAGCATATTTTTGGAGAAACGGAAATCTATTTTAGTTACCACCGTGTGTGACATGTAAACGAATATATCTTCTTATATCCTGCAGTATCTAATGGTGTAGCATTGCATTTAAGGATCGTTGGCACCAAAAAACAGAGTTTGTTTTTTAGATTTAACTACCTGTTGAATTTATATATCCTTATTTATGTGGTGATTTGGGTTATATAAACGCAAAGGACAGAGTTTAGCACTTTGTCCGAAATTTTTTGCCGACTATTAAACTCAGCACTCATAAATATTCTTTTGCTTCAAATATGTTTTCTATGTGTCGATCCAACACACGTAGGTAAAGCATTCATCGCTTCATTAGTAATTGAAAATGTTGGTGCTTGCAAGTTCTTTAATGCCATTGAAGACAAACTACACACATGACGCTAGCCTGGATGTGTTATATTATTTTATCCTTTGATTTCACAAATGTTACCTTTGAACATGCTCCTTTTTTAAACGTATGATAGGGTGCCCTTAGTTTAATTAATTTTTTTCTAACATTTACATCCAATAAACAACACTTAAACACATTGACGCCTCCATTGGCGCATAAACACGTACGCAATCTTGGTAGCACGCTACCCAATAGGCGTGTAAAGTTATTGGTGTCTGCCCCATTCTTTAAGTGTGTATGTTTGATGTCTCTCCGATGCGCTTATTGCAATACGTTAGAGTCAGGAAGCTTACATCCTTGTGAATTTTGTGATTGTTTAACGTTCAAGTTACCCCCGTAAATCAACGAATAAGAGCTATAGCCTCCAAATTAGCGTTTGAGAAACTAATTTTTGGCCGCGTAATGAGTTTAATCGAACCTACTTTACAATATTGAACTCTCCATAGATGCATTTTCCTTTCCTTCATTTAACTTAGTAAGGCGGAACATTTTGCAACCCATGTAAATTTATTTGATAAAACTGTCATCTTACCCATGCTGGCACATGTAAAACATAAGGTTTAAATATACGTAGGTGGTCATCAATGCAGCCAATTAACTTTGCTCTCATGCCGTCCAATGAACAGTAGAAGTGTTGTTAACGTGCTTCAGCCAATAGCTTCACTCCTGCTTGTTCTCCTCCCAGCGCCCGTCATTAATTCTCAAGTCGGTCCGTGGTGGCCATTAGTATATCCTGTACTCAGCCGAATTTGTTTGATTCTTACCAGGAGAACGAAATGAGTCTTCGGGCGTATGACTCGTTGGATAGGCCGCCAAATGAGCAAGCGTTGAAGCGGAAGGGTGTTCTCCCTCTTACTATCATCGCTCAAGTGAGTAGGGTAAAACCTCACCATCCTAATTCGTATGATACCCTAATTTAATTTAAATGATTTAAACCTCCTATATTGTAAGGATGGCGTGGTCTTTGAGCTTACTCACTTCACCATTAACTTCTCCAAGTCATTGTTATTTTTACTGCAATGTAAATCAAATCGCGTTTCAGCGCATCCTCGTCACTCTTCCTAACTCTGATTGGTGCCTTACAAATCGTGAAAGTATGGGGATCTTGAAATTCCCCAAGGTATTGCGGGGCAGCAGTGTGACGCCATTACTAACACTAAATGGCCCCGCGCATGAGCTTAGTTGTGCCGGAGAGCACGATGGAACCTAGATAATATATGTGGTTTTGTAATTTCTATTTGGTCACCCAAAGTAAAGCACCAAGACGAAGGCTGAGACAACTGGCGCAAGTATAACAGAGCATATTGGTTTAGCGTCTTAGAGTGAGTGTAAATACAACTTTTATCTACCAAAAAACGGTTTACAACCATTTACGCACATATAAATCGCTCCTCCTTATGACAAAGAAAATTCCGCTAAGGAATTGATCAATCTGTTTATTTTTGCGTCGTATGGATTTCAAGCTAACTGTTACTGACTGGATTGTACTTCTTTTGATAGTTGTTTGGACTAGCTGCAGTTACGATATGTACCGTTTGGCTTGGTTACTATTATGGTGGCTTCAACTGGAGCAATCCAACCTTAGTCTTCAACTATCACCCTGTTTTTTTGGCCGTCGGAATGGTATTCTGCTTCGGAAATGGTGAGTACTCCTTTCACTTGCATGAGATACAACACGTAGAATCGGACGATTTCGTGGCCACGCTTCTTGTGTTTTTATGGAATCATTCGTAGCACTTGCCACGTTTGTATTAGACGAGCGCCTAATCTCGCAACGAAATACACACTTATAGGGAGGTAAGAAGGAAAGAAAAGAGGCTGTCGGTGTTATAATATCCGGAAATGCCACTAATTCTATATTTGAACTCGAGCTCAACTATAATCTGTTGTCGCCACATGGTGTTCAAACCAATAAAATTGGTCGACACCACATATACTTTTAGTTATTCACCCAAACAAACAACTACTAAAAAAACGGTAAGTAAAAGTATGGAAATGGTAGAACTGCAGCTCCATTCACTCCGCCTTATTTGTCAGCCGTAAGATCATGCAGATTATGACTCTCGGGGTAGATGATGGTTGAATTCTAATTTTATCACTCCTTCAGGATAGATGTGGTTGGAAGCAAGTCAACTAAAGTGATGCTAAATATCTAGTGCGCTTCTGAGCTCTTCGAGTTGGATATCAGTACGGCAGCTTTTCGTTTTTCTTTTGCCGTCTAAAGCGGTTGCTGACAAAATGATAATCATAGAAACTGTCAGGGTCTAGTATCCTTATACTGAATCGTGTAGTATGCACGTTTGAGCCTGGAAAGTACCATTCGTTGTATTTGACTGGACCAAAGTTGAAGATTACGTGGATTATATTTCTCCCGTTTTCAGAGATACTCAATCCAATTCCGTCTGCGAAAGTAGATATTATTTGTGGTGAGGGAAAAATCATTCATTGTGTCCAACTCTCCTCTAAGTATGGTGTTATCGAATGCATTCGGCTTCAAAAGTAATAAGCTGTTTTATTTGTCCACAAGCCTAACTCCATACTCGCATACGCCTTGCACGCTTATAGCGATATGTGGAAAGCAGTGATGCACAAAAATGTATATTAATGCTGACAGCATCATAGAATGTCTTGATTCACTTTTTTATCATCATAGTTGACTCGGGACCAAGGTTATTGTAGATAACTTTTGCGAACTACTTCTCTTGGTATTCCCTAATGACTCTAAAACGTTTGCCTCTTGTTCCCAGTTCACATCAGCTTTTGCCTCAATATGTTGTTGATGGTTGTTGACTGAAACGCATAACTATCTCACTTGTCAAGGCCTGTCGTTCAAATTCCAATACTGTTCAATTATCGTACCCTTCAAGTGTTCTCCCGGCAACCGCGTCATGATTTCTTTATTCCTGAATTACTTTAACAACGCCGTCATAGGCATATCTCATTTTTATTGTTAACTGCAACATCGTGGTATCGTCCCGCCTTTCACTCCCAAAATTAAAACACGTTTCCAATGAAATACATGAAATTCGCATTTCGAATTTTTAGCCATGCTGATATATCGCGTTTTCCCTACGTGCCCGAAATTGCTTCTCAAGGCCGTTCATGGCGTTCTGATGATATTGAGTTTGCTTTTCTCTGTGGTTGGTCTAAAGGCCGCTTTTGACTCCCACGATGTACGCGGTATACCTCACATGTACAGCATCCACAGCTGGATTGGATTGGCAACCGTTATTATCTTCGCTCTGCAGGTAAGGCATCACATCAACGGTATCTTTAAGGCCCAAACATTTGGTAGTACATGGACGTATACCAATTGCATGAATTATGAAATCGTAATTGTTATATTAAGTTAATAAGTGCTCCTGACCGTATTCACACTTTATCGTTCGTGTTGGCATAACACGTTATAATATGTATTCCCACGTCGTGGAGTACATCTCAGGTGAATGCATTATTATTCGGATTTCGCGCATCTCCTACCATCTACTTCTACATGGTAATTCTGCCCTTCGAGCGGTTCTGCGTCTTCTTTCAGCTGTTAGTAAAATAGATCTCGTGTAACTTTAATAGTCACTACCATTGTTGAGTCGGAGAGATTTAGTAGTTTCCACATTTGCATCGGATGATAATAATATTTGGAAACTCTAAGGCTTATAACACTTATCACCGTTTCATTCTTAACAGTCAAGAATAGAATTTTTAATGCTATGGGACAAAATGTGCCCATCCAACTAATGGTTGTCGGGAGATAAGTTACCACGATTATTACGTAGACGAATATCTATACATTTTAGCGTATTAATGGCTTTAGTGCTTACTTGTTAAACGCATCATTCTTAGCACAGGGGTGTAAACGTGCTAGTGTGGAAGGTTTATCCAGGTAAATTTAATATTTAGGTTATAGATGGAAGCACTGCGATGAAACAGCCCGCATCGTTACGCGATTTATATCGGTTTTTCTTTTAAATTCGAATTTCCTATTTCCGGTCTTAATTAAACATGTGATTTGTAGTAAGGAAAGGGACGAGATGATTATGAGTCAACTATTATTTCTCGCTTAGAGGCCGTATTACAAACTTCAAAATTGGGATAAGCACCAAAGGGGCGGCACCGTTGAGGTCTTTTCCGCGATATCTACTGATTCGACTATCCGCAAAAAGTGTCATTCTACAGCTGTGTATGGGGTTAGCAGATTTATTCGTTTGGACCAGATTAGCCTAACATTGGCAGCAAATCTTTAACTTGTGTTTAATATAAGGATTGGCGCACATTTAGAAACCAGGCTTTGCATCCGAATTTCACTATAAACAAGGCAGATAAAATCAGACTTTATCTCGTGTAAGGAGTGTATAACAATTTTTTAGCATTTTAGCCACATTTATACCATCCTATAATACAATTTCGAATTGATTCTAGTGGGTCATTGGACTCATAACATTTCTGGTGCCATCCATACCGCTGCGAGTCCGATCTAAGATTCTGCCGCTTCACACAGCCATGGGTCTCTTCCTCTTCTGCTGTGCTCTCCTTACTTCGATTTCTGGAATCACAGAGAAAAATTTTGGTTCGAAGTGAGTTCTCTTCCCATCTCTTCAACGATGTAGTTTTGGTTACCACACTAGCTTTATAATCCCTCTCATTGCCAATAATTTAATTAACCTGTATACTAAACAAATCGCGGCACTACCACGGAAAATGCACCTTTTACAATTGCCGTTAGGTATCTAGATGCGTCTTGGACTAATTGTCTTTTGTTATCAAAGTGAAATTAACGAGAATATATTTTAGCGCCTGTATTGTCGAGACTCTATGTGTTCATGCTTGTGCTTACACATTAGTGGCCTAATACAGGCTAAACAGACAAAAAAAGTGGATCACAATCGGATACATCGGGTCCGGATCAAAAAGGGTTTTGACCTAGTAGTCGAGTTGAAAGGCGCTGGGTATGGTAACAGATGGACAACTGCCAAAATGACCTAGTTAAACTCTTTGAAATATACCTGATATTATAAGTGGATGCTTCACCACGTGGAAGTCCTAGAGTTGAAATAGCGACTGGCAGAATCACAATACTGTGAAGTAGTGAAATTCTTAAATTAACCGACGCAGAATAAGTGAGATGTGACGCATCTGCTGAAACGATACGAAACACAACAGGTGAGAGGTACGATCCCTTCGTGCGAATTTACCTTGTAGTCGCCGTGAGTCTCACACCATTTGGGATGAGTTCCCTTTGGAGCTCACGTAAGCTTGACTGTTGTATTCCCGCATCCGTTGTTGTGAGATGTCACTTACTGGACTTCCCTCTATAGTCTCTTTCGCTCTTCAAGGAACAGTCTTGCGGAATTTCTCGAAAATTAAATACATTTGGTGGTTGGGTAGTTACATCACCTCGACGCATATCCTCCTCTTGGAGCTTCTTACCTGATGTTGAGGTTGATCACTTAACAGTTATCTCCAACTGCAGAATTAAATACCTTGCCTCGGGTAAACAACTCACCGACAGGCTTTTTTTTGAAAATTGACGTTGACGCCTTCTCGACATTTCCTTCTATAATTTCCTCTCGTTCTGGGAGCCCTAACATTCCACAGTGGATGTACTCTCTCTCAGATGCCTAAGTTTGGAGCTAGTCAATGATGTCTGACCCGTTGGTCAGGAGATTCGCATTGCCTTATCATTGGGGACACGAAACTCCAGCGATAGTACCTACCCAGATTACTGTAAAAGACTCCAGAGGGCACAAAATATAAAAAACTACATAACCAGAACACACAACTAAGCATGTTACACCCAACTTCTTGCAGCTACAAGGATCTTCCCGTGCCCGCATTGCTTTCTAATCTCGTGGGTGTATTCATGACTGTCTTCGGCGGCATCGTCTTCTATCTCGTACACAGAACAGAATACCGTCGAGTAGAGCCCACCAATGGTGAACAGGTGGGATTCCGTTCCTTCAACTAATTGCCCCCTGATCAACGGCTCTCTGATAGACTGACTCCGAATCTTTCCCCTCGTCTATCGCTGTTCTACGTTCTTACTCGATGTTGTCCATCTTTCTCCTCGTATGTCGTACGCTCTTAGATTACGCAACAATAAGATTTCAGAATCCTACATGTTTCGTATACAGTTGAAAGAATAGTCTGCATTTATTATACCGGATTCTTGGATACAGAATCCGAGAGCCGAACAGAGTAGCCACACTATTAACGAAATCGGTGACTCAAATAATTAGGTGTCAATGGGGAGAGGTGTCAGTGATGCCTGACGCCCAACAAAATCATATGGTAGTCGTTTAGTAATGAGTCGCGTATTGCCTAATTATCAGGAAAAGAGAAGAGAGCACGCTGTCAAATTCACCAGACTTTTGAAGCCTTTGCGGAGAAGAATAAGTTGACAAGGTGCATATAAATAGAAGTAGTTCCAGATTCGTAAGATCGCCCCCGTCATGGAACAACCGACTTAACCCATTGACCACAGAAGGATAACAACAGGAACTCAAGGTGTATCCAGAGCAGTGTAAGAAAGATTGAACGGAATGGAAGCTCAACGCCTAGCAACTGGACTTTAATAAAACACCCATTAATTAAAAATAAAGCCCAATCTTGATCCGATGTTAAATCCCGATAGCAAAAGCAGTGATGGTCAATAATCGTACGGTTGATGTACTATAATGTTAACGGTTGGAAGAAAGGAATGCGGAGCGCCACCCACGAGTTTAAAATATTTTTAACAAAACAAGATACCGAATGGTGAAGGAATGTAAGAAGTATCACTCCTTTGGAATCAATTGCCATTTCCACTAACTCAAGGTGGCGTAAAAGTGGAGAAGAGTACCTCGCCCCTGGTCGAGAATGCATAAAAAGATGCCAATTTTGAAGTCACGGATCTCAATGTTTACAAAAACGGTCTACTGAGTGGTAGTTCCAATCATTTTCGCCAGACCACTATGAACCACACGAAGAGCCGACTTCCATTCCTTCAACATGTTGTAGAGACTTTGCCATTGTGGACGACCGAAATTACGCGGCAAAGCACCGGTTATGAGGATACGCTTATTGATCTGATCCAATTTGCAGGTGATAACACGCTGACGAACAGCTGTAGAAAAAAGGTAAGCAAATGTTACAAATAAGAATCAACTGCCAACATAATCCTCAAAACAACCTCGGAGTTCAAACGGTATGTTAATGTAAAAATATTTTAGTGGCTTAACAACCAGGAATTAAAAGACGTAAAAATAACGAGCATATTTAGAGGAACATAGGGAAAATGATAAATAAGACACCCTCGATGATAAACGCCTCCAGTTGATCTTCCGACAAATCAATCCTTTTGCAGATGGTAGCATAATCCAACTCGGCAACATTTTCGGCTATTTCCATCAGGCTAAGAGTTCGAAGTTTATCGAGACAAGCCTTTTCGTCTAGGCCATTGTTAGTCAGGAATGCCGGGTGCATCTCCACAAAAGCAGCGAAATCGGAAAGTCCACCAGAAACATATATTTCTAACAACTAAGGGAATTTAGCGAAGTGAGGGATTTACTTGGTGCACTGGTTCCCCTCAAGGGAACGAACGGGTTCCAACGACATAAGGCGACTAAGAGAGAGAAAACTGGGGTCCTGAATGGCGGCTAAGATACACCTAATTTGGTGTTAAGAAATAAAACGAATTTTACTTAAAGGCGTCATCACGGGCCCCAGTTGCACTACCTTCTGAGTATGTAGAAAGTAAGTTAATCATTGCTTGGGTTGCGAGCTTCGTGTTACCACTAGCAAGATGTACTTCGGACAGCTGACGCCAAAGTGATTGACATTCAGAAGGGCTGCAGTCACAAATACTTAGCAGTGCCGCAACCTGAAACATGTGATTAATATGAATTTTAGAACCTTCTCCGTTCGGGTATAAACTTGAGACAGAGCTCCTAACTCTGAAGCACAGCTTACGAGAGCCCGATAGATACGATATCGCGAACGATCAAATTCCGGCAAACTATTGAATAAAACGTCTAGTCTGATCGCAAAATAAGGCAAATTTCATATACGAGTAGAGTTTTGCAAAGTGCTTTCGGTTTTTTGGCTCAGAAAAATCCTCGTAGAGAACACAGAGCTTCTCCACCGCTTCAGCGACGCATTCACCAGGGAGTTGCATGACGAGGGAAGAAACAGTCGTTAACAGATCTACCACCTCTGAAAAATGCATTTGGTGACAGTAACAGTATACCAGTTTCCGTAATTTTCTCATTTCTCCAACAAACGCGGAGATGAGGAATGCATTTGATGAAAGCAGTAGGCCAATTATCTTGAGTCACAGTCGACTTGTCAATTTTCTCAGCACCCGAATTTTGTAGGAAGTTCTTAAGCTCTACAATCTGACCCAAGTCCGTGAAAAAACGTGTATGTTTACCTGTTTAGATTCGGAGCACCGTATAAATGTCGGCGGAGCCATGCGCCTATACACACAAGTGTACACTAAAATGACTCCGCAATGTGATTCGATGCTTAAATTCGACTACAGTTTTTCATACATAACTAACAAAAAGGATGTTTAAATGAAATATACGACACAGAACAAAGACGATAGTCATTACTTCGGAACATAGTTGTGTTTCACGAAATTCAAGTGGGGTGTTTTAAATTTCTGAAATTGTAAAATCATTTTGGCTTATAGTCTCAAATTTAGTCCTTCTAGTAATGTGTGCAGAACTTGCAAAATTTAAAGAAATGCATTCAGATTCGTTTTAGCAATAACTTTAGCCGTGTTACACAAAGGAACATTGAATTAGGCTTAACTTCGAGAAGCTGCGCCTGCTTCACTGTGTTCAACATTAACTGAGCAAATGCTAGTCGGACGGGTTGCCATTCGGAGAAAAGCGGAAACACTCTACGACTGAAATTATTGCATATGAGCACCTCTCTGTATGCTTATCACCAGCCGCTGCGAGTAATTGGCGTAAAGTAAAAGAATTTTGCAAGCAACGTCTAACTCCCTCACCAATAATTTGATAGGCCATGCTATTTTAAATCCTTATAATTTAACTCACATCAACAGTGGTAGTCACAAAAATCGAGACCACTGTTGTTTTAAGCACTTTTCTACTCGTACCCTCCATGAATTATTGCACACTTGGGCTCTTATTTAATGTATTCCTCTAGTCAAACTCCGATTGGTATACTCCAAGAAACTGCTACAAAGAAAGGCTTACTTGTACACTACGAGCTAATTGCAAACGAAGGAGAAGCACATGAACCGATCTACGTTTACCAATGTCGGGTTGGTAAAATTACTGCTTTTGGGAAAGGTGCTCCCCTTATCTGACATTTACGCGATATTCGACACTCTTAAGCCTTTTAGATGATATATCCTACTGTCGGCTTTTTTAAAATCCACCTCCACTGATGTATCATATGTTTAATTTTATTTTAAAAGTAGCATTCAATCGGTCAAACTGTTTTGACTGCATGCTTTATTGACTTTAATAAGGTGCGAGTAAGAAAAAAGCTAAACACTTGGCCGCCTATTATGTCCTCCTCAAGTTGATCGGTGACGATCCCCCAGCACAGAATGATAGAGTATTGCTTCAATCAATGCGCACATCGCTCTCTTTCCTTGGCGTTGATATTGGTGACCCTTTAGCTGCAAATTGCGAGGAGGTGAATGCTGCCGCTACACGCGCCCCCATCAACTATGTAAGCAGAGTTCAGGAGTACTGTGACAAGAGTCTTTGGCCACCACCTGTTTATGAATTCTTAGAATGCCCCCCAAGTCTCTTTGGAAGCAAATACCATTGCAAAGTGCGGCTTTGGCGGTGGGAATTTTCGGGATTCGGGAGTTCCAAAAAGGAGGCCAAGAGAAAGGCCGCAGCTGAGTTCTTAAAGGAAGTTGTAGAACAGGGGCTGTCCATACCACCTGATGCTCTGGAGGCACTGGAGGAGGAAAATCTGCCCCTTGTAGAAAAGCAGGATCTCAACAAGCTGAAGGTTAAACAGAACAGTCAAGAAGTGGCCCTGCAAACTTGCCCGGAAAATCCTTTCCGGTGTTTGTACCACAAAAGGGAAGTTAAAGGAGATGAACATTAAAGAACTTATCGACCCTTCTTTCGATGTTTACGAAGCACTGAAGCGCTCACTGGACGAAAACAACATCTCTGTTTTCTACTCGTATACAACAAACACGAAGTCCAGTAATGTCTATTTATAGTACCTAGGACACCGACGTAGGGATCTACACCAGGTCTATTTTCTTTTAGGTGCCGTGTACTGTCAAGCCCAGTTATCTACAATCCCACCTCAAGTCACATGCAGTCGACCACACACAAGCATAGTTGACGCTCGCAAGGATGCAGCCTACCGATGTCTTGTATATTTACACACTATGACGAAGCCAAACCCAAGTCTTTGCGAAGATTTATGGTTTTGAAAGCATTTACATAAACGTCCAATAAATTGACTAAATACATTTCAAGTGCCAACATGATTTAAAAGTAAAGGGGTAACCCATTGCCCAACTGGTCATCTAGCAATTTTAACGCTGGATCCGGGCTTATTAGCCATTTTTATGATTTTTGCCATAGCAACTTCCCGGTCTTTACTTTTAAGTGCCACGGAAGCACGTATTTTGCGTTTGATCGCCCGCACACGCATGAGTTTCCGTCTGTGTCGTCGCTTGTCCGTGATTGTTAATTCGGTAGATCCTTTGAGCGGTTCTCCGCGGGTTGCGAGAACCTCTTCCGGAGCGAGAAGATCATTTCCGACCAGTGTGGTTGGTCCCGCTTCTTCCAGTGCCATAGCTTGCTTGTTAGTGAGAATGTTGTACCCGTCTACGCGCTACAAATTAGCCCATGGGAGTATACTGATCTGGTAAATATGAATAAAAGTTAATGCTTAAAAGGCATAACTTATCGAATAAAATGGTATCATGAAATGAGCCAATAGGATTTTTAAATTGGTCTGAATATGACATCTGCGTAAACACGCATGGTTAAAGACTAAGATAGAAAATTAACCTTTCGTGGCATGAAGTGCATGTTCGAGAGAGCATCCAAATTGTCAAAACAATTCAACGATTTTACACCGTAAGGTTTCCTTCCCGGGGTCTTCTTGGCCCATTTCCAAGGCCTAAAATTTTGATAACTTTAAAAATCTTTACGCACTCGAGCTTTGGCGTACAGGTTTTCATACTCTTCCACGAGGGACGTTTCTCGCAATATTTGCTGTTTTGTCGGAGGCTTTAACGGCTTCCTTGGTCTTAGGTTTGCGATTCGGATTATCGAACAACTAGGGATTTCGCAAGATTATGAATGACAAACCTGTCCGCGGACTGCCCTTTTCAGGAAGTCGACAATTATATTCTCGTCAGCTGGTCCCGGTCCTCCATGTGTTACACCAATAAAAAACCTTACTGTATATTTCATGGCGCTGAACCTCAAAGTATTCCTCCAAAAGCGCATTTTCTGACCGGTCTTTGGCAGAGGATTCGCCACGTAAGTACCATGGCTTCCCCGAAAGCATTTTGCTCTCAAGAAGATCCATTTCTTTATCCAGCTAACAATAATGCCTAAACTGCAAAACAAACCTTTGTAGCTAGACTTGTGAATTCCATATTCAGTCTTGTGTTCCTTGACTAACCACGGAGATGCGCACGGCTACGCTGGACCTTCGTAGTCGCCGGGAAGGGCGATATATCGTGCGGCTAAATAGAACAACCATTCCGACGTTAATATATTTTCCGATATCATTTTTAGCTCTTAAGTACGGGATTGCTTTGTTGTCATTTTCGGTCTTCCTTAATTTCTCAGGTGGGTAGTATCTGTTGTCCACACAGAAATGATGCTCCGGGTGCGCCAAATACAATGATGCGATAAGCAACGGCGCAGTACCAAATTATACCCCACACTCTACCTTTTGGGGTGGCGGGGTCAAACAATTCTAGCACATTTTAGCTTTTGCAGTTCAAGACTTGTCATAAATATTGTTTTAGAAAATGCGCCCGGTCAAAGGTCTTTCCATATGGCAGATCGAAGTTATTTAGATGAGTGCATCGTACTCAGAGAATTCGACCTCAACATGGACAAAGGTACTTATCATTCTTAGCCAAATAATCACGATTGACGACGCCGTTAATTCCTGGACGTAAAAAACATGATGCATTTTTGAGAGTATGCTGAAATTAAACTTCGAATTTAGATGGAGCAATGAAAGGGAATATTAATGTAAAACCTGAACCATGAGGTCTTAATCGAAATGCTAACCCCTTTCCATTCATGACCACTTCCACGTCTAAATTTCAAAGCCAATACGAAACGAGTTAACGCATGGTTGAGGGATTTGATGAAGAAATTTATTTTAATTAGCTATGTGGGAAACCAAATATTTTTATAAAATGGAGCAGATCATTTAAAAGACGGTCGCTGCTTTGAATTAGGCAAATAATGAGGCTGAGCCACTCCAAGATGATTAAAACAAGCTTCCTAATTACGACGAACAATTTTCACCTACCGGGTGCCACAGCGCTATATCGATATTCGCGGATACCAAAATATTTCCACATTAAACTCAACACTTTTATTGCGTTCACTTTGTAGGAAATGCCTCAAATCACAATATCGTCTTTTTGAGGCTCGATTTTCACAACCTTCCTGAAATAATGTGTTTGCGTCGTCACATTCTCACGCATTAGAGCTTTATTTTTCTGCATTTACGAAATATATGGAACCAATCAGAACGACTCTCACTACGAGGCTAACCGCGGTTCTTCTGGTTACTTGCACAATGAGCAGGTTTGACAAATTTTTCCGCCGAACAGTTGCCTTTGCCTTCTTCTCCAAGGGCTGGGGGCGCCCGGATTTACTTTTAGAGTAATTATTTTTGTGTGATCCATTTGTCACAGGCTTGTCGGAAACATGTCTCGTGTTAGGGAAGATCCTTTTTACATACGCAACAACTTGACATACCGTCCTATCATGATTGAAAAGGTAGGCTGTCATCTGCAAATGCGACGTCCTAGCGCATGGATTACAAAAATTTGGTGGAAATTGAGGGATCTTTTGTTTCACCTATGGAAGACCTAATTCCTGGGGCCATGTGCTCGAAAAACCGTATTTCTAGGTACACCTTTCAGATTTTATTAACCCCTAGGTTCCAAATGATCATTCCCAAAAAATGGAGGTCAGAACACCGTCCTGTATGCTTGCATTATGCTGGAACTGGTGATCACGTAAAGTCGTCCGCTTCTTATATTTCAACGGACTTTAGTCCTACTACAGACGCCGTGTTTTTTTAGCAAACCAGCTGATCGAAGATGGCATTGCTTCAATGATTATCATGAACCCTTTTTACGGGACACGGTTACCTGTAGACCAAAAGTTCGTACTACTTATTTCGGCATAATTATCCGAAATTAGAGGATCAGGCCTCAATTACCTATGTGACCTTTTTGTCATGGGAGGAGCGTTAATCTTGGAATGTCATACTCTTATTCGATGGTGCCAGAAGGAGGGCTATGGGCCCTTTGCGCTTCACGGTGTCTCTATGGGTGGCTATGTAAGATTGTCATTTCAAGATTATTGCTTTATTTTTCTTTTTTTCTCAAACGCCGCAATCTTTTTGCGATGTCTCTTAGATGGCGACCATCTGCGCCACAACGGTCCCATTTCCAGTCTCCCTTATTCCGTGTCTTTCTTGGACCTCAGCATCAGTTGTGTTTCTAGAGGTTAGTCTGGATTCAAGGGTTATTCCTTTATGTTAGGAGAAACAACATTTGTTCATGAGTAGAATCTTTATTATAGGAATTATTGGCACTTTGGTTTTTGATATTCTCTTCATATGTGCATTCCATTTGTTTCGTGTTGGTTAACCACAACCTCATCTCAAATTTGTATACGGTTCCATTAGTTACTGAGTCGAAATGTTTGAATTCGTGTCGAAATCCACTTGCTTCTGTTTGGTAGATAGCGTTTTTAATGGAGGC
Source organism: Dipylidium caninum (assembly GCA_017562135.1). Taxonomy (NCBI): domain Eukaryota; kingdom Metazoa; phylum Platyhelminthes; class Cestoda; order Cyclophyllidea; family Dipylidiidae; genus Dipylidium; species Dipylidium caninum. Next base: position 75,138 of record QEYB01000282.1, on the reverse strand, counting down.
GTATTTGAGTCATTATTAAAGATTTGCCCTTCTTTAAAACCTATATCGTCGCTTGTAATATCTCATTTATATGTCATTTATCCGCCTTTGTTAATATAACTTGCGATTTGTCCAGTTTTTGCTTTTAAATACTATTGCTGGTCTTATCATCAATTAACAGCCATTGTTTTTTGTTATTTCACTATATATCATTTTTATTAGTGCCAGAATAATATCGTGTATCTTCATTTATTGCTATAGTTAGATTTTGAGAAATAGTTATACTATTTCTCGCATCAACTTAATAGCTGTTGTGTAGATCTCAAACCAAAGGGGTCATGTCATTCGGTCTGGGAAATTTGTGTATTTACTGATCCATTAATTATATTGATTATTTAAACAATTTAAGGGAATTTGGATTTTCGATCATGTTGGCTTGTGGGAAAAATAAAAAATTTAAAAATCTTGGAAAGATAAGCACGAAATCAAAGCCTTTGTGGGATTGAAGTGGACTTAAATTGGCCCTTGTTCTCCATTTCATAGCGTGTTCTTATTAACCAGTTTGTCTGGTCTTCCCAGTTGACTGAAGCGTTGCCTCGCTTTTTTCTTTTTTTTCTATTTGTTGAAATAGATCAAATTCTTTCGAGCTAAATAGTTTCAAGGTGGTACAGATTATTAATAATCTACTTCCAGGCAATAATAATTCCCAAATATGTCTACTTGAAGACCACAGTTATGTTAGTGGCAGTGGTTGGGAGATTTTAGATCGTTTGCTAACTTCTTCACATTTAATTTTTATTCTATATGATTTTGTGCCTTTATTACTAATAGGGGGTTCTAAGTTACTCGGTGGATTGGCGAACTCTCACGAAGCAGTACACTGAAGACTCGGTCTACTCCAAGATTATACGACCAAAAATTCAACCCCCTATTCAGCCTGGTTTCGTCCTTCAAGGTTAATCTCCTGTATTTTGATTTATTGGCTTCTCAAATCGGCGACACTTAGCCATATTATTATTATTATTGAATTGGCAACTAAGTGATTGCGGATTTTTAAACAGATGGATTTGCCACTTTCTTTTGTTTCGGTAACGTGTTCATAGTATCCAGCCTATACTTTTTTCTTAATGTTTGCACTTTACCTTTTATTTAGTTATGTAGCTTTGTTTTATCGCAATTTTAAAATGGAAGGATATGACGTGCACTTGAGACCTATTTTATTGTATTATTTCCCAAAAGGCAAGAACGCATGACAAGCCCTATAAGGCAATGAAGCCCTGAGAGGCAGTGTAAAAAATTGGTTTATCAGATTTCGTCCCGTTGATTTTTCATTAGAAGATGTTCAATGTTTTGATCGTCAATCTAAAGTCGATTAGACCCATGTCGCGACCACTATCGAAGCTGAACGTCAAAGCACAACACGTGATAATGCAGGGAGGCTCAATATCGCATGCATTGCAAAAATATATAAGTTTGGCTATGTCAGGAAATTCGATCTGGGGATCCCTCACAAGCTTAAAGAAATCCCTTAATTACGACATTAGCACATGCGATTCGCATCTGAATTGCAACAAAATTGATGTATTACTGAAAAGACTAATTAGTGGTGACGAAGACTGGATAGTTTAGAACAAAGCTAGTCGGAAGGGATCATGAGGGATGCGAGATAAACCAGTTCAGACGACGCAAAAAGCAGAGGTTCACCAAAAAAAGATTATACTGTCAGTCTGATGGGATTATAAAGGCATTCTGCTCTTTAAAATTTTGCCAAAAGGTCAATTTAAATGTTTGTTTTCAACGTCTCGCCAAATTGGGTGATGCAAATCGAGAAAAGCGACCAGTGGCAAATCATAAGGGCGTTGTTGCCCATACGATAGTGCAGAGACACGCATCTTTGATCACTCGCTACGAATTATTGCATTTGGATTGGGATGTGTTAACACATTCGCCATATAGTCCAGACTAACATTTATTTCGTTCCACGCAGAACTTTTTAAATGGTAAAAATTTCAATGACGCTGGTGATGTCAAAGATCAGAAATTTCATGAACGAGGAATTGACACTGCGCTAACGGTATCAAACGTGATCGACAAAATCGGACAGCACTTAACCTAATGTGTTTGTATTCTACATCAAAAATATGGAATTTTTTTCATTTAGAAAGCGCAATAATTTAGCTGACGACCTAATAATAAGGTTTTATATAAGGAAGTACTGGGCATGTATGTATTTCGTTGTGCAGAACGAATTTGTGGAAAATCGTGGTATTTAGGCTTACGGTAATGAAATATGGTACAAATGCGCTAATAACGATTACATGAACTGTTGTCAATTCTTTTAGCTCAAAATACATTGAATTCTTCTCTTTCAACTTGCAAAGTGAAAGTTGCCCGGAGTCCGGCCCAGGACTTCCTTACTCCTCCCTCACCTCTTTTCCATCCTCCGCAGCCTACGACTATGGATTACATTAATGATATCATTACATTTTATCGGTCAGTATTCTCACTACGATTATTTACTACAATTAAGGTTTCAGGTGAATCGTACTTGGTCCTCTCCCTCCTCCCTTTGGTTTGTGTTTAACGATGCAACATATACTTTTCTGGACATCATGTTATCGATAATTACTGAGGAATCTATAGAAATAGAGCGGATCGTGATGCATAATCCTTCGCTTTTAGTCGGATGGTGCGCATCCTTTTCTGCGAAGATAAAATAGTGTATGCTTTCTTGTCTTGTTCTCCACTTCACGTCATTGCTACTAGCGCCTCGCCCAATAGAACCATCGATCGTTTTGCTTCATATGAACTATCACGATCTGAACGTAATTTTCGAGTTTTTTTTTGAAACAGCCATGCTATTTGGCGACTAAGTTAAGATTGAAAATTGGGAGAAGACTGGGTGAAGGTAACAGTTTCCGGATTGAGCTACCACTTTGTTAGAGACTAAAACGAAAAATTATTATACAAAACTGTAACGCAAATATAAACAATGAATAGTCTTTTAATATGTTACAAGCTTCCGAGTAAGGCATTCTAAAATATCTGTGGAATCAAGTTTCTATTGAAAATTTCATAGAATTAATTTACAATACCAAATAGCACAGAGTAATGATATTTCAATACTATTTTTTTCTATAATCAGGTTTCTTTTTTTCTTTGAAAACACTATTGTTGCACAAAACAAAACGGCTAAACTTGGTCACAAGCTTTACCAATTTATAATAACTTCAGACTTTGATTCATCGATTGCTCCTTGAGGTTGCAATTTCACAATTCTCTTTGCAGTAAACCACTATTGGATCTTTCCAAAATCATTGACCATATTAAATCGCACAATCGGCTTCATATGTACATGGATAATCACCTCTGGGAAAGTGCGGTATCTGTCGTACGTGCTGTCCCAATTCCTTCAGTCTTTGCTGAGAAAGCAAAGGTCGGTCTATTACCCTTTTTCATCATTCGCGCTTTTATGCCATTTGTACTGAATTACTTTGTTACTTAACTGAAGTATGTAGAGTAGGCGACTGCGTGAATATGTAACTTCGCTTTGGAAATATAAAGCTGAAATATAAAGTTCCGCTTTAAGTATTTGATGGTTTAAATCCTTCCCTTTGATCGAAGAAAACATCCTCCCGTAGAAAAATTTTTGTCGTGTACATAGCGATATATGTCGTCGCCGTGCGAAGTGGACCACATCGCATCGTACATTACCTAACCGCTTAATCGATTGAAGTTTGACTTGAGCACCCCATTTTTTGTCGAAATACTTTAATTTACACGTACTCGCGTTGTTCGTAGACTGATCATTTTATTCGGTTCATTTTAACAGTTGTCCAGAAAATCTGATGACGGAAATCTAGGTGTTAAACTAGACTAGGGCGTAGCGATCTTTATATTAAGCACATCACTTTTCCCCTAGGTCGACCCAGAGGTACGGGAATTTATGCGCGAGCTGCTGGATTTTTTCACCCATCTGGGTAATTTCCCTCCTGTAGCAGATGCTCGACTCATTACTTCGGTGACGGCTGGCAAGGATGCTTATGTGCCACGCGACGGCGTTGTACCTCTCGACGTGGTCTTTCCCACCTCTGACATTCGATGTCTTTCACAGTCTGGACATGTCAGCACCTATGTACGAAATTACCTCTGGAATCAGGATTTCCGGTGAGAGAGAACTTTCCCGCCTTCGATTGGAACTAACATCTTTCATGATTTGCTTGATACACAATCGGTGAAGAATGGTAATTTTGCGTTTATAGTACACTGTAGGGTCGAAAATTTAGATCTCGCCAGGAAACACCCTTATTGGTCTATCGTTTAATAACTACCATTCGCGTCCGTTGATGCACAAGTAGATTATGTTTCCTTCTCCTTAGGCCAACCTCACGTTGACTAATGAAAACGACTTGCTGAATATCAGGACTACTTAGGTATTAATTGTTATGTAAAATCATTACTCGTATTCTCCTTACAGGCAAGCAATTTGCGACAGCATGAACAGACAAATGGTTTTGTACCACAATGCAAAAGAGCCCATCTTCGGCAAAGTAGCAAAATCGGTTCTGACGTGATACGAACCCATTCCGTCCCATCACATACTTATTACCGGTACAGCATGGACATCTTAAATGGCGCAGCAGTGAAACAATGTGATCGCATTTCTAGTCCTACTTGGACATTTTTCCCCATCATCCTCCGATTCCATTTTTACTTATCTCTCCCAGCATTGAGTCGGCTTTTTTAATGGCTTTGATAAGTACTGTATCTCAATACATGGCTTTCAGCTTTCGCAAAAAAACCTCTAGAGGAAAGTAAGTACGTGCCAAAAGATAGGGTAGAATGGATAGGCGTACGCTTCGACGAAAACAAAACACTGATATCCGTGCGTTAGTAGCGGTGGCTTGTTGTGCGGTAGTGTTTTCTCAACATCCGTTGCTTTCTAATTGTAGAATAGTTGATTACGGCAGTTCAGACAAATAGTAGTAAGGGCCACGTCTAAAGTTTAGGGAAGTTCATGACAAATTTTGCCGCCCACAGCCCATATTTGTGCACAGACGACGTAAACCGAAGGATTACAAACGGGCGAAGAGTACACCTCAGTTCTAATTTGTGATGGATCTTGATTAGGACGCAGCACCGACAACTATTTACTTACCAAGAACTGTAAGATACATCTAACTGTTGCAGGAATATTAGATTCTATAGTTTTCACGTGGAATCCACAACCCGGAGGAAATGGCAGATGGAATAGAGAGATGCTCAAATCTCACACCCCTAACAAAACGAGAAAACCACAGTTGTGACCCAATTCAGGCACAGAACTGCAGTCCAGTTCAAATTCTAGATGTCAGTTTTATCTCGATTTAGTAATTCTTAACGAGGCAAAATTGTTAAGTCAAGCACATAAACATCGACACGACACTTGCTCTACCAGCCTGGAATGATCGAAGCGATCAAAGATATCAGCATCCAGGCAGCAGGCAGGTTTGGAGTTGATGCCGGGAAAGGCAGTTGGGAGCCATAATTCGAGTCATCACACTTTTGATATCGCCCAACGACAAGGGAAGCGTTTCTCGTGCGGTGATTTACTCCAACTGTTTCGCAGGCGCAACTCAAACTCGATTAACGGTAAATTATTGCAGAACGCGTTCGGATTTATAGCCCCATTTCCAATTATACCCCATATTATGCAGAAAAGCAATGTTTTAGAATATACAGGTGATAGTTTTACCACTTCAAGCGGATACACAAGAATAATTTGGTGACTTGGCAACGGGTTGCAGCAACGCAAAAGAGATCTACTTTACTTCTAGAACACAAACAAGGTGTGGTTAATCATCTCAAGGTCCTAACACTCTTCGATAGTAGTAAAATTAAAAAAACCATTTCGCATCAGTTGTCTGTACACACCCTCTTATGCGCGGACCCATTTAGCGTACCTAGCAATTATCAGCCGACTCCGAGAGCTGGAATTTTAAGTCATGCGCCTTGAAAATCAGTTAAAGTAACAAATGTTTTCCTCTGTAGTTGGCATTATTCAATCTTTGGGGGAATGACGAAGTAGAACTGTTTTATTATGGACTTTAATTGCAGAGCAGAGCTCTCATAAATCATTTCATTTATTTTTATGGTGAATGTAAACACGATTATGATTAATATCATTGCCGCCAAACACCACGTCTAGCTTCCACAACTTCCGCCCTATACCATATTCAGTGCTTACTTAATTTTCATAGTTTTTCTGCCAACCAAAATTCCACAATTCCCCTAAGAAAAATCATCTTGTCTTTTGATTGTGTCCATAAAAAGGGATATTTTGAATGTATTAGTGTTGTTATGAAAAAAGTACTGTACTTGTTGCCCTAATTTGCCTTTACCGGACTTCAACTTTTACGGCGATGACGATATAGATAAGCTGTACAGCAACCCAAAAGGTTACAAGATTCATTGAAATGTTCCATGGGTATTAATGGGATGATGTACGAGTGATGATTTTTAATTTCGATATCACTCTTTATGACAACCAAGGGGACCAAACGCACCAATAACACGAATTTATTACGGTTTCAGTATGCCTGAAGTTGTCGGAGCTACGGGAAAGATCTCAACCATCTTAATAGCGAAATGCATTAGGTCCCGTCCTTTAATCTAAACATTCTATTTATTTATTGTAACCGTTAGTTTCTTCTCCCACGGCTAGGTGAAACTTTTCTCTGCTTTTAAAACTTATTATGTCTACCTCTACTTTTATAGACCAGATTCATGATCAGCAGTAATCAAAAGCTTTCTGTGTGATTCGCAGTAAGTCTGTAACAGGGCAAATACTCGCTCTGGTAAAGTAATTGGAGACTCTGAGGTCAGTCTACTGAGGCCAAAACAGCTCGTTTTCTCATTGCATATGTGCAAGGGAAACCTAGGAATGGCATGGTTGCGTTGTAATTGATTAACTTAGTAGAAGAATTTTAGATCATCAACCAGACGAAAGTTTGGAAACGGTAATTTATCGTCTTGCTGTTTGGCGTCGAATCTGGGGGCCACACGATTTAATAACTATGATATCATGGTCTCAGAAACCTCAGAACGATAATCTCAGTCAGGAGAGGTTTTTCTTTTGTAGACCATTGTATAGATACCAATTTTCTAATAAAGCAGTTTCATTTCTACCCCATTATTGTCGTCCGTGTTGTATTTTACATAAACATTTGGGAAACCAACTTTACTGTTAAAGACATTCGTTTGATATACACAGTTGCCTCCAGGACAGCCATTTTTACAGTAAAAAAAACGTGTTAATGACTCGAGTTGGTACTAACTGGTTTAGCAATGGCTTCGGGCATTGGCAGTTCGTAATATTTAGGTAACTCATGTCTGAGTGAGCATGACTTGTCTACAATTCCAATAATGTATGGGGTCATTGGGACTTGTCATCTACCATATTGCGACTACGATTGGGAGAATATTTCCAAGTTCGCTTCTTTTCTCTATACCTAGTGAAAGTCATCTCTGGATTTCGTACATAGGATTTTATTTAGACGAACGACTGTAATAGATTAATCTTTCTCTACGCGAGAGGCTAGGTCCATTATCCATTATGAGCGCTGTGAACGTGGGAAGGGTAGGGGATGTAGTGAAAGTGGGCGACGGAGTTGGCAAGGACAAAGGGTGCACAATTTAGAACGTAACCCGCACAAGTGTTTCAACACATATCGACATGCATACAGGCCAACTTAGTTAGAGCCGCATGCAGATGCAGATACATAAATGTGCATACTCACACACGCCAAGTGTTTGAGGCAAGGCTACTAAGGCCACCTCAAAACCTATAAAACAGCTCTCCTTCGGCGTCAAGATCGTGTTTTGTACAGTGCAGGTCAGAAAGATGAGCGCAAGTAAGGCCATTGTTAAGAATGCTGATATGTCGGAGAGCATGCAGCAGAGGGCAGTGGACTGCGCCAAAGAGGCAATGGACCAATACAACATTGAAAAGGACATAGCATCACACGTAAAGAAGACTTTTGACAGAGAGTACAGCCCCACGTGGCATTGCATTGTTGGTCGCAACTTTGGCAGGTAAGATTTATGACTTTAAACATTCTTCTACTAGATTTATTACAACTCATCCACTTACTTTTTACACTAATTTTTTGTTCTCCTTCTTAACTTTCAGCTATGTCACGCACGAGGCGCGGCACTTCATTTATTTCTACATGGGCCAAGTAGCAATTCTGCTCTACAAGTCCGGTTAACTGTCGCTTACTAATGTGTATAAATGTACTCCCAATATGTCTTGAACCATAAAAAGAGCCTATTTCTCATATAACTCCGGGCCACTTCAGCTGTTGAATCAAATTAGTAGAGGACTGTGTTTAAAACTGCTAGTTGAAAGAGACAGGGTACTCGTGGACAAGGACGTTGTCGAGGTCAAATCTGCCCTAAGCTATAGAGGAGGAAAGTTCTAGTCTTTTTATGAAAGCGGGTCTTGGAGATCTTAAAGAAGGATTGCTACACATGTCCCTGCAGGGCCAAATAAAGCCATTGAAATCCTTTCGGTTATGTTGTTGGATTCGTCACTTTCTTTCTGATTTCTTGTTATCATACAATGATGACCGGTTTATCGCCTGGCTGCAAGGCAGAATTACTAGTTCAACCACTATTGTTTATTATAAAAAACGCCCTATCTGTGCCAATGGCTTTTTGAACAAGTTAAGCTTTACCAATCGTATCGATTGCTCACCACGTACGTCATAGATTCGTACCAATGTTAGAAACCTTGTTTGAATAATTTTTTGCACCTTGGGGTGCCATTTTGACAAATCATTAATCAAAACGCACTTAGATATCTTACTGAAGCCTGATATTAGGTCACTGACAATCTCGCTGATTTTAAACAATTCCGCGACAATGAAATATCTGCATCCCAATGAGGAGGGGAAGGAAAGAGACCATCGAGTAAAGGGACTACCAGGGCATAGAAAAACTCACAAGTCATGATCACAATAGCGAGATATCTGTGGTTATGAAAAATTCATAATCGACTGTGTCCAAGCCAGCATGGGTTATTACAGCACCGAGGAGAATGTGGCGGTACACAATAAGAACCACCCTGACGGATATTTCATCCGGCAGGGCATTATGATGTCGAACGACAATTTGAAGGGTTAGATGAGACCGGATTCTGACTAACTCCTCAGCCCATTTTAGTCATATGACTGCCAAGAACAAGCACTTCATTTTCTTCTACCGGATCAGGTCGCTGTCATCGTTTGCAAGTTTATGTGAATACAATGTGAAACCACTGCAATAAAGACCAGTTTTACTTATAGAGCGGGATTTTAGTGACTTTATGGCACTTGTCTTTCTTGCTGCTGGAACTGACAGCCTGTGCGCAAGTAAGTAGAGCAGGATGGTGTTAAACGTGTTGAACTCACTTTGTCATCGGAACTACAGCAGTTGAGATTGTGCAATTTTACTCCCCGCCACAAATGAATGTTCCACAAAGAGAGGAGAAGCTGAATGACGTTTGCGCGGCTTAATGCCTCTCTGGAGGATACCATAATCACATCCACGCCTTTTCACCCTATTTAAGTGATTTATGTATTCGAATTTGTTATCCTCTATTACAGTTTATTCCTCCAACTTCATGGAAATTTGACAAGATATGGGTCTATAGCATCTACAGGAATAAGGTGCGAGTTTCCTCACTTCTCTAATTTAGTCTCAAGATGATGCAAATTTTTGTACGATCTCAGATTACTAGAATGGCTTTGTCTTCACGAGAAAAGCCCTACTGAAGGCAAAGTTACAAAACAAAGTCGAGCTGATTGAGGAAGAAGTTTGAAATTCGGGGAAATCTTTGTATTGGGGAAGGCAGTCACTGAGCCGGCGGTTTTCTAAAGGTGTCTCAGAAATCGTTGTCTCCGAGTCTACCGAGGATGTTGTAGGTACGCATCAGGAGCACATGTAAGAATACTGCTGTATGAAAGCGTAAAAAAAACATTCGACAAATTATATTGTGGCTATAAAAATTTTCCGGAGGTGTTTAAAGCTAAGCTATTGGGTCTCGTATGGCTCGGCTTGATCTCATCTCATCTTTATACTTCAATCGGTCTATGTATGCTGCGCAACGGCAAAATTGCTTGGGGACGCATGGCCGAAATGACTGAAGAAGTGACGTAGACATCATTCACGACGAAAGTGCTAGATATAGTGCTGCAAAAGATTGGTCCGCCTTCGATAAGAAAGAATTCGGGAATTTTTGTACCCACATTTGGCAATGCATCGCGGCACGGCGTTACGGCAGGTGACTGCATTTCCTTCCTCGTCCTCGTTCGTTTATGCACATTGTTTTAATCATCATAGAATAAGGTGGTTCGATCTTATTTCATTTGGTCTTAGTTCTGTGTTCCACGAGACCACACATCTCTTTTACTGCTGCATGAATTAAGTCATCATACTGGTTTACAAATCCAGTTGTCGCTCCCCCGCTCCACTTTATCCACTCTCTGCCAACTTATTTGACAACTGTTTGACAACTGTTTGACATGTCAAGTCATTTACAAATGCATTATTTCCCCACTAAATGAAGTAGTTTTTCAGCATTGAAAGGGCGGAGCTCACTTCATTTTCACCACCTAATTTCTGTATTTACATATCCGGGGTACATGCTAGTTTAGACAAATAGTGCGGGGTTTCATTTCAAAAAATGTAGGACACAAAAGTCTTATCGTAAAAAGGAACAACGGCGGATATAACTTCGTCTTCTTGTTTACGGGATGTATGAACTGCCGGCAGAATGCTGTGGCAATTGTGGGATGGCCATGTCCATTGTCATTTCTAATTGACAATGCTCCTATTCCGTAAGAGGCGATACCCAATAGCATTTTTTGTTGTACTTAAATAAGCAGTAGCAAACTAAGAAATTTTGGTCTTGTATTAAATCAATGTATATTGCAATCACCTCACTGGAGCAGGATTTGCGAATACGAAGAGGGGAAGGTGGAATCAATGCGCTGACGACTACTTAGAATGTTTAACCATAAGGATGTCTCCTCTCCTCTAAAAATTCCTACTTAGAAACCGTGAAATGCCTCTCTAGGCGATTTAAAGGCGATAGTCCCATAGTCATCTACGCATACGTACAAACGAAAGAATACAATTAGAGTTGAGGAAAGGCTACTGAAACCTCATTTAATTGGGTACATTCCACGACTATAACATTTGGTGTTTTTCTCACCACATGAAACAACATTTTCCTCCCCAAGACGGTGTATCTATAACCTTGAGAATGAAAACAAAACCATTATCGAGAATGTTGACATGTGGGAGCGCATATCTGAAAGTTCCATCAGTCGTAGTTTAGGAAAGTTTTATGAGTAGAGAATTCACTAACTTTTGCATCTCTCTCACTTTTCTTGATGGAAAAGCACAAGATCACTTTATGACAATTCTCATTTTCCATTTTGGTCACGTGACATACCATAAAAGGCATTTTATATACTTCTTCATAAATCTATTCACCGTTCCTTTCTAGAAGCACAATCAGACTTTTTATTTAAATTTTCTATTTCATCCAAATGCATTTTTGCCATCCATCTTGGTTCATAAAAGTACCATTATTCACTGTTATCAAGGAAATGGAGCATACTGGTCTAGGAGTAAATGTTCCGACATCTAAGCACCTAGATAATAAAGGGGAAGTCAGGACAGAACCGTTTCCTGGAGGCACGCAGAATATCCTTCATAGCACATTTTTTCGAGCCTTCTATTTTAGAACCTGAATTATCGTGATTACAAGTGCAGATGATTCTCTGGCACACGGCTGATGGGAAATCTGAGAGTTTATCATGTGCGATTCCGTGTCCGCTAAATACTTAAAACAGACATTAACTAAAATGACGAAAAATAAAAACCGTGTATGCTTCATAATTGTAATATGTGTTTCTACTTAAGAATAACATTTTTACTCTATAAATTACCATCACAAATGAACAAAATAAACGAGGTAGGACCCTATTCAAGTTCCAAACATATTACTGCTGGATATAAGGACGTGGACTTGTTGAGGCTTGATTCCAATTTATATTGTCTTAGCTGAATATAGTCAATGGTGCAACCTTTCTTTTCTTCCCCATTCCTTGAATTTAGCTAAATCTTAACAAAAAACCAGTTGCATCGTATGTATTTCAAGTGATGACCAATCTGGTTACTCATTTTACGATTTGCCCATGGCATATGGGTTTCTAATTTTTGACGAACTCATATATTAGTACGAAGAATAACCGTATGTGTTTGAGATTAAAAATAATAACCAGTTTAGAACTTTAGGTCAATTTGGAGGTTCCGGTGACCTAATCATCTCAATGCCTTCGAGTAGAAAATATTATTTTCCAACTCGTCTCGCCGATAGGAAACTAATATCCCGCGCGGCAGCAACGAAATTGCTACAATCGGTTGGATGTCTCAACTTTATCACAAGTGTTTCACTTTATAGGCACAAACAGCTTTGATTTGAGGAAATCGATCAAGAATGTTCGTGGACCAGTGTTTATTTCATCGTAACAGGGTAGAGAGTTATTTTCTTCAGACTAATCGTCATTATATATTTAAAAATGCTTTCCCTTATAGTTGGTAAAGTAACTATTTCTACCTGCTAAGATACATATCTCCATGCGTGAGCTAACCCTGTAGGCGCCTACTTTACTGGCGTCAGTGAAAGCATACGTGAATGAAAATGAAAGACTCGAACATAAATAGGCGAATCGAAGGAGCAGTCCCATCAAGTGTAGTCTTGTTCATAGATCTTGTTTGAAACTCGAGTCATTTGAAAGTAATTTACCAAAGTAGAACATCCAGGATTCTATTGAATATAAATCAGTTATCACCCTCACATTTGCTGTTGCTGTCTTGCCTTTACAATTTCATTTTAGTTGAAGACATTTAAGTATTTTATTTCTCGTTTTTTTATGACTTTGGAGCGTTTTTTCCATATTAACGTGCTATTAAATACCGTTTTAACCCCAAGCTTTGCCTGGCCTTCTGAGCCGCCTATTATGCGTAGGAAAGTCAAGTCTGTGAAAGTAGAAGTCCAAATGATTTCATCCGGGACTCCCATTTAATAATAACTACGAATTAAAAAAGGGCAGAATTCTTTGACTAACTGCAATTTGAAACAATCTATGTTGTGATGCCCTTCTCTAGATTAGTACCACGCCAATTTCGCCATATGTAAACGGTAAACAACGATGATGAGGAGTTGGCGCACACTAACTCAAAAGAAAATTAATCGGATGAGGTTAAACTTGAACAAATGGGAAAATTTTCATTACCTACCTGACTTGAAATTGGTGTACTACAAACTTTTCGGTCCCTTCAGAAATTTCAATGTACAACAAACCCGAGTTTAATTATGCAAGCTGCGATAAGAATCTTTATCATTTCCTTTACAGGCCGTATATCCATCTGTCTTTCATGGACCACCTAGAGTCGTTTGTAATAATAGCAGTACCGCAATAAAAGATGAAAATTTTTTTGAGGTCTTCTTAAACTTCCTATGTAGTAGATCTCCGCATTGAATAATAACTCAAGTTTACCCAAAGATGGCAGAAAACAAGACAGACAAAAAGCATTGCTACACCACAAAGTAAGCTAATACAATCGCTCCTTATGCCTCGGACGACGTTGTTTATCATGGAGTGCTTGGTTTTCGTTAATATGAATTATAAAATCGGTGTTCCCATCAATAAAGAACTGAATAAATCACTGCGTTGCGTCTTCTGATTAAAATTACAAGATCCTTTCGAAGTAGTTTCGTATTGCTATCCGTACACCCCCTGTCTTGTCATTCACGGGTAGAAGTAATAAAGGAGAATAAATTTCCTTGTATGCGTTACAAAATATAAAATTTGGCTACCAAAATGACACATACTAAATGAGGGGATGCATTACACTGTGACCTTTTCCTAAAGTGCTATGAAGTAGTGAATTTATTCACTTTAGTACCATTTAAGTGCAGTTGGAGTTCTCTTATGCCTTTTGAGAGACTCTCTCACACTAATGCAGAATCAAATGGATACGAATGAGGGGTGACTCATATAGTGAGAAGGGTATTACTAAACACATTGGGAGGGGACCCTGCTTGGCGTTGTAAAGTACAAAACAAGTTTGGCAGGCGAGATTTGTTCTATGCCACGGCCCAATTAGTGTACGTCCTGACTTTTAACTTGAAGAATATATCCTTTTTAAATTTTCTCCTTTTCATTCGCGTCATTCATGAAGTAAAACATTTCGCCAACTTTTGTAATCTGACTGAGCTCCAAATGTTATATTATCAAATTAAAATCTACGTATGAAAATTTATTTCCTCATTCGTGTTCATTGAGGAGAACGTGCATAAAATGAAACAGTTCTAATGCCCATAACAAGTTACAATCGCTTATAGCACTTCAAAGATATTGTGCATAATTGAATCAGTTAGAAAGCTTTTAATCTTACGCATTATTTGTATAAAAATTAGATCCAAAAATTTTTATTTGTCAATGTTCCCCATTAAGCTGTTTTTTACGTGATGGATGAAAACATAATAATGCAAAACAAATAGCGGTATAACTCCACTTTTTTCCCCGCCACATTAACATTTATCCTTGTTCTATTAAAAGAATATCATAATCTCTGTACAGGATGTCTATTTTTTACGTTTAATGCATTTTATTAGACCGTCTTCATTAAGTTGCCCTTTCCATAATGACTTATTTATGCTAAAATGGGGCAAAAAATCCATAAAAAAGTATTCGCCGAAATTACACAGCTTTTTCTGCACATTCGAGGCTCTCATTGTATCTTAAGTCTTACAATTTCTCACACAGCATGTGATATATACTAGGTTCTCAAATGATGCTCATAAGCGCCCAAATTTTCGCAAGTTCCTTGTTAGCTGTGCTGCAAAGGCACAATGCCGACGGCCAAAATTTTACCGCAAAATTTGTTTGCACTCTTTACATGAGAGTGAGAGTGAGCAACCGAATTGTTTAGGTTCCCTGTATAAAGGGTGTCATATACATACCTGTGCTATGGAAAAGATATATCACCCACAAGTGGACATAGAAATGAATGCATACCCTAAGAATGAATTTGAAAGTATCCACAATCACATGTGGAGATGTGCGTTGGTAACGATTGCCCATTTCGTATGCCTCGATGTCGCCTGGCTGGCCCTTTCGCCAGCCGCATTTGCAGAGCCTACGGCTGGCTGCATTACCGAACTACTCCGCAACGCCACGCTCTTCGTCACAGTACATTACGATGATGAAAATAATGCACTAAGGGATTTCTGTTTATAAATTATTTCCAAGCAATCAATCTAATTCGTTCACGGGAAAGCGGATTTGCAGGTTTTATATTTATAGCAGCTATGACGGATTAATAAAGAGGATAGTTTTATTTGATTTGCTTGGTAGTTAGAGCCGCAATTTTGTTATAAAGTAAACCAAAGTATCAGGAATGGGCCAAAACCCAACCTAATCTGATCAGGACACTTGAGTATTCAATTTCAGCGATTAGTGTTTGAAGTAAGACTCGGTCTGTCGGATTCGTTAATTCCTCATTAGTGACTTCGAAACCTTGTTACCCACAAAATTGAGCATAGCATCCCCTTTTATAAATGAAATACTGCGTGCCTAACCGACCATCCCCTAAATTTTCCGCCCTGTGTTTTAACTCCCACCCTTCCTCACAAAAACATGGCAAGATGATTTTTTGCTCAACCCGTAAACTTTGCTGTTGGTATATATCATTTAACCAGATTTAAAAAGCAGGATGGCAACCTGGCCCATGTAGAAGTAGATGAAGTGTTTGGTTTCGTGGGTGACATAACTAAAAGCCGAAGGAAGTGACAAGGTGAGCATCTACCTGTGAAAAGGCAGAGTAATTAAGAGAACACAGTCTAACCTTCCAAAATTGCGCCCAACAATGCAATGCCAAGTCGGATTGTAGATCCTATCAAATTCTTTCTTTACGTGAGCTGCGATATCCTTTTCCACTGTGTACCTATTCATGGCATCTTGAGCACAGTCCACTGCCCTCTGTTGCATGTCCTCCGACATATCGGCATTCTTGATGACAGCTTTATTCTGTGATCCGTAATTCATGGGCCTCGGATATTACGTTACTTTCCACTGCAAAGTAAATATTTCGCTTATATAGACTGAGGGTGGAGGTGGAAGTGGGGGTAGGGGCTAGGGATTAATTTTGCATCTAATGAGATTTGCGCTCAGTGGCTTGGCCTCGTGGGTGAACCATTGTACCTGTAAGGCTTCACCATTTACTGTTGTGCCAATCAGGGATACAAGTAGGCATCACGGGTGCTTCTTCCCCCACTATTCTAAAACGACATGTACTGAATTTATGGAAAACATTCAACATTTAGAGCATGATCATCGAGGCCTCGGCACTGTCGGGACGTGTGTCGAGATATTCCAGCAATCCATTCACAACCCCTTACGACTTAGAGTATAGTTCTTTCACCACCTCTACCCAGAAGAATATGTACACATAATAAAAATAGATAATGGTTCTTTTCGATACATCTCATAGTCTTTATTGCATTTGCCGAATGTTTGCTGTGTATCAAGAACGTATTCATTTAAATTGTTAGTAGGAGCTTGGCAAGAATGTACTTGAGGTACGTTGGTAAGAAGTCTCGGCACCTATATAAGGGAAATGCCTTCTGACGAAGATTAGGAAAGTGAAATTTCATCGTATGGTTGAACACTTTGTATAAAATCTACCTCAATGTCTGAATTTATCCAAAATGATCTTCATCGAACGTGAGGATTCATTTAAACTTAAAGTTGAGGCCTCTTGGGTGCGTGCATGTATGCCATAGCAATTATACATGGCACTCATGAAAAATCTCCGATTAAGTGCATAGTAGATGAAACGTTTCAGTAGCCTGACTTCACTTTTATGGTAGTTTAATGAAGTAATTGAGAGCATGGGGAATTGCGTCGGCAAATAGGGCTACGAAAAATAGATAGGGGACAGGGTCATTCATACCCGTTGCCTTCTGCCCACGTTAATTTAATTTAAAAGTCACGTAGAACTCCCTTACAATTTTTTCATTATTTTAAAGTAGTAGAACTAAGTCGAAAATATGAGCTAGTAGATGAATCACTGCTTAGCAGTATTTTTGAGCGATGACAATAAGAAAAAAAACTAGCCAAGTTAAAAATCCAAAAACAGAGATGTGATGAGTGTTGAGAGCAAGTGACAAAACTACATGAAGAATAAATTTTTCCTTCAACTTCTTTGACAAGCCATAACGCCGAGAATAGCGACAGTTTCAAGAGGATGTCCGAAAAGGCGAAATTAGATTATAAGGTATTTATGACACTAGGCCAACAGTTTAATGCAAAGCAGAAGTGACGCTACGTTTGCATCAGATTATAAGTACACTCGAAGTGGATTGGATTTATATCTCTCCTCTAGACTGTTGGGAACCTGACGTCACACAAAGACGCTACTCCAATTCGGGGTCCAGAAAATTTCGTGTAATTACGAATACCTTTTCTCCTGATTTTTCTATTCTACTGGCTCGGTATTAGTAGAATATTGTCTGATTTGTTTTACATATTATGGTGTAGAGAAAACTTCAGAACTTCAGTGTTGATATGGAAATGGAAGGAGGAAAACCGCCAATGCAGCGCCAAATAATGCTAAAGCACTCGTCCAACTCCTTTGTGGACGTTTGCGACGATGCCGTGTATCTGTCGAAAGCACCTTTAAAACAATCCATCACCCTTTACCAGCAGTATGGACAATTGACTTCCGTGTGCAACGCTTGTTTCATATGATGTCATCGGCAAAATTAACGGGACCACTCATTTCTAAGTGTGTGTATTTACTTGTATGGTATGAGTTAACTAATCCACTAGCTTGGTCTCTGATTTGAGGTTGTACATTAATGTTAGCATACCCATATTGAGCTTGATTTGTGATGTTGATTCCTAGATCAGGTATCCATATAGCCACCGATTACGCTCCGTATGTCGCTCTATCCCCTCAAAAAAGGACCAACTTTAATTATGGTCTGGACTCTGCGCTTTACTCTAACCGGTCTTCTCAAACAAATTTTCGTGTTACGAGATTCCACCTTGTTATGTCAACTGAGCACCGATTGAGTGATAATTTTCTCGTCCAAATTTTTGGTTATAAAGTTATTTACTTATGCTTAACATCACGACGGGCCTAAATTTACTCGAAACCCATCTTAATTTTAGTAGTATCTGGATACCAAATATTATTTTCGAGGGTCCTCTTGTCTTCAGATTTTACAAAAATCGAGTAATGGAGACCCTCAGTCGGGATTCACGAATTTCAATGTCTTTATTTATCTACCTCTAAACTGGCGCTTTAATAGATCTCGAAAGATGGGCGAGATTAATTAAAAAGGCAGGCGATCCTGTGTGTTGTGTGTTCCGATCTTCATAATTTCTCTGCGTTGTGTCATACAAAATCCCACCACGTTTTACTTCGACCTTATGTTCTGGATCATTGTGAAACTATCTTATCTTCTACGAAAAGGAGTCCTTTGAACCACAATGAGCACAACTTAGAGGGCCCCTCAAAACGACATTTCTACAGTTGCAACGGCGGTATTGATTTAGCTCAGCCGAAAAGACGGAGCCAATATAGGAATAAGAATTATGGTGTCAAAATGTAACAATCCAAGTTGAAACACGACTTACCATTAGTAGTCGGGAATGGATAGAGAGACTATAAAACTGGGAAATCCACCCAGAACACACCCAGACTACTGTGATACAATAAGACCCAAATCTGTTTCACCGATTTTTGCTTCTTGGATTAACATGCTGCAGTCAGACGTTTTCGCGAAGCCAATACCAAAGCGAAAAGGCAATGTGTTCCAAAAAAGCTATATTTTATACATAAGCATTCAACCTGATTTGAAGAGGAGAATGGCAACCTGACCCATGTAGAAGTAGATGAAATGCTTCGTCTCATGGGTCACATAGCTTAAAGGAGGGAGAAAATTAGGTGTAGTGAGAACTTTTCAGCGTCGGCAGTAAGAGGGAAGGGGAAAAGAGTCACGATGTGCTGTCTTACCTGCCAAAGTTGCGGCCAACAATGCAGTGCCACGTAGGACCAAAATACTTGTCAAACTCCTTCTTGATATGCGCAGCGATGTCTTTTTCGATTGTATACTTGTCCATAGCCTCTTGAGCACAATCTACAGCCTTTTGCTGCATATCTTCACTCATGTCAGCATTCTTGACAACTGCCTTCTGTGATGAACCGTAACTCTGCATGACTCCTTTGTTACCGACGGGAGTAAAAACCAATGGATTATAGTTTTGTTCCCTTAATATATACTGAAGACGATGACTGTTCCAGTAGCTTAACCTCAAATTTCAAGTTAGGTGTGTGTGCATGTTTGCACGTGTGTGTGAATGAATAGGCGGCGCATTATTTCGCATGTGTTTCGAATATTGAAATAGTGTATTGCTAGATGTAATCACAGCATGTGACATGCCTTACAAAATTCTAATTTTCTCCTTTCAATCATCCTCTTATTACTTGGTACACATCTTGAGGTAGCATTTCACTCCTCTATCCTTACTGACATGTTGTCTTTTTTGGTCCTTTTTATCCCTCTTCGGTTTGCAACTGTAAATGTAGCATAACCTCTAAATTTTTTTTCATTTTGTCTTATTTCCTACACTATTTCTGATTGTTAACGCTACCCTGAGTTTGACCATCTTCTAATTTCCCACATGTTATCCTTAAAATAGTGTGAATTACCTACCGTGCGTGTCCACTCATTGCTTAAAAATGCGACTACAATGGATCAGTAAACACGGACGACCGAATTTACTTTCCCTTAGACTGGGCAATCCTGGAGATAAGTGTAACTTTTCAATGTGTTTACTTATTTGGACTGCTCAGAACGGCTTTTATCTTATCCATGAATAAAACAGTCACAGAAATAGTTCATTTTACCAAGTGTCCAAAAAACCCTTGATTAATGGAACAACTTCTTTGTCTCTTGGGCTTTCCCCTTTCTTGCCTAAATGTGCGACCATTTGTGTCTCCACGGTCTTTACATTTCTACACATTGGTGGCGCACGGCCTCAGAAACTGTTAATCCATTTAAGATCCACATTATCTGATTAGTGCTAATGATTAACACATTTTGGAGTCGCGTGCTTATAGAAAAAGATTGCAAACTTCCATAAGTATATAGCTTAAATAAATAAATATCAGCAGGCTCTCTATTCCTAATGTAAATTATGTGCTTCTGCCCTGTATTTTGGGAAATTAAAAGAGAGTTTCATTATGAGTTGATGTTATTAGTTAAATGGAGTCGTGTATGATAATTGTAAGGATATTCGAAACTCGGATATAAGAAAATGTTCGAGAATCAAGGATCACTATTCCGCATTGTTATGATGAACTCTTGAGGAGAGTGAGGAGGAGGATGATTATCCCGACTTGAAGAGCAGAAAAGCAACTTGGCCCATGTAGAAGTAGATGAAGTGTTTCGTCTCATGAGTCACATAGCTACAGGGGAAAATAAAACACATCACTAAGTACGGTTTAGCTGAAGGAGGGATGGAGATGTAGAGCGGGAGTGAGGAAGAGAGACGAGCGTACCTGCCAAAATTACGACCGACAATACAATGCCATGTCGGATTGAAGATCCTATCGAATTCCTTCTTAATATACGCCGCCATGTCCTTCTCAATGTTGTACTTCGACATGGCTTCTTGGGCGCAATCAACGGCCCTCTGTTGCATCTCTTCACTCATGTCAGCATTTTTAATGACAGCCTTGTTCTCCGAACCGTAGCTCTGCATGACCCTACTTCGCGAGGAAAAAAATTTAACATCAGGTATCTTTAGAAATTGTGGTTTTATACTAACCCAAAGGGGGTTGGTCGATGCAGTAGCTTAGCCTCAAATGTCGACCTTACCCTGTGTGTGCATGTACATGCAAAATTGGTTGGCATATCTCTGACAAATTCTGAACTTGAGAGTTCTGCTTTTACCTTAAACGTCAAGTCGAGGAGTTTTGGGATATTTGGAGAAGTTGTTTTTTCTCCTGTCTATAAATAACAACCCTTTTGGCAGGCTAATTCAATTCAAGGATGGAATGTGTCCCTCATTAAGACATCCTCATAACCACTACAATTCACTGACGGTATCCACTATACCACAGTATTTGCGCGTATAGCCCTTCGGTCCCGCAAGTAGGATCTGGCGGGAACAACGTGAACGCTGGGTAGAGTAATTGATTTGGAGTGTGCTGTGTTATTTTTTTAACAGCTTTTGATAGATTGGTTTCTCAACTATCCTTTCACGTAGGCACTTTTTACCTACATTCACAGATCGTAAATGTCATTGCCTAAATTCATGGTTTACAGTAGTTAGTACAGCGATGCAAGATTTTGCTCAAATCAACCGATACAGTCTACCACGAAATCACAGCTTAAGGAGATAAACAATAAGGAGAAATAGTAAAAAGGGGAGGTTTGGTTTAGCGTGACAGTAGTGTAGATGCACGCTAGGTCACTAAAGTCTCTGCTAATTTATTTTCCGACTCTCAATAAGCACAGCAACATTCTGGACATCCTATGACAGCTAAGAAATCTCGTAATGCACCATACAAGCTCACGCCAATCAATTGCTAGGAACTTGATATTCTCATCGTTTTTTACCAGGGCTGTCGTTATTTACGATAATGGATTGGAAAACAGAAGATTGAGGGGAGAGAGAAGGGATTCCTAAGAAGTTGATGTTATTAGTGAAAGTAATATTTCATTGTTTGCGGGAGAGGAGTGACACTGAAATTTCCTTGACTTAAATGCCTCCAAGCGGTTGTAGCTCGAGAAGGAGTATATTTGGGTCATTAAAATGGAAAATTTGTTGTATCTATTTACACGGACCTTTATGTGTTGAGGGTGTTTCCTGAGGCTAGTCTACTGAGGCATCCACTTGATTATGCACCAATCCATAGATATAAAGTTGGTGTTTTGTTGCAGTAATCACTCATTCTTGGATTACTCACATAACCCTTCTGCTCCTAGGCATGAACACATCCGTCGACAATACAGCAATTATCAAGAATGCCGACATGTCGGAGGAAATGCAAAAACGGGCTCTTGAGTGTGCCAAAGAGGCCATGAATAAGTTTAACGTAGAGAAGGACATTGCAGCATATATGAAGAAAGAGTTTGACAAAATGTATAACCCTACTTGGCACTGCATCGTTGGAAAGAATTTTGGCAGGTGAGCTCTCGCCGCACACTATCACCCTAACTACGTGCACAATTGCATGAAGTTGGAATAGTTTGTATTTCCGCTTTTTACTTCCTTTTAAGCTACGTGACACATGAAACGAAACATTTTATCTACTTCTACCAAGGACAGGTTGCAATCCTTCTCTTCAAATCCGGCTAGATTTAACGACTTATTCTGCCTCCATCTTGTCTTTTGCCGAGATAAAAATATTTTTACAAGGCAAGCGTTACTTTTCAAATCCATGACCTATGGTCCCTGTTGAGGTATCTAATTTATGATGTGGATAACCCTACTCTCCAATATAATTTAAAATCCCTATAAATAAGCAGATTTCTAGATGACTTGATTAGTATAGACGTATGTTCGGTCTTGTAACTATCTTATCGTGTTGGGAGAGGAAATGTACATAGTACTGATGTGGATAGTAGGCAATAGGGAAAGACAGGACAGAACAAATAAACCGTAGAATAGCGATGTTGACCCATTCACTTTAATCTATCTACCTCCTGTCTGCTAGAATGCAACAGCCACGTAATCGCGATCTGAATAGTACTTTGCATAGAATAGAGGCAAATTTATGGCGAAATTGGTTTTTATTTAATCGTTGGTGGTAAGATTGCGAGTAGTTCAATATTCAGGAAAATACATTTGCGCCGAGTTTAATGCTCCCGCATGGCTTATTAACTCCGTTTCGGTCAGAGAGAGAGAGAGAGAGAGAGAATAAGTGTGCAGACGTTGTTAAACTGTCAACTCCACTCAGCTTTCTAGATTTTGGCATGACGCCAACACTTCACACAGGACATTTGTCAGTCCTGTGTATCTGCCTATCTAAAATACACACGTACACATTACACATATTGAAGGTGCGAGTTGCGATTAGAGAAGATGGCGAAAACTGTAGCGATGATGACATGGATCCACGTGAGTGGGTTAGTGCGGCAGAAATATTTCCACTGAGCATCTTCGCACAAACTCACGACGTAGACTTACGCACACACACATACACACACACGCAAACGAACACGAACACCAACAGTTATCTGCGAAGGGAGATAAGTGCGACAATGAACAGGATAGATAGTTTTGCAGATGGGAAGGACATTGAACAGGACGGTTCCTTCAACGTGATTGTTCGATCATCAGACATGAACGATGCTGAACAAAGGGAAGCCGCCGATGTTATTACTGAAGCGCTATCTATCCATCCTAAAGAGACGCAGGTCGCTCAAATGATC
This sequence comes from Dipylidium caninum, assembly GCA_017562135.1. Taxonomy (NCBI): domain Eukaryota; kingdom Metazoa; phylum Platyhelminthes; class Cestoda; order Cyclophyllidea; family Dipylidiidae; genus Dipylidium; species Dipylidium caninum. The sequence goes on along the minus strand of QEYB01000282.1, from coordinate 51,608 downwards.
AAGAGTCATTTTGATAAGAAGCATGGACGGGCTTGGCAGTGTATTGTAGGCAAACACTTTTCAAGGTAGGCTTGCATCTTATAAGGTTTGAGTTTTTCTAATGTAAGGTGATGATAATTAGAAATAATAGAAATTGCGTGCATTTGAAATTGAGGTTAGTTAGCATTTTGCGAACTTACAACCAGCGTAGAAAATACACTATGATTCATACAACGATTTCTGGAACAAATGTTGGAGTAGATATTCTGGAATTTGCGCTGACTTCACTTGTACTTTTTTCTAATTTCTATCCATCTATCCGTCTCACCCCATGCCCTAAAATCGTTAGATGTATATTTATTGTTCAATGACCTTTTTACCCTGAGTAAAAACTTTAAGGTGGGGACGTTTTACAATGCACACGAAGATATCGATCGCGGAAACAAAGTTCTTTACTTTTCCCAACTGACATTAGACATATTTCTACTGAATAAGCCACAAGCTAAATCCACCTCTGCAGCAATATTCGGCTGCCTTCAATTTGAAAAATCCTCACTTTCTTCGGTGAAGTGTAATAACATTTCTTTTTAGCTATGTTACGCATGAAGTCAACACGTACCTTCTCGTGGCAGTTGGTCAAGTCAACGTGATGCTCTATAAGACAAGTGGATAATAACCAGAGAGCCAGCCTAACAAGAGGAATTTTTGCGTCTTAGTTGCAATTTTCATATATGTGCTAATCACAATTCCTTACACCATCATGTTTAAACATGGCCATTTTCGCGATTGCACATAACACTAAAATTTAATAAATTCGAGAGTGGATGTACGTCTCTACTCATACCTTACCTCGCTCTCTGGGCCGGAATGATTATCTCGACTATGAAGTGTACACTCCGGGTGTCTTGAGCCTATTTCAGTTCATTGTAACTTTAAAGAAGACCTATTACTTACTATATTTGTCAGTGACAAAACGTTAGAAGAAATACAAAAAGATATTTCTTTCCACGATCATGAATGCCTAGGGGTGTGACCCATTTCAGTAAGACACAAAGTGAAAAGGCAGGGGATACATCTTTCGTACAACTGAGCGAGCTATAAAGGATACAAATCGATTTAATAATTGAAAATGTCATTTATTCTAAAAGGGACAAGTTCTCGGCAGTTTGTCTAAGTAGTTACGACAACTTCAAGATACTATACATACATGCCTTCAGCACGTCTTGCAACTAGCTTCACACGGCGTGAGAACTTGATTTTTGACAGATAGGTGCCAGTGCCAAAACTTTCGAGGCCTTCAACTAGTGCGTAATAAGTCATGTTAGGCAGTACGATTGGGATGAAAGTATGGGTGAGTGTATAATTCAAGATATCTTAATGTGCATGACAATTTAATGACCGAAAGTCACCCAATATGCATCTGTGGCGACAAAATATCATCGGTTTTACAGAACTATGCTCGTATTTGTGTTTTTTTAACTGAAAGACGATTTCTTGCTGTTTTATTGGTTATTTGGACAGTAGATTATCTTGTACTCCTGAATTTTGTACGAATTCTATTAAAAAGCACGTTACTCAGTTAGACACGCGATTACTAATAATCCTAATAATAATTCATTTCCTTCTCACATTCTTAATAATCCCACAAAAAAATGCTCAATACTTAAAAACAGCCAGCCAGTGCAAATTACCTCAAATTTAAATGAGGCTCCAACATTTTGAAATGCTACTTACAATCCATCAATAAGGTGTATTATTTGCCTATGTACACCTGAAATTTACAACTCCTTGTATAATCTTATACGAAATTAAAAGTAAGAAAATACCATGTATCATATATATAGGTTGTGGTAAACTGGTGTATAGCTCAATACTTTCCCAGGGGCAGGTGATGTCTGCTAAGTCATTTAAGTTCTCCATTTGGTCTTTCCATCAAGTTGGGGGGCAACCCGATAAATACAAAGGCCTCATCTCGACATGTATAACCCAAAAGGCAATAATTTAGGTTTTATGTTAAATTTCCTTACGTTTCCACAGGTTGTGCCAATGCGAGCACTTCTAGAGGCAGTCCCTGTTATGGCAATGTTTTTTAATAGTATAGTTTTGTGGCACGACTGGTAAAGCTTTAACATTCTCACCCAGCAAACTCACAATAGAATTCAAGAATTTGTAGTTTAATTGTGCTTAGAAAGACTTGGATGTCGAAAGATCCGAGGCTGGATTTAGCCACCAGTAACAGTTCTTTTAATTTATAGTTAAACACCGAGGAAAGTGCCTTTCCGGTCACGATTTGAGCGTCAACAATTCTGTCACTTTCTTTACCTTTCTTTCTTATTTTTTTTCGTAAACGATAAATCAATTCGGACGCTAATAATATGCTTTAGATCTTTGGAGAATGCTCGTGGTACCGACATAAATTTTTATTGTGTACGGGAAAGCATTTTTTCATCAAACCTTACTGGCCCCAGCTTGCCTTGAATTCGTAAAATTGTCAACAATTACAAAACTAGGGTGCTTAACAGTTGAGTCGGGAACCGGAGGGTAAAAATTTTATGTAGAAGGGAAACTTCTTAGAATAGCAGTGCTGCATTTCAATCCGATTAGGCATCACTTAGCACTATAAGGCACCACGAATTTGCCAATATAGCGTGTACCCGAATGATATATAGCCTAGTTTATTCGCCACGCCCTTTCTCATGACGCACGAAATATGTGCTTCCTTGTTGGCTGGTCGATTGTATACTGATACCGATAGTTCAAATAATTGATTGGTTACGTGGAACTTATCCTGTATTCGCTGATGATTTGCTAAATACTTATCTATGTAATGCTCCTCCTTAGTGAGTTTCTCCATCATTCCGGCTTCGCATGAATGATCGTTAACGTTCTATTGGCTATAATGACAGTCTGATTATAACTTACATTTACGATTATAGCTGGGCCACGAAGACGTGTTCAGAAGTTGAGATAAGGCCAAGACCTCACGTCACATTTTGTACATATGCACCCTCATTCGGAGAGATGGGTCGAGTTCAGTCATGCGAGAACTGGCCGGCTATGCTTTTATTGGTGATAATAAAGCGTTGGATGGTAAGCTTAGGCACAAACAGAAAGCCAAGGATTCGTGGATGGCACGTGACACTTGTGATGTATTGAGTCAACATGGGAACGTCCAGATTGCCTACATAAGAAAACTCGCTGGCTCGTGACTAATTCGGAAATTTAAGGAATCCACCTTGCTTACCTTATTCACAACGTTTTTTTCTAGGGAGTCGGTAAATCCACACACATCACGTCATGCCTAATGTTAAATCAATTTGTCCTATGGGTGGATACACCCCATAAAAGGTGGACATGGAGATAGGGGAGCAATGGATTTATTACCTTTATAGCCATCTGATTTATTTGAATATTACTTTGACCAAATTAGTACTACCCACAACCCATTCACGTACTTTGTCACCTGGACCTCTTCACTACTGCGAAGGATATTTGACGACGAACGAAATTTGGCAGACATGGGCAGACTGAAATTATAGATGAGTTGCAAATTGCAAAAGACCATACCTAAAGCCGTTCCTCAGCCCTGAGACTCTTGGATTCAGTAAAAACTTCAGACTATCAAGTAAGTTCCGAAAGTTTTTAAGTTCATGAGAACCTTGTTCTCAATTTCATCCCAGCGGTTAGTAGCTTCGGAAATTGTAAAAACAGGCAAGGGGAGTGAGAAAATGACAAAAGTGGTTAAAAATATCGTTAAGCAACAGCCGACTCGTTCATATCACTCAGATAGCATATAAACTTCCCGGTTTTGATATCGTCCATACCCAAATAATTAGTATATTTGGATGTCTCAAATCTTGTATATGGTAGTGTCGCAAGGTTTCAGCTTGCAGCTGTCTTGTGGAATTAGGTCTTAACGGGAACATAGCAGTCTTAATGGGCTAGCTGATTACATTTTCAATACTGGTGGCACGGTTGTAAGGACGTGCTTCGCTCACTACAACCCACAAAATCATGCATACAGAGAAGATCTCGGGTCGAGAACACAAACACCATTTACCCTACTGTGTATAACTTATAAAGAAACTGTGGGCTAATTTCCTAATGCCAACAGTAAATTGCATTGATTATAATGGAGGCTAAGCGAAATGCGTAGGCACACGCTAGGCAGGCAACCATAGCAGTATCGGCGACAGCAACAGTAGCAGAGGCAGTAGTAGTAGCAGCAACAGAGGGCGAATAGCGCGCATGCATACAAGTGATGCCTGCACGTCTTAAGCATCCGCATTCTTGTACCCGCGGGCAAGCACACCATAAGGCTAGTTAAGTGACAGGAATTTTCACATCTTTACAATGATGTTTGATCTTTGTGTAGGCTTATTGCGGTTTATAAGCCTAAGCACTCGACGTTAAAGGAGGCTATTAACATAGGATATATTAAATAATAAATTCGAGTTGCTTTGATCCGACCGCATGTAAGGTAATACATTGAATATTCACAAAGCCAGTTATTAATTCTTAAAAACAAAAATAGGAAGGGTTGGTTCCGAGAATAATGAGAGCTCCCACAGTGTATAGTAGAAGCTTATTCTAAATCGTGACACTAGACTTACCGCATCATACAATAACGCCAAAACGTCAAACAAAAAAGCAATAATTTGAATAAATTACTAAACGGAAACAACTAAAGAGAACTACACACACAATAAAAGGGATAAATCACATTTGGTTCGATTTCGGAGACAACTTTTAGGAACACCCGCGTTAAGTTTTCAGTGAGGCCCCAAGCGTCCCCATTATCATACCCTCCCCCTTATCTAACATGTCTATCGAAATAGTACTTTACAATCAATAGTTTGATTGTAAATGGCGGCAAAATTGACGCACAAATGCTGTGAAAAAAATGCGGTAGCGATTATAACATGCTTACTGAAAAAATAATGTAATTCCATTCAGGAATCGTTCACGTCACACCTGCCGAGCATCATAATAAAAACCTCTGCTGTTGGGAATAAAACTACCCAACAATCTAAATGCTGACGATTTAATAACCCGCTGTTACATAAATGAAGATTGGTACACGCATCTCAACACCGAGGATGCTCACCAAATCCAGCTTCGAGACAATGTTAAGCAAAAAGATTGGACTACCACTCGTCATACAAGACAAAAAATCACAGCGATACAGAAAACGCCGAACCGGTGAGCGGCAACTACACAAACAGATGAACGAGATTCCGGTGCGGACGATGATATTTCCGCAGTGAACTAAACTCAGCCCTGCGTTCAAGCAAGTCATTGAAAAGAAAAAGTAGTTAGCCAACTACCTTTAGTCGACGCGGCCAACTCAGTTTGCCCTCTTCGAACCACGAGCGCTTTCAAGCACGCTCACCAACTTCCCAAAATGACAAGCGAAAGCCGTACTCCAGGACCGAGGAAAAGCACCCCCCGAGAAGCACTCAAAAGACGAATTTATATGGTCAACGGATTGACTGAAGGAAGCCTTACTACTTCCTCGCGCCACCCTAATGGCTACTAACAGACGACCCACTAAAGATATGATCAAGTGACAAGCCATGCTCAGACTACTAAATAGGAATACTAAGAGTTAAAGTGTATATTTATACAGATTTGATATTACACAGACAAGATACACGCATAAAAAAGGGTCAATGTAACGCTACTACCATGATAGATGTACATAACAGATTGGCAAAGTGGACCAAACATAAACAGGGCCAATCGAACAATACTTTAAAATGCAGCGGAAAACGGATGGTCTAGACTTGATGACTTAAGAGCTATCGTCACCCTTCTTCGCGTTGTACTTTTCCATGGCCTCTGGTATTTGGCCTTTTCTAGCGAGGCTTGGGTTTCATATTTTGACCTATTTTCGCATTGTTCCCACCGCGATGCGAGTTCTTTCGAACACTGACCGACAGACCAATCTGGGTGGGCTTCTCGGACTTTAGGCCTCTCGTCTTGGCAAAAAAGGAAAAAAGCGGACATGGGCTTCTTGGGAGCGTTGGGATCTTTCTTTTTCTTCTTTTTATCGTCGCTAGAAGGAGGTGTATAGTTCTTCATCGCCTTTTGATACCGCTCTTTGTCCTTTGCAGCGATATCTTCATACTTTTTCCGTTCTTTGGCTGGCAGAACCTACCAAATATAAAACAACGATTCCTACCTTCCATTTCGCGGAGCATTCCTTCGAAAAAGCCGAAAAGTCGATCGCGGCAAGTGGGTTTTTCTTCTTATGTTCCTCACGCATGGATTGAACAAAAAAAACGTAGGGAGAGAGAGCCTTCTTCGGCTTAGACTTATCCTTCACCATCTTAAAATTTGATTTATGCTAATAGACACTGGATATGAAGATTTCGATTTATGTCATTGATATAAACAATTCGTCGGGAATAAGCGGATGCCTTTGCTTATCAAGCGAAATATTATATTTTAAATTACAACTTCAAGACGTTTATAATTTCATTGTAAAACGTATAACCATGGCCAAAATGTTGTTAATATTTACGTTTGAGTATCCTCTCTGCCTTCAATTTCTCAATCAACTCTGAAGTAAGCCAAAGTTCGCTACAATCCGAATCTTTATGGGAATTACTTGCCCATAAATCCGCTTATCCAATCAGCCAACTTAACCATTTCACACAAAAATGATGTCCACTCGGTATCATTTTCCGCATTTTGGCAGAAGTTGCTCCTAATTTCGACGACGAGCGGATTTAGTAAAAGGTTATACCTTATGAAGTTCCATCACAAATGTTTTAATTTTCAGGTCTCGCTCAGTAAAGGACTCGAAAGTGTTTTACTTTCCAAGAGATATAACTAATTGCTTTCGTACTACGAAACTGATCACTTCAAATTCCTTACACACTTCCGTTATGTCGAATAAAGGGTAAAGGCAAATGCTTAATCCGAGTCAATGGAAAGAAAGAAAATAAAAGAGAACGCCAGCAATATGTTGTGAGAGGAAAAAAAATCAACTACCGGAATTCACAGCTGAACGGCTTCCGTCGTTTTGCCTTAATCACGTTGACTTTGAAGATCAACATATACCTTCTTAGTTTTTCGTTTTATGCTCTGATATGCAATCACTTTCTTGAATACTGTCACACCTAGCCATAAAATAAGCCCTGTATTAAATCCAAATATTTTAGAGGGGTAAAACCCCTTGAATTAATGTATACGGTTGACGTTTGAGGTGGAAATATGACTTGTTTTGTTAATATCGTCTTAGTTGATCTATCGCGGGGCTTTGGATGTTTACTAAATCCGACTTAAAGGTTGCTTCTTTAGGCGTCTTATTTCGCTCTATAGGAATACATTCATTCATGCAGGAGAAAAACGCTTGAGGGACTGCTTAAAGCTGCTGGTTTACCGACGACTGGATTAAAGGACTCGCTTATTGTCAGGCTGGCTAATTATATTGACGTTGGGCCATCGGACGAATTTATTTCTGAAGTTGCCCTTGCAATGCAGACAACTATGCCGAGATATAGTCCTCACCCAGGTGATCTTAAGGCATATTTCATAGCATTTTTTATAGTTTTATTAAGTCGTGGGTAAAATCAATGCACGTACTTTTTGATAGGGTCTTCATTAACTGAAATGAACTCCGGCACTCAACCAGATAGTAATGATGCAGACACATTACAAGTAGTGAGAGTTCAACCAAATTGTAGTCCTTATCGGGTCTCTGATTTACAAACAACCAATCAACAACTTGCTCAGTCGGATTTGCCTTCCGGTCCCATCGGGTCCACCAATATTCCTCTGCATTCTCAGTATTGGGATATTAATTGTCAAAATGACCGAGACCATCATAAATCTGGGTTTTTTAATGACACTTATCGAGTAAATTCCTATGCGAACAATGGTTTTTTAAAGCTGCCATCAGGTTAGCCTATCATTGTGTTTATCCGATTCTTTTTCTGTTCTCTTCGCGAACTTTTACGAATACCCGCTCTGCTTATGTGGTTTTACCTGCTATCAGTTCCGTCGTAACTATTCTTTCCACTTCTCAGCTGACGCGATCTTACGTCTTCCAGCATGTCCCCTTTTGCGTTTTGAAGAGTCTCCCTTTTATAAAGTCCTGGACATCATTATTCCTCCTACTATAATGACTCCTTCAGAAAACAATTTTACTCCCGGTAGTCGGATTTATGAACGTCTATTGGTTTTCCGCATTAATCCAGATCAAGCTGAAACCATCACCTATCACAGGTATCCCAAGATCTGAGCTTAATAGGCCTCGACTTTCTTAGGTTTAATTTTTATATCTGTGTGTTATTTTTAAATTTTTGGTTTTTTGCTAACCATGTAAATGTGAAGAAGCTTGGGGAATTTAAAGTGTAGGCATATTTATAGGAATGGGTGTTATGCCTTTCCGATAGAGGTTTTGTACTGAAACGTGTAAAATTGTTAAATGTGAAGAATATTTATTTGTAATCATGTTTTCATAGATTATGATCGTAGCTAGACACATTTATGTCTACTCTTTTCACTTTATTTATGCCGTTGTGATTTTTTTAAAGCCATCGGCTAGATGGGAACCGCAGGAGTTTTGGTGTGCAGGTATTGATGCGTTTTGGGAAGTTGGAATCATCGATGTTGCCGAAGGTTATTGCCGCCTCTTCTCCAGATGCTGACAGATCTTACCTCGCACCTTTCGTAGATAGTATGCCGATACACCTCAGCGTTTTGGTGAACACAAAGCAAGCCGTGCTTCCGCCATTGCTCCCTACTTGTAGATCTAATATGGATGGCCGACGCCACGGCAGGCCTGTTAATATAACACCCTTGGTATATCTAATTTCACTTCAATATGTACCTTTTTTGTGCTTCATGTATAAATTATTGGGTCTAATTAATTATGTTTTATGGAAAGATTTTGCTACGGCACACAAAGCTTTTTCCAATGGTTCGTTTTTTGTCTGCTGGAACGAGTCTGGATTGCGCTTATTTCAATTTATCTTGTTTGCCTATCGAAGTCATAGTTCATAAATCGGTTAAAAATTGGTTGCACTTGTTTCCTTTACGCTACACTGAGTGCCTAGATAACTTACCATACCTTGAAATATTCATTACTGTATTTGAATTTTCTTTATACCTAGATACGCGTCTCTCCGTATGTATCCAACCACGTGAAACTTTCCTGGCGGCATGATTACTCAACATTTTGTTATAACTTTTTCGCCGTGTACCTCGTTCAAAAGCTTTCCACCAAGGAGCTCTGTGAAGCCCTTCGGACTCATTCATATCAATCTGCTCCAGCTATCAAGGTTGGCCCTAGTTGCCTTGTTTTTTTTAAAATGGTCCAAAATGCCTATTTTCATTCTTGTGTACTGTATGCTTGTAATTGCTATTTTTGCCTGTATAAAGGCCAATCACGCAGTTAACATGTGATAGTTTGCTATTTTCGTGTGACTGTTTCCTGTAGAAACAAATAGTGGAGAAACTTGCCGCCAATGTTACATCCTTTGGCGGTGGCAACGGCATAGGGGACGAAAGTGATGATGATCTGCAGATTCAAAATACCCTTCCTGTGCAGTTGCTCTGTCCTCTTTCTAAATGCCGTATTAAATTGCCCGTAAGGGGCCAAAACTGCCAACATATTCAGTGTTATGATGCCGACACCTATCTTCTAATTAATGAGCGGAAACCGTCTTGGAAATGTCCAGTTTGTGATTCCCTTACTCCTTTTCGCGAGTTGTTTGTCGATGGGTAAGTTCGCTGTTTATTGGTAAAATTTTATCTGGATGTAAATATTTAACTGTTTAGCTCCCATGCACTTTAATTAAATTTTTGTTTCTGCCCATTTTTACTTTGTAGAAAATTTCGTAGTAGTTCAATTTTTTCGAGAAGCGATCCAATGCAATTTCGATTCGTGAATGCGTATATACAGCTATGTGATTAGTCTTGGGACTAGGTAGAATCTACAACATCTTTAGGCTTTTTGTGACAATTTGCATTAATTTTAGGTCTTTTTCGGTTCTATTACACTATATCAGTTACGTCTACGCCTTGATTCGATTTTTAATAATTACGAGCTGCGCTCAGCACACAGTCTTAGATGTGTTGCTTACCTTTCAGAAGAGTTGTGGCAGCTTTTCATTGATGTCGCCTAAGTTGAATTACGGTAACTCTAGATAGTTAATTAGAAAAGAGGGGCTAATAGCTCTACAATCCAACATAACATTATTTGGCTAAGGAATGTGGTAAGTTCCTTTTTAGACTATATTACTATTAAGGGCATTTAACAATCACGTGTTGATAACGGATGCGTTGGTAACCATTTTATGGTTAATCGTGGGTTCAAGATACCTTTAAAACTTATTTTGCGGCAGATTAGATATTAGCGTCCCAGAGGAAAGAAAGTATTATCCATTTCAAATTTTTGCGGCCGCGTTCTTTCTAGGAAACGATGAACGTTAGACATTTGGTCGTTCCTATGAAATCTGGTAAAACCCCTTGTTGGTGATTTGTTTTAGCCTTTTGATGGAGATATTAGCCTCAAAGTTGTCCGAAAATGTGGAAGAAATAGTATTCAACGATGACGGGTCCTGGACCCATATGAGGTCATCTACTACCAGTGGTACCTCTCGTAAATCTCAGTCGCCATCTCTTTCAACCGACGAAATTGTTCACACCAGCCAACCCACATCTGGTGCGAAAAGAAGCAATTCAGGCGGATCCAATGAGGTATGTGACTGTCTTCTAAGACACTTATGTTTTGTATTCACCAGAACTTGTTGACTGACTCAAACTGTTTACCTTGTGGGAATAATCAAGATTCGCTTGTGCGTTTCATTCGGACAAAATCTAAAGTTGTTTGCACTTATATTACCTAATATACTTTTTTGTGGTAAAATTTGCTGGGATATTACTTTTATGATCATCTCCAGTTGCTTTCTTAGTATGTTATTATTGAGAACATTTTCGCTGAAATTTGCGGAATACTTTGATTCTTTGCAAATTTTCCTGTTGTTGTAGAATACTGGTGATTTACAGCTTACGATCGATTTGACTGGGTCGGATGATGAGTTGGAGCCAGCGGTGAAACGCCAACCACCAACCGCCATCCATCATTGTCTTTCGAACCCTCAGGGTCAACCTTGCCATTGACACAGGTCTCAGCAAAGCGAGTCGCTCCTGTCCCTTTGGGATATCACAATAGTCTTTCATCCCAGCGCAGCGCCTACTCCCACCATATACACCAAAATTACCACCATAACAACCAGCAGCATAATCGGACAGGTTAGTTTAGTCGTCGTTACGCCGTTCACTCATGTCTCCTGTCGATTTGCCTTCGCCATTGATGGATTTGTGCCGGTCGCCCCTTGCTTTCTTCACGTTTTGCTAATATAAAATTTGCGTTTTTTATGGTGCCCGATAGAGAAATCGATGCTAGCTTTATTTACACGTTTGTTTTGAAACCAGTTGTTTGGGACGCGAAGAGAACTACTGAATGTTAGTGATACACTTATGAGATCGCACGGCATTGTGTTGAATTGTTATTATATGCTCATATCCGCCAGTGTTTGGATTTATATTTCTGTAGTCACTCCACAACAGGCGTACTTATGGCAATTGAATTTGACGTAGTTTGGTTATGGGACGACAAACCTTTTAAAGTCCTCCATTGTCACGCCAAGTGTATGTATGTCTTATCGCTACGTTGCGATTTCGTTTATTCCACATAATTTTTGAATAGCATCATCTGAATATGGAATTAACATCGCTTTTTTTCTTGACTCACCCACATCCTTGCGCAACTAAATGCATACCTCTACGCATTCTCAAATTCGAAAGATTTTTCTGTAACCCTTGAGTGTGCAGTAGTGCAGGTACATTCATTCATCAATTTATTCCTTTCCCATTACTTAATGTACGGTATCGAAAACGCTTAAATTGTATGAATTTCGATGATGATATTATTGTTGTCACCCTTAGATCGCATTTTATAACCCAAGATCTTTTGTCATCACGTAATCCCATTCTCCTTTATTTCTGACTGAGTTCTCGGATATTTTGTTAGGATCTCGTAAGCGACTGACCTCTAATTTATGATGCAAACCCGCACCTTTATTCATATGTTTTGATAAAAGATTATTTGATATCAGAAATATTGGCGGTCTCATGAAAGATAGCTTGCACCGTTCCTTTCTGAAAAGTTGGAAGTCGCAGATGTTCTAGCTTAATTTGTGCTTCATCTCTGTTTACCCTCCGCTAATTTTCATTTTGTAAGCTGTCATTGAGTTTTAAAAATACACAGTTCATAAATAAATTTAATTACCCTGAATTCTTTGAGAACTTGAATTGTCCAATATCAGTTCGTTGCTTTGCCTCCAATCTGCTCAAAGGTCGTATTTGTATTTTGAAGAGACATTTGTTCCGTGGAAAATACGACTTATATTGGTGCGATTAATTTTCGATCTTGAGTCCTTGCGTATAGTCTGTTTTTGGTGAGTTTCTGATTGCTTGCAGGACCGCTGATCACGAGAGGTTGTGGTGGTCAACTTTGCGTTTTTGTATTGTAGGCCATCGAGAGTGAAAGTGCAAAAAGCGAATTTCCAGGTCATACATACACGCAGTCTGCAGATTTCCATCATCTTTTGAGGCCAATTAACACACCCTCACTAACATTCTGTTGCATTTTAATTCTTCTTTTCCATCTTTGTTTCTTACGCTCCTCTTCGATCCTTATGTGTGCTTGTAAGTATGTACAGTGAAATATATCCACAAATAAGAAGCTGTCGCTTCCATCAAATTCACTGGGCTTTTTTATTTAAATGACATCCTACTATGCTCTAGTTCTCACTGGGGTTCCTGCATGTTTTTATGACGTTCCAGCCTCGATGTTGAAGCTTACGATATCTGTTACGTAGTCTTTTCTTTAGTTACCAGTAAATCGTATATTTATTTGAAGGGTGGAAGAATCGTAGAAAGTTTTTGTTGGTTTTCCTTGCCGTCTGCATTTTCGCGGCCATAGGCGCTTATTTGTCACGGGATTTTGTCTGGGTTAATGGTGGTTAATATCAATTACGGACATCCGCTGTGGCTCGTTTTATCTTGCTTATTCAAGTCCATCGTTGGGGGGTTATCGACAACGTTTGAATTCGATATCTCGGTTGCGGTATTAAATCTCAATAAAGATTTGCATGTAAATTTCTTATGAGTATGTGTGCACGTGTTGTTGCGGCTGTCGACTTTTGCGGACATTATTCTGGACTTTTTAACGCTATAGTAAGCTCCCCAACATTAGTAGGTATTAAATGCTCGTCGATCGATTTCAAGATTTTCACCTTGTTGCTGTTTTGATGCAATGTTTGACCACCAAAACTGACAGACTTATCACAATCCGAATTGTATATCTGCTGATTTTGTGTTGTTGAGTTGACTTTCTGTTTATTTCGGTACAGTTACATCCAGTAATAGTTCAATCGCTTATGCACATTCCAACCCTCCTTCCTCAATTTCAACCCTCACCTATCCAGCCGACTCGAAGCCTTTCCTTCGACTGGTCTGCCCGGAATCTCGACCTTGCTCGCACTCGGCCACGCCGAGCCCACGCACACCACTGTCTCTGGGTCATGCCTCCGCCACTGGTAACATCGCGACAAAGCCTAACCCTCTACAGTCTGCAACAACGACAGCTTTTATGAACCCCTTTTCCTACTCGATGTCCACTACTGCTGCCAATTTTCCTGTCAGTCTGGCCGCAACGAAGGAATTATTTCTTAAGATGGCAACTCTTTATCCACAACTCACACCTCAGCAGATAGGGCAAGCCTTGGCTGACCTAAAGACGGTAAGAGAGCGTAATAGTGGTTTATATATTTAATTGTAAACATACTTAAAGATCTAGGAGATACCCTCGTCAAAGATATTTTAAATAAGCCCAGTATTCGATTTGGGCAGTCTCTCATTTGTCCTTTTGACTTTCTTTTTGAACGTAAGAATTAATATTGCCTATGGACTTAAGGAATCTTGTGTCGCAGACATGAATACGTTATTAGAAGTCTGACAATTACAGTGGGTCGAGTTCAGTAATTCTCTTGTGTTCGCTTGATTTCATTTTCCCTTGGAGTAAATACCTAAAATCCGACTATAATTACATGCGCATATACATTTAATTTTTTCACAGTCATTCTCTAATAAAAATATAGGCCGGTAAAAATCTGTTACTGACTTTATAGTTGATATGTGATAGTTTCAGAAGGAAGGGCTAAGGTCAACACACCTTGTTGTCATTGGGAGACACTATAATGCGATCGCTTTTCGTTTCAGGCTGAGTGCGTTTAGGTTATCAGCATCAACAAAATTTAAAAATTTTATTAATACAGATATATTTGTTCCTTGTAGCATGAGCATAATTACTGCGTACATCAATCCCACGCCCGTCCTCCTCCAAAGGCAGCGCATCAAAACAATTCCTCGTTACCATCGCGTCGTTCTTTTTTACCACCAACCCCAGCTCACACAAGTTCTCTTCCGTTGTCATCACAACAATGGCGGACCCACACCACAACCAACTCCGTTTTCCACCTCTCATCCTCCTTAGGTCCCTTATTTCTTACAGAGGGTGCCTCATCTTCTTCCATTCTGGATTTTTGGCCTTCTGCACTTTTATCCGGTACTGCCGCCGCTGTGACATCGTCCACTGTTAATTGTCACCGAGGTCAATCATTGGGTCTTTACGGTGCTTCCCTTTCGCCTCCCCATGCCCACTCTAATCACCCCTCTTCTCCTCCCCGTAAAGGGGACCCCCGCCACTTAGAAGGTGGTTTCCTTGATCTCCCCCATCCTCCTGGCTGGTCTACACCAAATCGCTGAATGCTCCGCTTTTCCCTCTGTATATATGTATATATACATATATACATATATATATACGTTTCGTGGTGTCTACGTTGCTGCGGGAATGAAGATTTCTGCAGCACAGCCAGCCGATATCTCTACTTGCTGTGCTACGCTTTTCGTGTTTTATTTTCTCTCCTTTAACCTCTGGTCTATTTTGTCTCCGCCATCCTTTATCCTCTTGTTATAAGATGTTTTACTTAGTGATGAGTTTTACGAATGCAAATGCAATAAAACCTCAACTCGGGCGCAAAAAGAGCCGTACTCCAGGTGAGTTAGTGGTGATGGAAATTTAGGTGGTAAGTAGAAATTGGAATATTTAAATAAACCGTGCTGACCGTGCCTGTTAATGATAGCTGAAATTAAGTCAAATGTTCGTTTTGTCCAGGTTGTCTCTGGATACGGCGACGAGGCTAAACATGTGCAGCACAAACTTACGTAGTTGAGGGGAGTGCGTACAAAACTTGAATTGTCTGGTTCTCTCTTATGTCGCCACACCTTGTATTCTGTCCGTTTTGGAGGGAATGGGGAAGAAGAGTCATCAGGCGGCACCGACTCCCCTTTGCTCTCCCACGTCGGATGCAATCGCAGTTCTTTACCCGCAATAGACATCTGACGGTGGGTACACTGCAATTTTGATGTAGCATCAGTCGATGGTAGGAATCGAGATTGCTACTGATAGTTCGTTCTTGGCGTGAGTAGAATGTAAGATCTGCGACAAGAGGGTTTCATTACCTGTTTTTCTCGCTTTTATCTAAATCGATGTTTCAGTAGCTATCATCAAAATGAGGTTGTTTTCAACCTGCGTGGCCAAACTTTTTGCAGTCGTTTGTTATCATCTCAAATTATCATCAGGAGGGGGCAGAACCGAAAAAATCGAAGCCAGGCATTCGTGGATTGGGTGTATGGAAGGATCATGGGGCCAGTGACCCTCTCAACTCCAAGATTGATGCCAACTCCAGTTACCGAGATATTTGATTGACGATGCGTATAAATTCCTAACAAGGGAATGATAGCAGCAACGTAAGTATCTGGGACAGTCTTCCGGGAAGTAATAGGTTCCTACGAGCAATACGATCGGTTTGAAATAATTACAAATCATAGTGTGTAAATGACGTAGTTGTTTTTCAGTCGATGCCGAAGTTGATTGGGACGATAAATTGTTCAGCCATAATGACGTCAATGGCAAACTTGTTATTATGACATGAGTAAAAATAAGTTTGTTGTGCAACACACAAAGCGTCGACACAGGACTAACGGAATCAGGATCGACTGACAGTGCCGTCGTGCTCATAATATCTTATTCCCGTCTCACTGGGCAGCAGGAATTGAGAGCTAATTTACTGAATATTAGTAGGTGGGTGTAATCGATTCTCAACGGTCCCTGCATTCGTCTCGGGGGCAACCTGTCCGGGTTACGTATGTCTCGGCAAAAATGAAATAGGATGCAACAACGTATGATCTACGTGACCTGGACAAGGGGGTTTGAACCAGAGAACTGAGTTATGAAGAGGCAAAATTGAAGCAATTCTGGATAAGAAAGCTTCCGGACTCCTCGCAGTCGGCTCCTCGCGCCCTTCCCCAACGGACCAGTGCGGAGGCATTGTTTTATGCCACATAAGAAAACTTCAAGCACTTATTTCACTTGAATGACGGTAGGCGACATGATGGTACACTAGGACCTCGTTAAGTGAGCTATTCTTCCTTTCTTTCATAGTGTATCCGTTCTCGATTGTGGCAAAGTGAAAATTAGCGGTTGGAGTGAGCTCATGGCGTTATCTGGAAATTTGGCAGTAACCATTGGCAGTATCGTGCCTTTTCAACTGTCGAAGTTGCGCTTTTTCATAATATTGTGCAAGGCTCCGGCCTGACTTTTAGTACACTATGTTCGACTGAGTATAATGGAAATTACTATTAGAAGAGAGGTTAACTTCTGGCCTCCCGCGTAAAAGTATTTCACATCGGGTAAATCAACCATTCTGAGAATAAATTCATCCGAATAGACAGGTAAATATGCAAGACGGACTGGTCCTCTTTCCGCGGAAATTTTGACAACTTCGAAAGTGCGGTTGTCTGATACTGTTACTTTAACTTCACAGCTCAACTATGGCTTTCCCATTTATTTGCTAGCGAAAGGATGACGAGGCCTTCCCATCATCGCATTTTCTCAACATATGGAAGATTAGTGCAGCCAATCCTAGTATCACTTCCAGCGACATCGAGATAAGTTCAATTAAAATTTACCTCTTTTCTACCTAGTAAAACTAAGTCACTTTTTTGGTGCGCACATAAAACTATTCAATGGAAAACTCCAACAACATGCCACCACATCACACCACGCTGCACACAATTGTGTTACGAGAATAATGGGTGATGCGGCTGCAAACTTGTCGACCAAAAGATAGCTCATATAATCTCCACCGTATAAAAAGAGTAATCGACACACGCCGGGTCATGTTATAGCGTGATTGATAGACGATACGAAACAAATTGGCGGGCAACCATAACTACCACCTTATTCCACGAAGTCCGTTTGTTTAACGACTGCAGATTGCGCAGTTGAGATGAGATATCCCGACAGGTGGCTCAATTCCAATCATGTCGATGTACATTATTTTCTAAAAGAGAGCAGGTCTTCACAGCTACCTTTGGAGGAAATACTATTCGAATTGGGCCACCAGCTTGCATACGAGAAGTTTGGCTTAAAAATGTGAAATGAGGGGAGACGAGGACGGAGAAACAGATCAGTGTACTCAAACTAACTTCCTCTCAAGCGGTCATGCTCCTTTCTAGTTGTGTGCAATATGACCGAAAATTTATTAGTTCTCGGGATAACTAGAATGACATGATCGAAAGTAAAGACATGGAATTAAAAGACTTTACAACTCGACATATCACGACAATAAGTCCCAAGCGAATACCCGATCTCACAAAGGAGACCTAAACAGCCTAGAATCTGACCATTTTCTAGTTCATTTTAATTTGTGCTAAATTAGTCCATTCCATTAATGACCCTGTCTTACAGCTCCAAAACCACCTTCAATGTGACCGTTTACCGACGTCTTACTGTAAGGAGTGAACTCTAAAATCTCGAATACACTAAGTGAGAACTACTGGTTACGACATTCAACATCTACGCAAAGTTAACCGGAAAAAGAAACAGCTCAGTTTTTATCCACTAAGTTCTTTTACTCTGGTAAAGACGCTGAAAAAGCAAGTTTATTTTGTGTTCTGTACGCAATCAACCTAAGAAGTGGTGTCTACAATAAAGCACTATTTCTAGGGGGAAACACCTTAACCAATCGGCGACAAGGATAAACCAAGGTAGGTAGATATTTGAAGACTTGGACAACAGGGTCTAATGCTTCTTCATAGATTTTTGTGTGAAGGAAATTACGGACTGATATTTAGAAGAGTCCCATTTTACCATTGTACATAAAATCGGTGAAACTTGCAGACGTATATACGTACAAGAGATAGATGAAACAGAGGGAGTACGAGAAAAGCTAATAATCAGCGAAGGAAAGATAGTCTTTGCGACTCATGCCCACGGCTGCCTTGTTCTGCTCCGCCTCCAATTTAGGACAGTGCGTGATGCGGTGTCCTAAGCCACCGCAATAGGCGCAACCGACTTCGTCGCCAGTCACACCAGCCAAATGCTCATCTACGTGGTCTGCAGAGAGTTCCAACAAGAACTCTGGTACTGTTTGCCGTGCCTCTATGAGTAAATGCTTCAAGTCCAACAGGGTCGACTCGTTCACACTCTTATTGATGAAGGTTGTCGCCAAACCCTTCTGCTTGCCACGTCCCGTACGGCCTATTCTGTGTACTAATGAACGAATGAGAATCGGTTAAAAAGGAAATATTCCAATAGTTCAAAATTTGCCGTCTACACAAGCAATCACATGCGAATGTTCATGTACTGAGGTAGACGATAAGTTCTGAGGAGTAGGAAGCTGGCCAAATGTGGACATTCCTCTGCCCATTCTGTCACAATATTTGCTATCCAATCCAACACTCACTATTTTTAGATTGCTCCGTTTATCAATTACGTAGACTATTTGCCTTTGCATACGAACATTTGTTCGAGAAACGAATGAACTCCTGATAACCTGATCAGTCCAGTAAAGAGTGAAAGAATGTTAAAAAATGAGGCACATTACCTTGCATGGAACAAGTCTTTATTAGGATATCCTTTAAGAACGCCACTTAGAGGACTTTGTAAGTCGGTCCCACCGAGAGGGATACCGAGAAGTTCTGTATTTCACTTTTAAGTGCTTGCGCTTGTGACAATCTCCCATAAATTAGGACAGTTAAAAATCGTTAGTCGTGGAAGGTTGTTCTTCATCGGTGAAGTAACAAGTGAACTATTGTTTGTCCTGTAAAGCGGCTCAAGACTCACTCCACAACAAATTCTGAAGAATAATTACAAGAGAGCTCCAAAAAATGTTTCCCATCAGTTGAGGATGTTTCCTTGACTATAAAGTTGCTCACCTTTCGTACTTTGCTCAAAATTTGCTTTAAAGCTCATAACTTATCTCTTGACATATCATGGACGAAGTTTCATATAAACATAACATTTGATACACGCCCGTCATGTCTTATCAGTATAGGTGGTTCGAAACGGTACACAAGTACGCACGCGTCGTCAGTAATAAACGTGGCAACATAGTTGACTGTTAAAACAATATCATCTAAGAATCAAAAAAGTAAACACATACATAACTTGAAGTAGATATTACGAAAATGGAAGCAAGGCACAAACTTACAACAGTCTTTGGTTTAATGGATAGGTACTACTGAAGTAATGACGGCGGTCGCGCCGGTTTACTGTTAAATGTCGTCTACAACGTAGATCGCTCGGTCAAGCCGTTGAATACAAATGATCGAGAAAGCGCAATTGATAATACTCACGTTATCAAAACCGGACGATTCTAAACTCATAGGAAGTCTCGGTAACCTACTGAGATGGTTACTTGAGTCAAGAAATAACAAGATAGCCTCCCATTTAGAAATGTCAGTGGATCACGTCAAGTGATTAATACCAAAGGAAGGGGATAGTGAGACAATCAGTCAAGATATAAATCCAATGTTCTTCAAAAGTATGATCAAGAGGAAGAGGGCGATACAAAAAATGCCGATATCATGGGGTTCAACAATTTTGTATGGTCCGCTATGGTCCATGATCCAGTTTACAAAAATAAAAACTCGTAAGCGTTAACGAACATAGGCAAACATAAATTTCCCAATTATGAAAACGTCTAAAATGACAATCATAAGTCTTTTCCATGATATACTTACCATAATTTTCGATATCCTCCGGCATGTCATAGTTGATAACATGCATGATCTCGGGGAAGTCAAGACCTTTGCTAGCCACGTCGGTGGCGACAAGAACATCCCGTTGGCGTTCACGAAACATCTTGACAGCCGTCACGCGCTCCTCTTGGTCTTTGCCACCGTGAATCGACACGGCATCTACACCCTTCAAAAGCAGATATTCGTGAATCGCGTCCACGTCTTGCTTCCTTTCGGCAAAGATTATCACCTGCAGAGGTAAATATTTAAATGAATAAGGCAAACCTTTAAAAAGCCAACGGGCCAAGGAGCTCAAATCCAACAAGTAAACTTGATACAGTTAATGTACGCGAAAAAGGGACATTAATCTGAATATAATAAAACCTAGTCGGCAAAAAAGGTATGCATACATGCGCCTTCAACCATTATTCAACGTAGACAAAATTCAGTGCTTTTAAACGTTCAGGCTATACTTCAAAAACAGAGGGTATGAAAGAGAAGTTTAATTGTCCAGTAAGAGGTTACGATTGTGAAAAAGCTATAATGAGTTACTATTTGCGGAGTTATAGTCAGAACGATGCTTCACTGGTTGATGACAGAAAAACAAATAAAAATTACAAAAAAATTACAGGCGCGAGTCCAGTACAGAGGCTACACTTCAGTTTTGGTCGACAGCATACTTAAGGTCTAAAATGGATTGGAGTAGAGTTTGGACAAAGACACTTAAGGGATGTGGGATTGCACCGCTACATCCGGTAAGTTCGGGTTGCAAACAAGCCAGTTTATTCTGACATCAAAAAGGATGAAACATTTAAGAACCAATGATGAGACACAAGGGGAAAGGTTGACAAACCCTTCCGTACCGAAAAAATAGAAGTAATTGAACACCGAAATAATTACTACGCAATTGTAGGAGACAATGAAATTGAGTTGAGATTTCTATCTCGTCACTTTTAACGACATCAACGCATCTTTTTAACAAAATTGTCTTCAGCTCTTGTGACCTGTAAAAATCTCCACACTAACGTCAATCAACACACCGTTCTTCTAACAAATGACAAGACTACCAGTGTCTACGCACTTCGGAAAGTACACAGAGAAAAACGAACGAATGTGAGGTTAAGGGTTGGAAGCACCACGACGTTTCCAAAGTAATTGTGATTAATGCGCAGCTGAAATTGTTTGATCTTTGAAGTGACCGGGATTGGAGCTTTGACTCTTGAAAAGCCTCCGAATACAACTGCATATCAGCCTTCAGTTTAATTCAGTGTATAACGAAAAAAATTTAGAATTAAAGGGACTTTGAGGAAGCTGAGACATGTGGGGGTTTCCATAGTAACAAGTGTCACTAAAGTGCTTCAGAAAGAGTCATATCACGTGCATTGAATACCTCCATCACTTTCGTTCTGATAAAACTAGATGGTGAAAGCACGAAGAAGTAAATTATGACACCACTTTTACATCATGCATTTCCAGTCGTTACGATAGTAAAACTGCCGAAAAGTAAATCTTATTACATAAGGGCGTAGGCTTTTTGACTTGAAAAAATGACTGAAGTGAAATTAAATCACTTCAGGATCCAAATTTTGAAAAACCAATTTACCGGTGGAGGCGTCTTCTGAAGGGCTTCTAACAATTCTGGGATCTTCGCCTCATGCTTTACATAAGAAACTTCTTGAATGACATTCAAACTAGCGGCGCCAGCTCGGCCAACATTTACAGTAACTGGTTTTACCAATGCCGACTTTGCAAAATTTTGAATTTTCTTCGGCATTGTGGCAGAAAAGAGGAGAGTTTGCCGCTGCCCCTGAAACACGATACGAGTGGATAGAAGTTACTGGATTAGCGTAGATGTTGCACGCGCAATAAGTACCTTGAAGTAGGAAAAAATGGTCCGAACCTCCTCCTCAAAACCCATATCAATCATACGATCGGCTTCATCCAGCACGAGATAGCGACAAACTTCCAGATTCAAGATTTTCTTTTCCAATAAATCAATAAGACGCCCCGGTGTGGCAACGAGGATGTGGACGCCAGAACGCCGAAAACTATCGACCTGATCCTTTACTGTCATACCACCGATACAGAGGCCCACACGAACTTCGGGATAGCTAGCACGGACCAACTTTGAGACCATTTGAGTTAACACCTCCTGTGTTTGACGTGCTAATTCGCGCTGAAGCGAAGAGTAGTGGTGGGTCAAGGGAAAAATTAAGATTATAGACATATAAACCAAAATATTTCTGCCAACACGGTAACATCGAATCCAACACAATGAATGAAATTGCGGAAATTATTTATTTACAATGACAAGCCTACAATCAAGTAATTAAAATGGGCAATTGTGGTATTTATAATGAGGTAGTACGGTTTAACCAGTGTCAGATATGAACTAGAGAAATTAAACAAAAAAAGAATCATCGGTAAAATGAACCAGCTTAAATCACGTTAGAACGATTATGGCATGGCCAAGTAACAGTCTAAAATTGAAGTCTCGATATTCCATTCTCGGCATTGCATTAAACAGACTCGGTGTGGAAGAAATCGCAACATTTCTCAGTAAAATTTTTAGCCAAAATCTCAGTATATTTTGTTCCATAAAATAAATTTAATGTTAATAAAAATCACATTTGTTAACATCTGGAATCAAACGTGCCAACCTTCTTCAAATTAATTTGATTAGATGAAGAGAAATCGGTTAGAAAATGGAGATTACATAAATTTCTTCAAGCAGGGCAACACATCGGATTGTAACTTCACAATATCCAAAAGGGAAAAATTTACATAAGAAATGCACTATTGATGTGTGAAGTAAGATGATGTTCGTTCGGCGGACGCTCATGACCTATGATTCCTAAGAGCAGAGGTGCCTTGAGTTGCACAATGCTATGGCAAATTATAACAATGATAATACATTAGGATTTCTACAAATATGAGATCGAGAGCAAGAGTTGGCATGGGAATAGTGAACACCATTATTTTATGCGATGGCAAAGTACTGTAAAACATTGTCCTACCATTAGAAACAAAAGATCTCAGTCATAGCTCAAACAACAAAAGTTCTATTAAAAATGTGTCCCTGCAAAGAAATCATTGGATAAAGAAACTAATAAACCAGGCTTTTGGGTGCTTCTCATCTTTGTCACCACCATATCTAGCAGTCACTTGCACGAGTAGGCCAAAATAACAAATGAGAGTAATGAACTTCAGGAATAAAAAAAACAGCCAGCAATTGAATACCACCTTCTAGAGATCTTTTCTTCACTTCTTCGCCCCCAACAAAATAATCATCGATTTGTGTCTACATGATCAAGATCCTCTCAGCAGTTACATGACAGACTAGGAGGCATAACGTCTACTTTCACATTGAAAAAAGGTTTCGCATACGAGGACATAGAGCTGTCTACAGTACGTTGAAAAATCCTCCACTAATAGCAAAAATAAAGGAAACTTGACAGTTTGAAAACTCTACTTCGTGAAACAGGTGGCTCAGAATAAAAGTGGGGCATCTTTGATGAATTTGAACAAAGTTGCTATGAAAAAATAAAACTTACTGAAGGGCCCAAAATGAGTCCATAGGGCCCTTCACTAGGAAGGAAAGGAATCTTCGACTCCTGATCGAGGGCGAACATGAGAACGGGCAAAGCGAAAACCATTGTTTTGCCCGATCCAGTGAAGGCGATGCCAATCATATCTCGACCCGAGAGGACTGCAGGTAATCCTTGCATTTGTATAGGTGTCGGCTTAACGATGCCACGAGAGCGTAACTCCTCTACTACCACCTGGGGGAGACACATTTCTGCAAAAGATCGGATTGGCGGTGGTACAGCCTCACCCTCTACGAGGATACGATAGCGTTTCCGAATTTTTTCAGATTTCTCCGCCGACTGTCGTTCGATCCACGGAGCTGGTCTCCACCTGCGTAAGCAGGAAAAATTAGTGCTGTCTTCCAAGTGCGCATTACATTTCTTTTAGTCATTACGTTTCATTTACTCACTCTATGTGAAAACATTTGATGCATGAGATCTTTTAAGCATAACTGAGGTGCTTTCCCTCACAACTTCGTAGAATTGTAGCTGATATCAACCCAGTCCACAAGTTATAATATCGCAAAGTTATGCATGAAGCCATTCGGCGCTAACTTTTTCAATTTAATCTGCTGCCATTTCAACTAATAGCATCTCTATTTGCTTCGGTTGTAAATATGGTGTAAACAACGGCTCTTCATTAATCTAGATTATTAAAGCAGTACTCCTATGAGTGAAGCCCATTAGACGGGTTAGTGCAAGATAAAATTGAATATCAACTCAAAATGTGCTATAGTATGTTAACAATTGAGTGAATGGAAAAGCACTCATCCATGAAATGAACGACAATTCAGAAGGGTATCTAATAAGCGTGACTCTTTTGTTGCAGAGACAAACGAACAACAGAAAAAACCAAAATAAATACTAGGTCGGGAAATGATGTTAGATCACATAGCTTGACAACAACCAAGAGCCCTTTCAGCTGTTACCATGAAATACGAAAATTCACATCAAGTTTTGAATAAATAATGGAGCGAGGATGACTAAAGTGGGGTTGATGCGACTAAAGCAATGAAATAGAATAAAGTCGCATTTAGATGAAAAACCACAGTATTTGCTGCGGGAATAGATAGAAGGAGCTAATCGTACGAAAGGGTCAACTAATTAGCTGGACGATGAATAATATATTGACAGCGAATTGATAATGTAAGTTAAGTCAATATGAAGAGAAGGGAGGGTACCCGGTTCGGATGGGCTTGTCATAGTGGATGCCCATGGCTATTTCTCCAACACCCTTGAGAGCAGTTTTCTCGGTGACGCTGTTG
Organism: Dipylidium caninum; assembly: GCA_017562135.1. Taxonomy (NCBI): domain Eukaryota; kingdom Metazoa; phylum Platyhelminthes; class Cestoda; order Cyclophyllidea; family Dipylidiidae; genus Dipylidium; species Dipylidium caninum. The sequence goes on along the minus strand of QEYB01000282.1, from coordinate 26,611 downwards.
AGAATGAGAGCCTCCTCCTTCAACTTCTTATCACGTTCAGTCTCCCTCTTTTCTGTACCAAAAACGATACATCGGTTATGTTTTTGAAAAAAATTGCCCGAAGGATAGTACAGAGGACTTTTTACTTATTCAATATGACATTAGTACGAGGGGCGTTCCCATTATATGGAATAATACCTTTGATATAGGTAAAAGCAAAATTCAAATTAATAAGGAATACTAATTTTGGCAAACACTGCATGAGTTTTTAACCTGCATAGGTTTTGCCGGAAAAAAGGAACACATTACAATCCTCTATTATTAACAATAGAGACAATAGTCTATTCCTCATGTTCTTTCCCAAATGGCGGTTATGAAAGTATTTACAAATTACAACTTCACCATACAAAAGGATTCGCTATCAGACCACTACGCCAATAATCAGTTGCAAAAGTGGGGAAAAATTTAAACGAATCATATGGAAATAATAATAAAATCTGATAACGCGCAGCTCTTCCAAAAAAACAAATCTATATATATGGTCCAGAAGACTAATCGATTAAAATACAGATATGCATATTGTGAAACACGGTTGCAGATGTGTTTGACATCCGCGAAATGAGGAACGAACAAAACCAATCAAATGAAACACAAGGCCATAAGCTAGAAATTGGAATCCAATTGATTGCTCAATGCGATAATTTGTTGTAATCTGATACGAGTTGGAAAAATAAGCGTTAAGACGTTACCATGAAGTAATGGAACTATCCAAAAGTGCCGATTAATAACCACACAGTTAAAAAATCACACGGAGTAGGAAAAAGCTGGAAGTATACGAAATATCATTCCCTAATTGATGCATTCCACAATTCTAGACATTCTTAACCAAAAATAAACTCCCGTCATAAATATGAGCGATGCATGACTTTGTTAGGAAACTGGATCGGATAGTGATATAATGATGCACAGATCATATGCTGCCACAAGTCATAAGCAAGCACTTGAAGAAGCATTCTATGGCATACTAATATACTCATTACGATCTGAGTAGTACGCGAATAAAACACACCTTCAGCCTGTTTCTTAAGCTCCCACATAGTGTCAAAAAGGCTCCCCTTAGCTGTCGGACCAGCCGGTTCCTGTCGATCTGGGTCCCCATTTGCCTGTCCAGTTATCGAGGAGGAAGAGGTATTGCCATCCGGTGTCTTCTTGCCGGATTCTTTATTGGCAAACGTCGATAAGTCCTCGTGGTCCGATTCCGCAGGCTCGGAGTAAGCTAGGTTTCCCAAAGCCTGGCGTACTGCATAAAGCTAAAAGTTTACAGTTTCACCTATATAAGTAACAAATCTATTCTTAGCCAAACACCAATCCTTTTAAGGTCTTATTTACCCCAAATACTACTGGTTTCACAAAGTTGTGGACTCAAATAGAATTTTGGATGCTATATGAAATACATTACAAACGGAAAGTTTTACTTAAAACTAGTTAAAATTAAAATGTTGAAGAAGGTAAGATCAAAATTGGTGCATGAACAAAAAAATAATACAATGAAACAAAATCTTGAAGCATAAATTAAGGTGTGGGATTGAAGTAAAAGCGCCATTGGTGTTGTCATAACCAAATGCTAACAGTGGATATTTAACGAGGCACATTTGGCAGGTGATTTAGAGTCCAAATTGACATTAGAAAATTGACAAACTCCACAACTGAGGTTCACCTTCTGCTTCTTCCTCTCTTTTAGAGGGACATAAGGTTCGTAATTTCCATCGCCGGAGAACGGAGAAGCATCAGAGCCATCTTTTGAATGCTTATAGAATTATAAAGATCCATGTCACGAAAAATAAATCGTTGAAACGCGAAGAGTAATAGACATAGCTACCACTAAAAGAAGCCGTATAAAGGGGAAATGTTTTAAACGAGTTAAGCCATAGAGGGTGCAACGAATTTAGTATAGAAAACAAGTAAGAGTGGAAATATCCCAAAGTGCTCACCAATTTTTAGTAAAGATATGCGCGGTAGATGATAGACTAAAGGCACGGTTTACTAAAATATAGAGACAGCGGGCTACTAACAATCGCGCTAGAACTCACCATCAACGAATCAAAGCCGACTATAACCTTGAGACCACGGCTATTTCACCCCTCACGCGGGCTTCTCTGATGCTAATAATGACGTAAGCAATAAATTTATAAATTAAGCATTGAGTAAAAAAATGTTTGAAATAAATGATCATGACTGTTTCCGAATTGACGAAGACAGTAGTTATTCAAACAATCCTTCATTTTGCAGTCTATAATTGGAGGGACCCTTGACCGCGTATTTCGTTCCTGTTGGTATTCGTGGGAGTGGTCAATGCCAGTGGGAGGGTTTCCCTTTAGTGAATACGCTCTGGAGCTTTGGGTCATTAATCTCCTATCCGTGGCATGTTATTTCACTACTAAGGCCCTACTAAAGCCATCTCGTCGAGTATTCCTCATGGCTGGACTGCGTGGAGCTGATATGAATAAACCCGATCGTACTATTTTGTATGCTCAACAGTTAATATTCTTAATTTCGCAGACCGGAAGCTCAGGGTGTTATAGCAGCTACAGTGTACATTAATTGCATGTTCCTTTTCATTCCCCTTCCATTTCGTGCCCACATTTTAAGGTCTATTAGATGGTATGATGCCAGAAACGGTGGAATTTTCTCAGTTAGGCGTCACCATATATCTGATGATGACGTCAGTGCAGAGCAGGCTATATTGTTCAAAACCAGAGTAATTTGCTACTTTCCTGTTAATTTTCCTCCAGCTTATCCCTTTTTTAGCTGCTCTTCTTTCAATTTGTTGTATGATTTTTCTCGGATTCGCGGATGATGTTTTGAATCTGCGGTGGCACAAACTCATACTCCCAACTGTTTCAAGTTTGCCGTTATTAATGATTCACATTGCAAATCTTGGCACTACCCACATTGCTGTCCCTTTGTCTCTTCAGCCTTTTCTTGGGACAAGTGTCGACATAGGTGTGAATTTAACCTTTGCTTTTCCATTTTAGTAACATTTCTATCTTGCTATGTTAATGTCTCTTTGTTATCAGGTGTTCTTTACTATTTGTACATGGGAATGCTTGCAGTCTTTTGTACTAACGCAATCAATATATACGCTGGAATCAACGGCTTGGAGGCTGGACAAAGTTTAGTCATCGCACTTTCTGTCATATGCTTCAACATAATCGAACTTGGTGGTGAGTTTGCAACCTTTGTTATGGATTAACGAACTCCGTGAACCAAGTGAAATACTGTTTAGTTGCTCCTTAAGCAATCACACTTGCAGACTTATTTTTGTTGCGCATACCTTTGTTTTACCTTCTATTGCAGTATCAGTTTTCCCTTTTCCAATTTTAAATGGCTATTTAATCATGTCACCTCGTGATTTTTTTGTAGCTTTGATTTTTATATATTTTATAAAACCGACTTTGTGTTTAGTTATCTCCTGTTAAGCGGATACTGTTTTGGTCCCCCCGATGTTGGTTTCATTGATCCTACTTTAAAACTCCGGCTCCATTCCAATTTATAAAGACCACATTTCCACATGCTACTGTTTCTAACTTGAACTCTACGTTTAATTTTTTTTCAGGACCAGAGTGGCGGTCACATTTATTCTCCCTATATTTCTTGTTGCCTTTCACTGGCGTCACTTCGGCACTTCTTCAGAAGAATTGGTAAGTCATTTGGCAATGAACTTGCTGCTGTGTTGATTTTTTGTTTCTTTTTCGTCTACGACGATCTTTAACATTAAAAATGATCTCTACTTTCCCTCATCACGGCTGGGAATTGTGTTGGGCTTTTTAAATTTTTGGTCTTCAATTAAACAATCTTTCTAAGAATTATTAACTTTCCCTTCCAAAATGAAAGCTTGCATATGTTGGCTTTTACCAGTTCTTCCGCTTACTCTGACCTGAGGACCAACTTACGTAGCAGAAAAACCATGGAATTTAATTCGGAGAATTCATAGTTTGGCAGTCCCGAGTATAAGAGCTTATCTGATTAGCTTTTTACATTACAGTAAAATCATTATAATTATATCATTTAATTACTTTGAAAGCTCAAATCACTGTCATTTCTCTCCTCAGGTATCCGGCCCAGTTATTTGTTGGTGACACTTTCTGTTACTTTGCTGGAATGACCTTCGCAGTGGTTGGAATTCTTGGTCATTTCAGTAAAACTCTAATGCTCTTTTTCATCCCGCAAGTATTCAACTTCATCCTGAGCCTGCCACAGCTTTTTAGGCTTATACCCTGTCCGAGACATCGACTTCCACGGTAATATCGTTATTTCTAAGTAGTGGACCAATAGTACATAGTGCCTCTGCCAAGTACTAAGTACAGGAGAATGTAACTCTAAATTTGGGTCACTTTATTAATCCTCACCGTTCCTAAAATTCGGTGTTTATTTTGTTACATAATCCTTACGTTCTTATCTCAAGAAATAGGTGGGTATAACCTAGTTACATTTTGTTCGAACCTTTAGTTGTTGATATCACACCGAGTCGATTTACTCAATTATTTCGACCTGGGTAGGTACTGTGAGGGCAGCGGTTTGCTACATCCCAGTACGGTATCCCTTCATCTGAGTTCGCTTTCTCCACTGGGACATTTGTGCTTACGAGCTTTACTGTGTCTTGGTCTCACCCGCCACACCACTCCAGATCCAAACTGCGTGGACTTGGATGCAAAAGAAGAGGCTGCTTCCGGTGAGGCAATCACTGTGGACAATCTCACTTTCATAAACCTCTTTCTACGACGTTTTGGACCTACCTCAGAGAGCCGGCTAACTTGCGCTCTTCTCATTATTCAGGTGAGTGCTCCTGGAAGTTTTTTTGCAACTATGTAAAAAACCGGTTTTGAGTTGTGTTCTGTGAACAAGCCCCTCACAAAACTGTTAATTGTGCACATGATAGTTTTTTGCTCAATGACACTACTTTTACGTTTGTCAGATTATTTGGGTATAATTTTTAGAGTAATTCTAGTATATGCGTGATATTCACACTGTAGGATCTGTAATATAGTAGAGGGGAAATCCGTTGACTATCTCTTTCTTCAGTTAGATTTTTCAGTTTTCTTTGCTTTCGGTGATTGCGCATAAACGTAAATAGGCAGCCTAATTGGTTTATGGTAGTGCAAAGTTGAGACTTTAGGCGCTCTGAACCGCTCTCTTGTTGTAAAACGGATGGACATGTGCTAGTGTGGATATAGCTAAGAGATCTTTTTGGTGTAACAAGGACATATTTCATGCTTTATACCTCTTTACTTGGGAATACTAGAGGTAATCAGATGGGAATTGAACTTGCTCTGTGTACGGTATTAGCGCTTATCGGATTTATTTACCTAACCAAGAATTAGTTTCATAATTTTGGATCTGGTTTTTGTCCACTTTTCTATTGTGCACCTCTTATAGGTTCTTTGCTCCTGCCTGGCCTTTGTCATTCGGTATCCTATGGCTTGGATTCTCTACGGCTATTTGAAGTGATAAAACCCCTGAAAGGCTTTGATATCGCTCCATATCAGTTTACTTTATTTGCTAAATAGATAGAGATTTCTCGTAATTACATGCAAAGATTAAATTGCTACAAACTGGTGAATTAATGGTAGGATTAACGTGCCATCAGCCTGTTGGTTGCTACTCTTTTACCAACCTATCAATTAGATTCAAGCTCTGGTAGGCGACTACTCAGTCGCTGGTTAATTTTAGATTCAATGTAATATCCTCAAAACTAATAGTCTATCGAGCGCACTTAGCTCGACGACCTGGTATGTTCATTTTAGAGGGGTTGCATTAGCGACTTGAAGTATTAGTCAAATTCCCTGGATTTACCAAATGATTACTTTTGCGGTTAGGTGGGGTTTGAACTCGGCTTCTGGTGGTCCATCAACGTCGTTGGAACACACCATCGGTGATATAGTAAAGGATGAAGATGAGGGATCCTAACATGATACTTTCACACGGCCAGTCGTGTGCCGAGCAGGCGATAGAGGATGTGAATAAAGTGTTAGACCAAGTAAAACCAAATGTAGATAGACTTTGCCGTAGGGTGGTATGCTTCGAGTCGCTGTCCTAACGCGTTTCACAAGCGAGCGAGGATCAATTGGTATGTAGATGCAAACTCGGACACCAGGGTCGCGACATAGGCATAGTACGTGCATGGCACCATGGACTGCGCGTGGTGGTCAGGGTGGTGAGTCCCGAGTCGATCACAAGTGCGCGAGAATCAAGTGGTAAGGTACGGAAAAGATCAGACCAGGGGGCGTTACGTAGGTGCCAACGTAGTTGTCAGTGTCGGGACATCGTGCACGGCACATGCGTGAGACCATGGACCTCGCGTTGGTGCGCAGGATTATGTAGCTCGAGTCGCTGTCCTCACGTACGCTATAAGTAATAGTAACGAACACAACTTCCAATATAGCATCGACCGAATAACATGAGCTGGTAGGCTAATTCACGTATATGCTAATCTGAGCCAAATTTGTCGTGAGCCATTTGCTGAGAAGACGACAATGAATGCGAAATCCGGGGAGCTGAGAACCATTGCTGTCTCCAAGCGAATGCCAGCGCTTAACATTGATGGCTAGGGAAACGTGACAACGATTTGGAACAAAGGTTTGGAAGCAGGACCCCCGCATTCACGAAGGACGGTGTTCTCAAAGATGAGATGAGTTCAGTATTGTGAAAAAGACTTAGATCTGTTACAAATGGAATAAATGGGAAAGAAAATACTAATTTGTACCGTAAATAAGCGAGAAAAGGATACAAATATGTGAGCAATTAAAAAATTCATTAAACGCTAACTGAATATGGAAGGATAGAGTTAGATAGCTTAGTAGTAAATTGGAGACAGAAGCTCCGATTACATTTTCAAGACGGTGTTTTCCCCACGCATGGGCCGCCTCTCAGCAACTCGGTCTGACGTATCACGGCCTTTTCGAAACTGCTCTGCTCAGTCTATCGTTCGACAACACGAGAAATCATCTTTTGTCTCTCAATATGTCACTCTCATCAGTGCTTTTTAAGACATTGCTTTCATCACGCATGTACCAAACCTCATCGAGTTACTCCGATGCCCCACAATCCATTCTCACACTGCCTACCTCTTTCGGCCATTCTTCAGCATGAGACATCGCCAGTATCATTTCTTTCAATACCTCAGTCAATTGATCGTCTTTTGGAAACAATGCTTTTACCACACCTGTGTCAAATGGCATCAGTTCACTTTCATGCCCACGATATATTTCAACACAGCTTCCGCCTCAAAAAACATTCAACAAAAGACGTCATATTTTGTTCTCAATACTGCATTTTTCTCAATAAGTTCTACTTTCAAACGTCAAACGTTCAGTTTTAACATTTTCCCGCACCTAAGCCTTCTTCTACACTGTAACAATTCGCAGTAGAGAGCTTCCCCCAGATGTCCATGCATCTCCTCTACACATCTCCATATCCCACCACCAACTTGAACACCCCTCTCTTCATTCGAACCATCTTAAAACGAGATATTGTGTTTTGTTTCCGGACTACCACTTCCCCCAAATATATAATTTTTTTCAATGGCTTTGAAAACAGTGCTTCCCCTAGGCATGTCCCGCCTCTCATCAAATTATTTTAAGGCAACAACCATACTTATAGCGGATAGTCCACTGTAAAATGATCAAACACTTAATAAATATGTATCATGAGCAATAGCAGAACACCACTTACAAGAAGATAGAATATGTACAGATGAGAAAGACCGACGGAGCCGCCTTTTATATCATATTTCAAGCTATATGGATACGAGACCATGCTACATTGGAGTAGTTGTAAACGATGAATTTGCAGAGACTGCTTTTGAAAGGTTTAGTCAGCCTGTAGGCAATGAGCACGAGATCGTTGAGTTGGTATAAGGCCCGATGTCACAGAAGCGAACGGTCATACAGCGGAGGAGACAAATTCCACCATTTGCTGAGTGTTATTTTTATCTGTTTTGAATAGGGGCAACGCTCTTACGATAACGTGCGTGCAGGGTTCAAAAGCAATTTTCACGCCTTAGTATATCAATCAGTTTTTTGCTGGAGGACTTGATCTTGGGGAACACAACTATGGTCATTTCGAAAGACCATTCTAGATTCACTTGCGGAATAGTGAAGCCAAGCTGGCGCAAATGTTAGGGTATTCTGTCGAACACCAAATCAGAATTCATGATTAAAAAAGACGCATATCAGCCATCCTAGTTTACTTTATGACAAATTTATTAAACTTTATGCAGTAAGAAATTTTCAGCAAGGATCTCGCGCTGGGAAGGGGTAGCAATCTATGCGTACAAACATCAGACGATTCCCCTTGGCTTAGGGAGGATGCTTCTATATTTATAGGAAAATATTTTATGCTAGTTGGACGTGCGTGAGCAAATTATAAAATCATGATAATACAAATCCATATGACTTTAAAGAAGACATTGTGCACCCGAATTCGTAGTCAACATTCCTTCTAAGATTTATGAATGCCAATTTACTATGTGAATATTTGTTGTTATCCTTCAAGGATACGTAATAACTGTCGTAATTATTAATGCTTCAAAGCTTCGCTTCTATTTTATGCGAATTCATCGCTTTTGACTTTAATGTTGTCCCTTGAAATTCTCTCCCTTGTTTGCCACAGTTGGTCTCTTCCTTTTTGCCAGTTCTTGAACATAAACCTTCGTATCATTTTTATGTCGATTCGCCTATGATATCTGCTGGGCCCTGATTCTGTAGACTTCTTTGTAACGTCTGACGAGCGCAATGTTTCTTCTTACTAACGGCCCTGTTTTGGTAGTCGAGTACCATTGTCACCATTGGAGCACTTGCTGTTTGCACTAAAATTTTCGAGTGAAGTGCGTCGAATCACTTCACAGACAAAGAAACAACTGTCAGCCCTCTGGGAGACCACGCCCTACAGTCTGTTAACAATACCATATTTTCCCTATCCCATAATGCAGAGTTCGCAATGCAAGAATCGCGGGCCTGGGTAAAGTACCCTCCACTATCGGTTCCTAATAGAGCAACGACATGTCTCACCATCTATAACAGCATTGGTTAATTCATTACTGAAGAGGGATATTACGGGGAAATAGGCCAGGGGCATTCATGGGTTTGGTGGATAAAAAGTGCGTGACGCACAGACGAAACGTACAGAGTTATTTCAACACTGCTTCCCTCCTAAACGAGGAATTGTCATTTGTAAAGTCTGTAACAATTTTAGACTTACGTTCGTCTTAGAAAATTTGTTTAGAAACGATGCGGACTAATATAGGTCCCGCCCAGACATCAACCGTCATGCACTACGTCCCACTTTACATTGCTTCTATCACTCCGGATCACAATACTTTGCTAATAAATTATACATTCGAATGACTTTTAAAGACACTGCTTTGCCCACGCTACTACCCGCCTCTTAAATATTCGCTCCAACCTCCCACACAGCTTCCCTTACTCCACTCCACTAGTCATCACCTCTTCACGAGAATACACGAAATAATATTATGTGCACAAGTAATATATATAAGACCCAGATAAATAATAAGAATTTCTACATCCCACCAAGAACTCACTGCGAATTAACAAATAGCTAAATATCAACAATTGTGCGTGGCGGGGATATAGGAGACACAAGGGCAATCCACGTAATATCTCTATAATTTCTTCACAAAATATTTTACACTAGGCTGAAAGGTTCTTAAAGGCGACATACTAACACCAACATTAGAACTTACAGCCCTACCTACATTTCAGGACTTTAAAAGTCATTATTTACAACTGCGACATATACTATAAACATAATATAATAACGCCAAGAACAAATCAGCTCATGGACCGTGACTTAAACAATGAAAAAGGGAGTTTTTGCACTAACTCAGTCAAAAACGGACAAAATAACAAAAGCTACAAGAATATGACTTGCTCTCACTAGGACTAACCAACACTTATCATCTAATTCAATAACAAAATTTAACAAAAATTTAGCCCTACCTAATAAAAAAACACCGAATTGCATTTTTACTAGTGAAATAGCACGAACCACGTACTCCTAATAGGCCTAACCTCGGGATACAACCACTGACAAACACGAAAACTATACTTGCAGCCTCAGCATGAGCTATTAGTAATCAAGTATCGAAAGGAAATAATGAAACATCGGTAAAACTCAATTGCTAAAAACGAACAGCATTAAACATGTTCTACTAGAGTCCCATATATTGAAGGAAAATCCATTATTAATGACAGACATAACAATATTAAAATCAGAGGAAGACAAGTGGACAATAGGCAGTACGAAAGCCCGTCAAATTAAGTCGAGCAAGATCGGCTAAAGCAACATAAGTGACTCGTATAAGGAAAATAAGAGTTAAGGAATGAAAAAACAAATATCACCCTTACAGGTAAGAAGGACAGAAAAACATTATTCAAAAATAATCATTCGAAATATACGCATAACCACAAGAGTAAGAAATTAAATACACAGTGTCCTGTCACTCAAGATCACGCGTCATGGATGTTTATGATAAATAGATTACACAAACCAATAACTGAAAAAAGAAAAATACCATGATTTCATATCGCCTACGACCACAATGCAGCAATCCGCGCATACGATAGTGAACATAAGACTAAGAGGCGTTTCGGTTCCGGAAACTTTCCTCAAGCGAAAAGCGTCTTTCGTTCTGAGTATTACAAAATCTCCGTATACATCGCAGATTCAAATGCTGCTTCAAAACAATGATTTACCCACGCGGCTACCCTTTATCGCTGCCCCTTTCACTCCGCCCTTCTTCAAATCAACACACCCCTTTTCTACAAAGTTTACCCATTTCTCCCACAACCTAGGGAATCTTAGTGCCTCTCGAAGACAATGCTCTGCCCACGCTCCTCACCTACTTTTTCCTATTCACTTCAATATCCCACAACCTATTTTATCATTGCCTCCCTCGCTCCACCCATTTTCAATGCGAGACTACATCCTTTATCCAGACCAAACCAGTTCTCTCGATGCCTCTAAATGAGTGTGCCTTGCTCACGCATGTCCCGCCGCTGTGCATCTCACCTCAACCTCCCACACTACGTTATCTTAACACTTCTCTCTAACTCCAACTACTTCATCTCCAGTCATCATCTCTTCACCAAAATATAGGAAATAACACCACATACACCAATAGCATGCATCGCATCTAGGTTAATCATAAGAATTTCCAACCTTTTCAAAGAACTCACTACCATTTAACGAACGTCCACATTATATTGATGGCACAAAGCCGTCAATAAACAAATATTTATATGCCATACTCTTTATGACAAGCACAAAGTCAATCCAGCGACTAACCTTAATTGCTATCCAACTAAACATTCTACACTAGGTCCAAAGGTACATCAAGTCGACAGACTAGCGGCAAAATTGGTCCGTTACAGTCGCACCATTTATACAAAATTTTAGGAGTAATCAATTACGACTGCTACATGCATACGTACGTACGCTTTATAAACTTATCAAATAATAACTCCAAAACCAATCCACCTTATGGACCCCGGCTTCAGCAATAGAAAGTGACGATTGTGCAGTAACTCAATCAATACTGGAATAGCCAAAAAAAGCTACAACAATTTTACTTGATCACAAAAAGACACCAAAATTTGACATCTCATGCACCAACATAAGTTAATAAACACGTAAGCCTTAATAGCAAACAAATATACTATCTCATTTGTACAAGAGAAACCACAACAACTTGTAGCCTCAGCATGAGCCACAGGTGATCAAGTACTCAAAGTCCTCTCCTCTATCCCTTTTCCATCTTGAACATTTCCACTAATCAAAGACTCTTCTGTCTCTCCATTTTGTCTTTAGACAGCAGGACGGGCTGAGGTGACGCCATTTTTCCTTTACTCATCGCTATATTTCAATCCTACGAATTTTCTATTGCAGGAGAATTGCAAAAACGGACAGGAAAGATCGTGTATGCTAGGTTAGTACGTGTTGACAATTTGGGTAGAGTCATTTCATCATTAAGACTCAGACGAGGCGCATACTTGTAACTCCAACAGTCACAGATGTAATTTTGTTGCAAGTCTTGTGAACAGAACAGTTTTTGTTCTTATATCTCCTATATACCGTCTCAAAGAAGGAAGACACATAATGGTATTATGAAGTGGACGTTGACGATATGCAGAAAACAAAAGGACCGATTTTTCACGTTATTTAACATATCAAATCAAAATTGTTTGCATTGGCCTCTACAATTTTCTGTCAAAGATTGGCAGGTATATGGCTTCTTGAAAAAATCCTCATTTTTAGCGTTAACAAACGAACAAAATTCATTTGTACTTTTGTAATGATTACCGCAGCTTTCTTTCTGTTTAAAGTAATTTGTAATCAAGAAGATGGTAATAATCGATCGGTGAAATGACGGGTGAATATAGAGGACGTGGTAAAATCTAATATTGTCAAGAAGTTATTGGATTTGTCATCCTTAAGTGAAACTTTATGTGGTCGCTATGAGTTATCATCGGTTATGGTGCCTTGAGAATTCCACCAAACGGTTTTTTGATAAAATTCCGACTTATGGGCGTCTTTCGCGGGGGGGGGGGTATTCCTATCCACTCGATTATCATGCAAAATGCATTGTTCACTACAATTGATGATTTGGCGCGAGAATGGCGGAAAGCATACATTTCGAAGAAAACAACAGAGATGAGCGCTTGCTCTTGGGTTTAATCATCCGCAGCTGCGCCAGTTCGTATGACACATATGAGCACAATTATTTTCTTTATTTGTTGTACGCAGGTGTTTTAGCACAACCTGGCCGCATGGATGGCTTCTGCTTATTGGTCTAAAGAAAGGTCGTTCAATAACAGCATTGGTTCGTACGCATAGAGTTATCCTGGCAAGTAAACCTTCCTCCTATCATATTGACTTTTATCATTGCAACTGTGTCGCTAGCCTTACGTGGAAATTTACGTAGTAGCGTCTCACTTGTATTCTTTCATTAAGAGCTTTAAGAGTTATATTATTCATGCTAATATCATTTAACCTGGCTGACAACTATAAGTCTGTTGGAAAGACAAATGAATTCAGAAGTGCTTAATCGAGGCAAGAAGATAATAAATCAACATTACTTTTAGCGGACTCCATAGTGGAACTTGCTGCAAATAACTTTTGACAAGTGTACTGGCCTACCACATATCTCTTCGAAGGAAAGCTTATTATCTCCACCATACTGGGCAGGCATCGACTCTTTGAGTCCAGAGACTGCATTGAAGGTAGTACTCATTTCCTTGTCCAGAGCCATGGTCTCCAAAAATTAGCATCTTGTTAGTGGATAGGACGGCAAGGGTGCTTCGAAAATCCAAAAACTCACCAGCGATTTGTATTTCTCGTCCAACGGCCCTGAATGATGTACAAGGATGTTTTTAATGGCTTCAGGGGCATTGTAGTATTTCAAGCTTTTCATTTGGAAAGGGAGGCGGTCCCAAACATGTTACTTAGAAAGCTCCATCCATTAATTGTCTGTCGTAGGAAAAAACTCGTCCACCTAAATTAATAGTCAATTGGTAATTGAAGACAAAGAATGGAAGCACGCTCACATAGACCTATAAAGTATAGAGGGGTGATTGAGTTATACGTGGCATATATGTCAAGTAGTTGGCTATAGCACAAACAGGGGAAATGAATAATACGAGGGGTTATGAAAACAACGAAGCCGTTGCCGAGACATGGAATCCACAGTAGTGCAATGAGGTATATAAGCTTCTTACTCGCATCCGAAGGTGGCAGGCATAAGTCTATCATTGGAATAATGGAATTTTACGAAAGTGGCCCTTTTACCTAATGCCGAGATACGCGATTCTACCAGATGGTAGCGTACCTGCCATCAGAAATCTTGTGAGAGTTAAATATATTCATCCTTTGTTAATAATATTATTCCACCATTAAAGTTCAGTTATTCCTCTGTCAAGTTGGCATTTGATAACGCATTTGTCATAAGTGTGTTTCAGGGATCAGTCAATACTCATAAGCTCGGAAACTAATTCATTTCCATTGTATGTCATTGGGATGAAAAATTTTGGTGATAATTCGCTAGACAAATCATTGACTAGCTACGGACTCCCACACAGCATAACTGATTAACGCAAACGGCGCACTTGTAGAGCACATTAAATAAGGTATGGCTTTGAGCGTAGATCGAAATATTTTCAAACGCGACTTTATTTTATCAATGCTTTCCCGTAATTTCTCTGCTGCCAGTCTTATAAATAACCTCATTTGGGGCTTGGTTGAATCGTAGAGATTATATCGCACTATCGTCGCTACGTCCATCCTTGCAGCAACGGCGTTGCACATTTCATTCATAATCAAGAGTTCGAAACCTTAAGTACTTATAGGGGGTGTTCTACTCCAATGTTTGCACAACCACCTCTTGTTAACATTAAAAGTCTCCCCCGTGCGTCCATCTTTGCTTCCATGCATGGGACAGTGGATAAAGTGTATAAGTTTGTAATTCTAACATCCACGTACTCATAATCCATTATCACAGAGCGTGGCGACTAAGACTGCCTTCGGAAGTTAGAGTTCTTCAACTGGGCCGATGAGACGAGGAACATTCGTTGTTCAATTTTACAGCTGTTTGATTAGTTGCTTTAACTGTTGCATAGTTCACGATGGCTTGCATTACATGGAATACAGCCAATGTCTTATAATGCATACTGTCTGCAATATTAACGTTAAAGCCGATTTTTGACCAGAAATAGCAATTTCTATTCGTCGATGCCTCATTGACTTTATCAGAAATCACTCCTTGACCACCGTAATTACATAGTTTCCTACTCTATAACTCCCAGCAGCGTACTCAGTGTGACGTGGACCATCAATCACCTAAGGTTATGTGTTTGCGCTCACCTTAGGTATTCAAATCTGTTATCGTTCCCAAGTGTGTCAGAAAATTCTTAACCCCTTGAATGACACCCAGGTGAGTGGATGTATGAATCAAATTTGTCTACTTGTACCGGTTAAACGCCACCCATTGCATTCCTTTAAGTCAATAATTCACATGTCTATAGAAAACTAGTTGTACATAAACAAATTAAGACTTCAGAATAAGTAGTTTTATTAAAGATTGCATAGGATGAACAGCACTTCGATCTCCTCCAAATTCCAGGACCTATTTGTTGAAAAGTGATAATTCTCTCAATGATTTAGACGCAGTCAGCCTCTTTTGCCTGAGTTGCAGTATGCTTACTAACACTATGTTTAACTCTGTGCATGCTTGATAACTACTGAAAGTGTCGGCAAAGCCTTTGTTCAAATGCTCTGTCTTAACGACAAATTTTTTTCCTCATGAAGCTGTGAACAATTGTCACAATGTCGTGTTTGCCGGTAACAAAGAACAGCGAATTCGCAAACGATTTGACTGAAAATGGAACAATTAATTCGCAACCTACGGCGATTACGTCGTGTAAGTTGGCAGAATGAGTGTGGCCATGGTGCACGCATCAAATGCAATGGATTATATCTACCAGAAGGTAAACATTCAATGAGATTGCGAGACTGGGTGTTTCACGTATGTAGAGTCGCAAGTGTTCCGGTGCTTTGTAAGCACAAGTACTTCGAAAAGGCTACAAAAGCTGCTGGTAAGTATGGTAAAATGACGCGATATGTTAACGTTAGCTAAGTGCACCGTACTTGTGATGGCATCTATCTAAAATCTCCCAGGTGTTTGAGGGTTAAAATCTTTTAGCCGATACTACTACTTGACCTGAATAACTGAATTTATAACTCTCTCCAGATTTTAAGACTCGTCTAATTATTTTTCAATAAAACACCGCGCATACCGGTTCGCGCCCAGATCAATGCCATAGTGCACTTCAGGGTTACCCACCTCATGCCAGCCCATCATTAATCTGGAGATTTTTGGCCCTGTGCGCCAAGTAAGACTGAGCGGAACCACCTCAACGTATACGCAACCGGTGGCGACAGGTAAACGCGGCGTCAGAAGTAGACCGGAGCGCAATTGCCTAAGGAGCCTCGTTGACGGTGTCATATTATTTCTTGCTGAAGTCACAGAGAACAGATCTTCTTATCAGCAAGATTTATCTGGCGATGGCTTTCGCGATGTGACACGTGGGCACCTTGATCAATACTGACTTTGATTATTATGATAGAGACTGCTGTACATTAAATTAACTTATAATTATGAACTGAATCTGTAGTTCTTCACGCATTACTGGTTACTGTCTTTAGCTCTGATTTCGTAAATAAAACTCATACGTTTGTAGGACCCACTAACGATGCAGTCTTTGGATAATTACAGAAAAGGTTAATTTTAGAAAGAGTTATTCATAGGATTTGCGCCAAAATGGTGCTGGTGCTGTTTACTTCTTATTTTCCACATGTCTTAGTCTGACATTTCTCTTGTCTTATCTGTCCACTTGGGGGAGGGCCCTTTTTGTTAATAAGTCAGAGCGTAATGGGACAAATTCGATGCTCTTTCCTTCTGACATCTGCTTTTTACCAATGCTTCATTATTTGTTTTCAATACTTGATTATCTGTGGCTCATGCTGTGACTATAAGCATATTTATTGCATTTATAAGTGGTTATAAAATCTTTTGCGCAAGTTTCCCTTTCATTATAATCTCGTTATATCTGTCGCCTGTTGAGAGGCTATGTTCAATTTGTCAGTGCAGTAGGGTTTATGTTTTTGTTGAGCAGATGTTTCGTGCCCATGTTTCATTACTTGCTTGATATATTTGATTACCTGTGGCTCATGCTGAGGCTACACGCCTAGTTAGAGTATGTACATGTGAATATGTCTTCATGTTAGAACTATTATGGGTGTATCGTTGTTGTTGTTGAAGTTGTTGTTGTTTCACCTGTAAGGTAAGAGATATATATTTGGTGATTGTAAAGGTGTGGGGTTTTGATGACGTGTGATAGGGAATGAAGTGGAAAGAGTTGGTTAGCATTAACAGATCAAGTCATTTACTGTATTGCATAAAAGGAAGGGCTGTAAAGAGTGACGATGATCACGGTAGGTCGACGCGAAGTTGTTTTAAACACTGTGAGGAGAGCAATGCGAAGCACGAATGATAAAGATGGTAGGTAGAAGGGCTTCACTGTGGATATGTTAGATAGGGATAAAACAGAATGTGGGAGGTTGAGGTGAATGGGAGGGAGGCAGCGCGGAGCGTGAGCAAAGCATTGTCTTCGCAAGGCACTCGGATTCACGAAGGTATGTGGAGTGAGCGTGGTGTCATTGATGGAGTATGGAGGAAAGACGATGTGCTGCGTTGAAGGAGCGTTGGATGATGGAGACGGTGATGTTGTAGTGTGTGGGAGGTTGAGTTGAAATGGAGAGAGGCGGTGCGGAGCGTGAGCAAAGCATTGTCTTCGCAAGGCACTCGGATTCACGAAGGTATGTGGAGTGAGCGTGGTGTCATTGATGCAGTATGGAGGAAAGACGATGTTCTGCGTTGAAGGAGCGTTGGATGATGGAGACGGTGATGTTGTAGTGTGTGGGAGGTTGAGTTGAAATGGAGAGAGGCGGTGCGGAGCGTGAGCAAAGCATTGTCTTCGCAAGGCACTCGGATTCACGAAGGTATGTGGAGTGAGCGTGGTGTCATTGATGGAGTATGGAGGAAAGACGATGTGCTGCGTTGAAGGAGCGTTGGATGATGGAGACGGTGATGTGGTAGTGTGTGGGAGGTTGAGTTGAAATGGAGAGAGGCGGTGCGGGAGCGTGAGCAAAGCATTGTCTTCGCAAGGCACTCGGATTCACGAAGGTATGTGGAGTGAGCGTGGTGTCATTGATGAGTATGAGGAAAGACGATGTGCTGCATTGAAGGATGCGTTGGGATGATGGAGACGGTGATGTTTTAGTGTGTGGAGGTTGAGTTGAAATGGAGAGAGGCGGTGCGGAGCGTGAGCAAAGCATTGTCTTCGCAAGGCACTCGGATTCACGAAGGTATGTGGAGTGAGCGTGGTGTCATTGATGGAGTATGGAGGAAAGACGATGTGCTGCGTTGAAGGAGCGTTGGATGATGGAGACGGTGATGTTGTAGTGTGTGGAAGGTTGAGTTGAAATGGAGAGAGGCGGTGCGGAGCGTGAGCAAAGCATTGTCTTCGCAAGGCACTCGGATTCACGAAGGTATGTGGAGTGAGCGTGGTGTCATTGATGGAGTATGGAGGAAAGACGATGTGCTGCGTTGAAGGAGCGTTGGATGATGGAGACGGTGATGTTGTAGTGTGTGGGAGGTTGAGTTGAAATGGAGAGAGGCGGTGCGGAGCGTGAGCAAAGCATTGTCTTCGCAAGGCACTCGGATTCACGAAGGTATGTGGAGTGAGCGTGGTGTCATTGATGGAGTATGGAGGAAAGACGATGTGCTGCGTTGAAGGAGCGTTGGATGATGGAGACGGTGATGTTGTAGTGTGTGGGAGGTTGAGTTGAAATGGAGAGAGGCGGTGCGGAGCGTGAGCAAAGCATTGTCTTCGCAAGGCACTCGGATTCACGAAGGTATGTGGAGTGAGCGTGGTGTCATTGATGCAGTAGGGAGGAATTGGAAGACGATGAGCAAGCATGCTGGCGTTGAAGGAGCGTTGGATGATGGAGATGTAGGAAAGACGGTTGCTGCGTTGAAGGAGCGTTTGTGTAGTGTGTGGTGTGTGGAGGTTTGAGTTGAAATGGAGAGATGCGGTGCGGAAGCGTGAGCAAAGCATTGTCTTCGCAAGGCACTCGGATTCACGAAGGTATGTGGAGTGAGCGTGGTGTCATTGATGCAGTATGGAGGAAAGACGATGTGCTGCGTTGAAGGAGCGTTGGATGTGGAGACGGTGATGTTAGTGTTGTGGGAGGTTGAGTTGAAATGGAGAGAGGCGGTGCGGAGCGTGAGCAAAGCATTGTCTTCGCAAGCACTTCGAATTCACGAAGGTATGTGGAGTGAGGCGTGTGTGTCATTGATGCATTGTATGGAGGAAAGACGATGTGCTGCGTTGAAGGAGCGTTGGATGATGGAGACGTGATGTTTGTAGTTGTGGGAGGTTGAGTTGAAATGAGAGAGGCGGTGCGGAGCGTGAGCAAAGCATTGTCTTCGCAAGCACTCGGATTCACGAAGGTATGGGAGTGAGCGTCCCGGTGTCATTGATGGAGTATGGAGGAAAGAAGATGTGCTGCGTTGAAGGGATGTTGGATGATGGAGACGGTGGATGTTGGTAGTGTGTGGGGAGGTTGAGTTTGAAATGGAGAGAGAGGCGGTGCGGAGCGTGAGCAAAGGCATTGTCTTCGCAAGGCACTCGGATTCAACGGAAGGTATGTGGAGTGAGCGGTGTCATTGATGGAGTATGGAGGCAAAGAAAAAGATGTGCTTGCGTTTTGAAGGAGTTGGATTGATGGAGACGTTGATGTGTTTAGTGTGTGAGGTTGAGCTTGAAATGGAGAGAGGCGGTGCGAAGCGTGAGCAAAGCTATTGTCTTCGCAAGGCAACTCGGATTCACGAAGGTATGTGGACGTGAGCTGGTCGTCATTGATGGAGTATGGAGGAAAGACGGATGTGCCTGCGTTGAAGGAGCGTTGGATGATGGAGACGGTGATGTGTGTAGTGTGTGGGAGGTTGAGTTGAAATGGAGAGAGGCGGTGCGGAGCGTGAGCAAAGCATGTTGCTTCGCAAGGCCACTCGGATTCACGAAGGTATGTGGAGTGAGCGTCGATGGAGGTAATGGAAGGGACGGAAAGACCGATGTATTGATGGAGTGGAAAGAGAGAAGAAGGAAGATGCGGAGGCGCTGAAGCAAAGTGCGTGCTTTGCGTTGAAGGAGGTTGGATGATGGAGACAGGGTGATTGTTGGTAGTGTGTTATATTCCTCGGAGGTTGAGTTGAAATGGAGAGAGGCGGTGCGGAGCGTGAGCAAAGCAATTGTTCTTCGCAAGGCACTCGATTCACGAAGGTATGTGGAGTGAGCGTATGGTCGTCATTGATGGAGTATGGAGGAAAGAAGATGTGCTGCGTTGAAGGAGCGTTGGATGATGGAGACGGTGATGTTGTAGTGTGTGGGAGGTTGAGTTGAAATGGAGAGAGGCGGTGCGGAGCGTGAGCAAAGCATTGTCTTCGCAAGGCACTCGGATTCACGAAGGTATGTGGAGTGAGCGTGGTGTCATTGATGGAGTATGGAGGAAAGAAGATGTGCTGCGTTGAAGGAGCGTTGGATGATGGAGACGGTGATGTTGTAGTTTGTGGGAGGTTGAGTTGAAATGGAGAGAGGCGGTGCGGAGCGTGAGCAAAGCATTGTCTTCGCAAGGCACTCGGATTCACGAAGGTATGTGAGGTGAGCGTTGCGCTGTATGCATGATGGAGTATGGAGGAAAAGACAGATGTGCTGCGTTTGAAGGAGCGTTGGATGATGGAGACGGTGATGTCTGTAGTTTTTGTGAGTTGAGTTGAAATGGAGAGAGCGGTGCGGAGCGTGAGCAAAGCATTGTTTGTCGCAAGCACTCGGATTCACGAAAGGTATGTGGAGTGAGCGTAAGACGATGTGCTGTCCGTTGATGCGTTGGATGGCAGACGTGATTGTGTAGTGTGTGGAGGTTGAGTTGAAATGGATAGATGCGGTTGCGGAGCGTGGTGGCTGTCGCGCAAGGCACACGGATTGAGATTGTGGATGTGAGCGAGTTGGATATGGAGAAGAAGATGTCGATTGGAGATGAGATGCGGTCATGTTGTCTTCGCAGTATGGGAGTGCAGCGTGGTGTCATTTGAAGTGGTTGAGCATGTGCTGCGTTGAAGGAGGCGTTGGATGATGGAGACTGTGTGAGGGAGGTTGAGTTGAAATGGAGAGAGGCCGGTTGATGTCTTCGCGCAAGCACTCGCACTCCGGATTCACGAAAGTAATGTGGAGTAGCGTGGTGTCAACGTAGGAGACGGTGATGCGGTGCGGGCGTGAGCAAAGATCTTCGCCATATCTGGCGTGATGTTGTAGTCCCATGTAAGGGAGGTTGAGTTTGGAAAATGAGAGACCGCGGTGCGGAGCGCTGAGCAAAAGCATGTCTTCGCATGATTTCACGTGTGGAGTGAGCTGTGTCATTGATGGATATTGGAGAAAGAAGATGTGCTGTGAAGGAGGTGGATTGGAGACGCGTTGATGTTTAGGACGTTGAGTTTGAAATGGTGCGGGCGTGAGCAAAGGCTTTGTTTTCGCAAGGCACTCGGGATTCACGAAGGTATGTGGAAATTGATGCAGTATGGAGGAAAGACGATGTGCCTGCGTTGATGGTGGGGAGGGGAGGAAATGCGAGAAGGGGTTGAGCCAAAGGTCTTCGCCAAGCACTCGGTTGTCAGATGGGTGTATGGAGGAAGCATGGTAGAGTTGTGTGGCGAGGGATGCGGAGCGTGAGTTGTCTTCGCATACTTCGGATGAAGGATGTGGAGTGGCGTGGGTCAGATGAGGTAAAGACGGTGCGCGTTAGGAGTGCGTGGAGCGTCGATAGTTGTGTGTGTGGCAAAAACTGAGAAGTGCGGTGCGGATTGTTTCGCAGGCACTGGATTCACGAAGTATGTGGAGTGAGCGTCGTGTGGCATGATGGAGTATGGTGTCGAGTTTGAAGAAGAAGCGACGGAGACGTGAGCCATTGTCTTTCGCCGCATTGAAGGAGCGATTGGTGTCATCTTGATGGACGGATGGTATGGAGGAAAGATGCTGGAGGGCGGGGGAAGGTTGAGTCGAAATGGAGGAGGCGAGTGCGGAGCTGACGCAAAGATTGTTCTTCGCAGGCACTGGATTCACGAGTATGTGGAGTGAGCGTGGTGTCAGTTGATAGGAGTATCAGAAGATCCGTTTGGATGCACTGGACGATTTGGTATGTTGTAGAGGTGAGTTGAGACGGTGAGGCGTGAGCAAGCATTGTCTTCGCACAGCGCACTCGGATTCACGAAGGTATGTGTAGTGAGCGTGGTCGTCCATTGAACGGCGTGGAGAGTGTGCTGCGTTTCTGAAAGGAGCGTCGGATTCATATGTTGTTAGTGTGTGGGGGTTGAGGTTGAATGGAGAGGCGGTTGCGGACGTGAGCCAAAGCATTGTCTTCGCAAGGCACTCGGATTCACGAAGGTATGTGGAGTGAGCGTGGTCTTAGTCATTGATGCAGTATGAGAAAAGACGATTTGTGCTGCGTTGAAGAGCGTTGGATGATGGACGGAGGTATGTTTAGTAATCGTGTGGATGTTGAGTTCTACAATGGAGAGCTATTAGCAGTGCGGGAGCGTTGACAAAGCATTGTCTTCGCAAGGCACTCCTGATTCACGAAGCGTATGTGGAGTGAGACGTTTTTGTCATTTGATGGAGGTTTATGGAGAAAGACGATTGTGCTGCGTTGAAGGAGCGTTGGATGATGGAGAGGTTCTATTTGTTAGTAGTGTGGGAGGTTGAGTGAAATGGAGAGAGCCGAGTAAAGACACGGAGCGTGAGCAAAGCATTGTCTTCGCAAGAGGCACTCGGATTCACGAAGGATAATAAGTGGCATCGTGAGCGTAAGTGTCATTGATGGAGTAATGAGGAAAGACGAATGTGCTGCGTTGAAAACAGGAGCGTATGGTTGATGGAGATGTGGAGCGTGATAATCAAGCATCATGAAACATGTGTGGAGTGCGATCGGACGTTGAGCTTTTGAGAATGTTAGAAGTTTAATGGAGTAAGAGGCGGCTGCGGGAGCGTTGAGCAAAGCATTGATCTTCGCAAGGCACTCGGATTCACGAAGGTATGTGGAGTTGAAGCCGGTGGCTGGTATCATTGATGCCTACGATTATATTGTGGGAGTTGAGGGAAAAGATGTGCTGTGCTTAGCAAGGGTACCTGCGCATTCACAAGGAGCGTTGGTATGACTGGAGGGTGATGTTGGTAGTTGTGATATGGTGTGGTGGGAGGTATATGGCAAAGTACATGAACATTGACGGCAAGGAGGAGAGCGTTTCGCGAAGTAGCCGATGGAGAAAGCATTGTCTGTGTCGTTCTAATCACTAATAATGCAAGCACTCGGATTCTTACGCAAGGGCATCATAAAGTTACTGTGGAGTGAGCGTGGTTCATTTGATGGAGGTATGGAGGAAAGTACCGATGTTGCTGCGTTGAAGAGCGTTGGATGATGGAGAGACGGGTGATGTTGTTTAGTGTGTGGGAGGTTGAGTTGAAATGGAGAGAGCGAGCTGCGGAGCGTGAGCAAAGCAATGTCTTCGCCCAAGGCACTCGGAATTCACGAAGGTATTGAGTGAGCGTGGTGTCATTGATGGAGTAATCAATGGAGAAAGAAGATGTCTGCGTTGAAGGAGCGTTGGATGATGCAGACGGTGATTTTGTGTTAGTGTGTGGGAGGTGGTTTGAAATGGAGAGAGCGGCGCGTGCGGGAGCGTGAGCAAAGCCATTTGTCTTCGCAAGGGCACTCGGATTCACGAAGGTATGTGGAGTGAGCTCGAGTTATTGTCATTGATGGAGTATGAGGAAAGCAAGATGTATGCTGCTTGAAGGAGCGTTGGATGGATTGGAGACGGTCTTCTTGTAGTGTGGGAGTTGATTTATGATATTGAAATAGAGAGAGGCCGGTGCGGAGCGTGGCAAAGCATCTGTCTTCGCAAAGTGCACTCGGATTCACGAAGGTATGTAGGCAGTGAGCCGTAGGTCATTGATGGAGTATATACGGAGGAAAAAGACCGATGTTAAGCTACAAGACGCAAATTGAAGAAGGGCGTAGGTTGAGATGATGGGAGACCGGTGTGAATGTCTTTTAGTGTGTCGGCGGAGGTTCGTAGTGTGAAATAATATTGGATACATGAGATGTAGGTGCCGAGCGTGAGCAAAGACCATTGTCTTCGCAAGCAGCTCGGATTTCACGAAGGTATGTGGAGTAGAACGCCAAGGTTTCATTGTCATTGATGACAATTTGTTATGGGAGTAAGAGATGTGCTGCGTTTTTGTTAAGGAGCGATTGGATGATGGAGACGGTGATGTGTAGTGTGTGGGAGGTTGAGTTGAAAATGGAGAGAGCGCGGTGCGGAGCCTGTGAAGCAAAGCATTTCTTCGCAAGGCACTCGGATTCACCGAAGGTATGTGGAGTGAGCGTCGTTCATTGATGCAGTATGAGGAAAGCGACGATGTGCATTGCGGTGAAGGAGCGTTGGATGATGGAGCGTGATGTTTAGTGTGGGTGCAGAGGTGAGTTTGAAAATGTGACGAGAGGGGCGGTGCGGAGCCAGGCGTGACGCAAAGCATTGTCTTCCGCCAAGGCATTCGGATTACACGCAAGGTAATGTGGAAATGAGAGCGTGGTGTCCATTTGAATGGACCGTATTGAGGAAAAAGACGATGTGCCTGCGTGAAGGAGCGTTGGCAATGATGGAGACGGTGATGTCAGGTAAGTGTGTTGGTAGAGGTTGAGATTGAAATGAGCAGAGACGGGCGCGTGCGGAGCGTGAGCACAAAGCATGTCTTCCGCAAGGCACTCGGATTCACGAAGGTTGTTAGCTTGCGTACGTGCGGTTGTCATTGATGGAGTATGGAGAAAAGAAGATGTGCGCGGTTGAAGGAAGGTTGGCCATGATGGAGACCGGTGATTGTTTTGTTTAGTGTATTGTGGATGGAGGTTACAGTTGAAATGCGAGAAGAAGGCGAGGTGCGAGCCACGTGAGCCAAAGCCATTTCTTCGCCAAGGCACTGTCCGCGATTCACGAAGGTATGTGCAAGTGAGCAGTCGGTGGCATAATTTTGATGGGAGTTATGGAGGAAGACGATGTGCCTGACAGTATGAACAGGAAGCCGTTGAGATGATGGGGAGAAGGGTGATGTTGTCAGCCTTGTGTTGGGAGCGTTGAGTTTGATAACAATGGAGAGCAGGCCCCGGCTCGCGGAGACACGCGTTTGAGCAAAAGCATTGTCTTTCGCAAGGCCACTCGGATTCACGAAGGATATGTGGAAGTGAGCGATTTTGTGTCATTGATGGAGATATGGAGGACAAGACGAATGTCGCTGCGCTTTGAAGGAGCCGTTCGAGATAGAATGGACGCCAAGGGTAGATGTTTGTAGCCATGTGTGCAGAAGGTTGAACGAGTTTAGAAAATGCGAGAGAGGCTGCGGCGAGCGTGACAGCCCAACAGCCAAATTGTCTTCGCAAGGCCCACATCAGGAATTCGACGAAGGTATGTCGGACGTGAGCGTTCCACGTTGCTCCATGATGGGACGATATGGAGGAAGGGAAGAATGATGCTTGCCGATTGAAGGAGGTTGGATGATCGAGACGAGTGATGTTCGATAGTGCTGTGGCGAGGTTGAGATGACAATGGAGAGAAGAGAGAGCAGGTGCGGAGGCGTGAGCAAAAGCGATTTGGTCTTCGCAAGGCATCGGATTCACGAAGGTAATGATGGCAGTTCAGCGTGGTGTCATGGTGACTGACAGCTAATGAAGAGAAAGGACGATGTGCTGCGTTGAAGGAAGCGCTTCGGATGCCATGGCAGAGCTGATAGTGTTAGTGATGTAGGAAGGTGAGTTTTGAAATGCGATAAGATGCCGAGTGCGGAAGCGTGACGCCACAAAAGGCAATTGTTTCCAGGCAGGCACTCGGATTCACCGAAGTGACGTGTGGATGTGAGCGTGGTGTCATTTGATGGGCCGCAGTATGGAGGAAGACGATGTGCTGCGTGAAGGAAGCCCCGTTGGATAGATGGAGGACGGTTGATGTCCGTAGTTGATCCGTGGACGGCTTGACGTTGGAAATGGACGAGAGCCGCCGTGCGAGAAGCAGTGAGCAAAGGCAATTTGTCTTCGCACGGCATTCGGACATCTCACGTAAGTATGTGGCACCGTCGAGCTGGTGTCACTGATTGCAGTATGCGAGGAAAGACCGATGTGGCTGGATTGACAGGACATTGGAGTGGATGGCAGACCGGTGATGCTCTGAGATGTGTGCGGAGGTATGGAAGTATGCAAATTTGAGAAGAGCAGGGCAGAGGTGACGTGAAAGCCTGAGCAAAGCAATTGTCTCTTCCGCAAGCACTCGCGCATCTCACGAAAGGCTATGCTGGACTGCAGCCGTAACAGTCTGTCATTGATGGAAGTCCTGAAGCGACAGGAAACGCGAAGATCGAGCATTGCGGTAGAAAGGGAAGGACTCTGAGCATGAATGCGAACGACACGGTGATGTCATAAGTATAGCTGTCACGTCGGCCAGAAAGGTTGAAGATTTGAACGAATGGACGCAAGACGGATCCCCCGGTTATTACGCGCGAGCCAGTGAGCCAAAGGCACACTGTACCTTCGCAAGAGCACTCGGATATACAAAACCGAAGGCTACCACTGTTGGACCCAAGCTAAGCCGTAGGTCAGATCACTTATCGACTATCGCAAGTCACCATGGAGGACCAAGACATGAATGTAGCCATGCCCGTTGAACAGGGAACGCCGCTTGCGAATGATCGCGAGATGCGTCGACTCGCCTTGTAGTCTCTAGATCGCCGGAGGCGTTTGAAGTTGAAACCCTGAGACGAGGCGGTAACGAGAGCGTGAGCAAACAGCATTGCTCTATCGCAAACGGCACATCGGATCACGAAGGATACAATCCTCTCCTTAA